>CAJFCO010000076.1:0-22962 GCA_904066015.1 Synergus gifuensis
GGTGTCCTGCAATCTTTGATTTTCTTCCATAAGTTCCTGGCATTTCTAAAACAAAAATAAAATTGTTCCATGAATTCGTGAAGATAAATCCCCTTTCAGCTGTCTTCATATCTTTGAAATTAATTGAAAATCCATACATTCTTTGATATTCTTTTTAAATCTTTTGAAATAATAGATTACTAAAGTTGATGAAACAACATAATCACGAGGTGATAGCTTTATGGAATACTACATCCATAAAGCTTATGAAATTTCGACGAAGGAAGACTCCTCGCAATCTCTGTCGTCTTGTGTAAGTGTATAGATAGAAATAGTTTGGAGCATTCATAAGCTATAGATAGGCCTAAGAGTAATTTACTCAAAATTTTATAATACAATAAGACCGCAATCTTCATAAAATCGGCTTTCTGGAAATTATCAGTTGATTAATTAACGCCTAGTGTCTAGTTTACCACAAAAGTCTTTATGACCTTCTGAGACGTGGGAGTAGAGAATTAATAACGGCTTTCTCTCTATACTAACTGAGGCAACTCGTACTAAGCAGGGCTAATATCTTTGTATATGAACAGGAGTTAGACTTTATAGAGCTTGAGGTCTGCATCTTTACATTCTATGATTCTAGAATCTAGGTTCATAGACAGAGAGGACTAGACACTACAGACACCCACTAACATTTATATCCTACATATATTCTAATGAATTATCTAAGTATTGGCAAGATGTTTGCATTTCCCATGCAAGAAGGGTCAAGACGGTCTCCCGGAAGCCGCTGGCTGTACGCAGACGAAGAAATTTATGAGCGTGCAGATAAATACGCCGGATCCTTTGAGCGAAATCGATTGGGATTGCAAAAGTAAGCAACTAAATAACTAAAGTAAGCAAGGTGGCAATAAGTTAGTCTGTAGTTAATGATCCTGATTCCTGTCTCACGAAGATTCTAAACAACGAGAAGGACGAAAACCCAGTGCAAGAGCGGTCGACTCTTTCTCACGAGCGCAAATAAAGAAAGCATTTTAGTGGCGGCAAAATCCTCGGATGAGTGACGCGCTTACACCGGGGTGAGAAAAGGGATTAAGAAGCGATAAAGAAGCGGAGGAAGTCGGGAAATTAGAGAACAAAGAGGCGAAGGACGAAGGATAATAGCCTAACAGGACGCGCATAACTTTGACGTTTTGTACGATCGTGATTTGCCAAGCATAATTGCGATTCTTCGGGAGTTAAATGTCATTTAAGACAGTTTTTTAGGTAAGCGATTTGCATAAAGGAGCAAAGATCGACGAACTACTTATGTAGTATCATTCTTTAGCGGTACTAAACTTTGCATATATTCAAACAATCCGACTTTTCACATTAAAGCTAAGACTCTTTTATAGATAAGACACCTAATATAATAGAAAGATGAAGATAATGCGTTGGAAATGATAAAAAGCGAGTTAAATCGTAATCTAAATGAAATTAGATGTGTATAGGAATGCCGAGGAAAATTAAAATCTGCATATTTTTCGTTTCCTTTCACTTGCTGCAGGTATATTGCAAAACTTCTTCTCATATTTTCTATAGTATCAATGCCATTTCGACAGTCTGAAGTAAATGGCCCGGTTTTAGTGGAAAATATTTATTATTGTGGGCGTAAAGTTGGCGAAACTAAATTTGCTTTTATGGTAATTACCTCATGCCCTTAACAACGGTTAACAAACATTTATTTCGGTCACTAAAAAAATAGTTTTTGACTACAGTTAATAAAATGGGATTTATTCTTTCTTGTTAGTCCCTTTCTCAACCTAAATTTCCTAAATTTCCTATAGCCAATAATGTTAACACCAATTGAATATATTTTTCATTGAAAACTTTAAAACTTTCCGGGTTTTCCTGGTCCAGCGGCCACATGTACATCACAAATAAAATATAACACCTCCTTGCAAAAGTCATAAACAATTTCAGCAAAAACAAAATTATATTTGTATTATTTCAATTCACAAGGGTGTAAAGATGACTTTGATTGCATTGAGAATCCATTGGCTGCTTATTTGTGGTTTCGTTTCATTTCTGCTATCAAATTATTTCATGCTACAGGTGCAATCAATGCCAAGACACGAAAGAAGCGTGTGATCTCTTTTTTTTACCAGAGAGCAAATTATTTTCCCAGGGCTTCAATTCATTGAATTTCCTTTGAGTTAAAATTGTTGCATAAAATACATAAATAAAAATTGATTTTAATTAATATGAAAACTTTCCAATCATAATTTCTCATTTGCAATGGATAAACAACTTGTGTAGTGTACTATAAATTTGCACTATATAATTTGTCAATTGACAATTATTGTTTAAAAATTTTTTATAAAATAATCTCATCTTTCATATACGTATAATACTGTTTGATTTGATAATTCAAATTGTATGATTTTATTTACATTTTTGGAAAGTCTGTTTTTAACATTTATGAAAGTAGAGAATCTTTCTCAGAGGCTTTTTATATTGTATATGCTGTACATACAATAGATTGAAAAGACATATTTCGTTATAAATAGATTTTCACGGCTTTTCTTTACGATACACAAAGAATTCAAACTGGTAACCAAACAATAGCCTTTCACTTCTATACGCACGCGGATACGCCTTGCGACCCACGCTGAAATCAGAACACATGCATGAAAGCAATGGAACTAATGAATTTACAGAAATTATTACCTCCCCCTCATTAAGTGATATATGTTCTTTGCGCTTGCTCACTGGGTAATATAATAGCTCAAGTATTATCCAGATGATTTATTTTACGCATTTTTATTATCAGACATGAGTTAATACTAACGAGGTTAATTGTACCTTATGGGTTAATCGCGGGTAATTAGATTCTATAAGAAGTACAATGCGAGAGATATACGAATTTGCAGAACTATAATATATTAATATCACACGACCTTTGATAATTATATAAATCGAGACATAATGTATATGCTTTTAGTGAAGAAGTGTTCAATTCAGAAATGGCAAATTAAAAACCATAGCTTTCGACATGAAAATTCTAGTGAACTTGTGGAATCATGTGGAAGAAGGGATGAAGATTTTGGTTCTGAATTTCCATACAATAGCGGGAAAGGGGAGGGTGAATCGTCGAACCGTCAAGTTACAAGATATCCGGTCGATGAACGTATGATAAGAATATTGTACTTCTCGTATTCGAAAAGTGGCGAAAGAACCTTCTACAACCGATTCACGTTTATGTCGCAATAGTCATATGCACAGGAAGTACCTGTACCGTTATAAGGGATAAAAAATATACAGTAAATGTTAACGAACCAAGCCAAATAAAAATAAATTAAAAAAGAACAAAGCACCTCCTCAATTCGTGATGTGCATCCATATTAATGACAGGAGAAAACGTTCAACTTCCATCATTTGATTTATAGGGCTCAATATTTTTGAATAATCTATAGATATCGCTAATGTCGTTGAAAATGATTAAGCTCATTATAATGCAAAGTTAAATTTGTTCGTATCTAAAAACATACAAATTTCGTTTTTCTTTCATTACTCTTTCTTTGAATAATATTTTCCACCTCTTTATACTCTTTCTACTTCTTCATCTTCTAACTCTTTCTCTTTTTAACCTTCAACTGAATCATTGTGAGCTTTTTGTGCCATAAGGTGCACACGTTCCTGAAGGATTTCTATCGCTTTTTACGTGTCATTTCCTGCGCAAAAGTACACCATAAGTATACAGTAGAGTAAAAAAGTGGGCAGATTCCCATTTAAGGGATTCTTTTTTTTTAATAAACACTGAAATTTTCAGATTCCAGCTGAAGTACCCTACGTGTGGTGCCGGATGGCGTTCTGCATGGTCGCTCAGCTTGAACCATCGTCCACCGTCAGAAACTCAGAAACACCATGGGTGACGTCATTCGCTACGGTCACTGCTTGAATTATTCAGTGTTCCTTTGCTTTTCTCGTAACCACGAAAAGATCATGGCAAATCTGATTTAAATCCAAGTGTCGCAATTCTTCTGACCAGAAAAAAACTAAGAAAGATGATCTCTTAGCCAAAACGATTTGCGGTATTAACTGAACTGAATGAACTGAGTTCTATGGGTGTATTATTGCAAAATGTAATAAAGGAAAGGCAAAAATGAATAAATTATTTCTCGCACCACCCATTTATCATAATCGTGATGTAAGAGAGGAAATCTTGTGAAAGCAGTCATAATTAAACATTATTTATTACTTTTCTTCTAAAAAACCGTGTAAGAAATCTTCTATATTGGGCACTTATCTAAAAGAAGGAACCATATTAGATTTACAACAGAGAAATCAATAACATCTCTCGAATGCATTGAATACGTATTTCAGTTAATGCAACGAATAACACTGGCCTTCCTTTAAAAGATGAAAGAGAAAAAAGATAATGAACGCGGTTACATAACTTTGAATATAAGTCTAAAAATATGAGCACCCAGTTTTCTCGCATAAGAGAGAACTTGTAAAGCATAAATTTATTTTAATAACACGTAAAACTTAGTTGTTACAACCTATAAAGATAAATTTAAAGTATACAATTACATTTCATACCCCCTTTTAAAGCACTCTTATTTCACACAACGAAATAATTCAATTCATAATTTTAATTCAGACTAATATATATATATATATATATATATATATATATGTGTGTGTGTGTGTGTGTGTGTGTGTGTGTGTGTGTGTGTGTGTGTGTGTGTGTTTTCTACGAGTTAAATTTATGCTGACTTTTGTGTGAAAAAGTACATGTTTTCCTTTTAAATAAAGTAATTTGATATTTTTTAATCTTTACGTAATTCATTTTGAACTGCGAAATGATTGAGGGTGTTAATTACAAATTGTAATTAGGCGTTGACTTGGGTGGTGGCTTAGAAAGCGTAAGAAGGCTTGAATTTCTTATCAGCGTATAAAATCGAAAGCCACATGGCCTAAGTTCCATTAAATTTTCCTTACTGGTTTTGCTTCGGTTACAGTGTTATAAAATAGGGTGCGTGCTGATCAAATGAAACGAAGGGAATGGAATGTGCGATTGTACATGCGACACAATGTCGAGGAAGTAATCGGTTACGGAAGAATTCGGTCTGCCACCCAGGATGTCATTGTTACGATACTAGCTGAACCCTAAATCCGTTCATGTTACATACTTTTATTCAACTATTAGATCTGCACAAGTCACTCTACTATGTTCAAGAATTTAAAATTACTTTCTCGCTCCATCACTACAATTACATCTATAACTATACTATAACTATAACATTTACAAATGTAGAGGTATATCCCGCAATTTAAACAGTGGCAGCTAATTTCATCTGAGTACTAATCATTTCTCATGTCCATTTTCCCTATTTCTATTTCCTTGTCATTATTTTTGCTAATCGTGCTCTCGCTCATTACAGTGATTTCTCTTAAACGTCCCAATCATGTTAATCAAGCTGCAAAATTGTGCAACAAAACCATAAAACGAAAGTTCATCCTTGAATATCATGGAGGAGGACAGAGTACATTATATGTATCTGTACAAGAAAACGAGGGCGAAATAGCTCCATTACATACCAGTTACAGGAGCTCTTTTCTCGGTTACGTAACGGGATTTCAGGATGAGCTTCAAAAGTGATGCTCTCAGGGAACAGGGAAATGTCAATATACCGACACAGTATCGATTCACCTCTATTTATTACTTCTTAAGAACCTATCATTATACAGTTCTCGAGAACCACCCATTAGCCATCACAAATTGATGTTTTTTTTTTTTCGGAAATTCATTACCTTTTCAATATTCATTTCATTAAATCCACGCCTTCCAGCAGTTTTGCTCATCATAGAACTTCTGACATTGAGATATTATAATCAAAGAGAGGGAGAGGTTCAATATTAATCAGATTACAGAAAGAGAAACAAAGGCACGAAACTATAATCAAATTATGGCTAGTCAAGTTCATTAAAATTAGATAATACCTTCTGATGCGTGGGAAACATAGAAACGGTTCAAATTAAAAAAAAAAAATAATAATAATTTCATAATAATTTTTCCTAACTCTACTTCATATCTTCAACCTATTCTCAAAGATTTTTGATTTGATTATTTATTTCGTTTCAATGTCAGTAGGTTGATTGTAGATCGTGACCTAATAATTAAGCTGTAAATTGCATCCTCTTTTGAGCAGGATTCCCAAGAGATATTCAGGATGATCAATTAATCACAATAAACAAAAGTGTGAATTTTCATGGCCTCAGTACTTTTCCACAGTTCCGTTCACGAGCACGGAATAAAGACTTATTCCCGGCCTCGTAGAAAGACCAGCAGGTGTCCTTTCGCGATTTCACAGGCTAAGTTTAACTGTCCTCAGGATACCTGAATCTTTTGCCTGTCTGCGTGGGGAAAACCCAGGATATTGTGTCATAAATCTTTTGCATACAAACTAGAACTGAAAATCCCTTGAAATAGGTATTAAGATGTCCGCAGTAAAACGAAGGACTAAATTCTAAATTTCCAATATCTTGTGGACTAACGAAGTTAAAAGTGGAATTCTATATCCATCAACTTGGTTGAAATCTACGCATTTCTTGTCTTCAAAAAGCTTAAATTCTTAGAGAACTTCTCGAGTATTTATAAGAACACCTGCAATAATTTACATCAAACTTCCCTGCTCATATGATATGAAAAAAATATAGAAAAAATGTGATTTGCTATGAGAAAGGATTTGAAAAAAAAAAAACATCTGAAGAGAAAGCATAGAAACAAAAGAATGATGCAGATATCATCTGATTAATCGTGATTTCGCATGCAGGCTTGTATTATTATAATTATTGTACTCTGTTTGTGCGATAGGTAGACTGTATCATGTGTATAATGTATATTGTATATGTACGGGCATTAATGGATCTCTGAGAGACAATGGGATCCTGATGACCATGCTGATCCCAGCCTAGTAAGGCAAGCCTGACCTATCGCATCGTTGACGTAATGGCGCCGTGCAATAGAGGGCTAAGATGCCAGAATGAAAGGCAGAATGAAAGGCGATGGTTCAGCGGAGTAAAAAAAAAAAAGAATAAGCGCGATGAACGAGTATAATGGAATGAAATGAAATAAAATAAGCGAGGAAGCACGATTTACGCGACGATGAGTTTGAAACGACGTTCGAAAAGAATCCTCCGAGGAATGTTGCGACGATTCACGAAATAATATAGCTTTGAAATTCATGTTATCTATGACGAAGCTTAATATTTCACACCTGGAGAATGTTACAGCGTAAATATTTTTTTACTCTCTAAATCTGAATTAGTGAAAAGTGAGTCACTAATTTACTTTAGTGAAAATTTTTACTAATTATATTAGTTGTATTCCACTATTTCAATTCGCAGTTTTCAACTTTTCACTATAAAGTTTTAGTTAAAAATAACTAAAAATTAGTAGAATTTTTCACTAAAGTAAATTAGTGACTCACTTTTCACTAATTCAGATTTAGAAAGTAAAGACAAATATTTTCAGATAAAGGTATATAAATATATATATATGGCTTAAGTTATTTGTTTGATTTGATGAAAATACATATATATGAAATTCTTGTAATTCAGAGCTTCGTGCCGCTTCCTTTTGTTTATTCGATGCAGGTGACTTCGTGACGGTATGCGGGAGGTCGATCAGATTTTATAGTTTCGTTGACGCTGCTTGGAGCATTCCACTGCTTTTTATTAGCAAAAAATGAGCGTTTCTATGAATAACGAGCCGCTCGACGAGCCAGTGCAAAATCGAGGATTGCAGCCCTGTAGAGTTATAGGGAACATGCGAGCTAATGGAAGATAAAACGTAAACCGAACCAATGGCAATGCAATGTTCTTGTACTCGCTCAGGCGTTAAGTCAGCCCAGCTACTTATTTAGTTTTCCTGCGACAAATGGATCACGTTATGAACAAAAAAAAAATAAAAGTAATTTCTTGCCTAGTGTTACGAAATTTAAGCCATTTCGGGTTATAAGTAGCAGTTATGTACATATATTATATGCACATAAAAGTGCCATAGAAGTGTCACTTTATGAAAATTGATTGCCTACACTGAATCCCGCCTCTTATATATGAATTTCATAATAATAATTTCATTTTTGTGGACGGGGTATTCGTGTAAGTGAAGACTTTCTCTGATAAATATCA
The DNA here is from genome assembly GCA_904066015.1 of Synergus gifuensis. NCBI lineage: Eukaryota > Metazoa > Arthropoda > Insecta > Hymenoptera > Cynipidae > Synergus > Synergus gifuensis. Next base: position 8,161 of record CAJFCO010000076.1, read on the forward strand.
GTTTAGCTCTATACTTTCGCCGAACATGCGTAAACCTCTTCGCGGTTCAAGGCCGACTCGACTGGCATCGAATAACAAACGCTCTTTTGGAGTTGAAAATCGTCACAAATATTTCTTAGCAGGGCACCACGACGCTGCAACGACGCTTTGAAATGAATTCGACAAAAGACGTCTCAAACAACTTAAAAAAAAAAAAAAACACTAAAAATAGGACTTGCAGATATAACAAAATTTAGCGACTTTAAGAAAATTCTCAATTTTTTATATGCCAATTTACGACAGATTACGAGAGGGAAATGGTGTTTATGAGAAACTATAAGTAGTGCAAGAAATTATTGGACATTAACCTATTTCAGGTATCTTTTAAATAATAAGTCTGCGAGTATACTATTTTTTTATAATAGTTGAGACATTTTGGAATGTTGCCTTCTGTACCCCTTTGGAATAAAATGATTGATTAGGTGCAATAAGCCCCAAGATTCTTGGTGAGTGTCTGCACCTGTCCAATTCTGCAAGTGGAGGGTACAGGTTGAACGAAAAGTAAGCAGAAGAGTATGGAGCGGAAGAAAAAAGAAAGGATGAAAGCAAAATAGAACGGAGGACGTGCCACGACGGCGTTCCAGAAAACGGTGAAGCGTCTCGACGCCAAATTTATTTTCGGTGCATTCCAGACCAATAGAAGCTCCTCCGGCTACAGTACAGCTTAACGTGCGGACTATGTTTTGCTCAAGATTCGCTACTCATCTTGTTGGAATACCACAGCGGTCTTCTTCCAAGTCTATCTCTCTCCCACGGTTCTCTCCTTCTCTCTAATTTCATCCGGCATGATGAATTTCATGCGATTGCCGCGGAAATCGATTTAAACAAAGCGCTCAACTCTCAAGTCATTCCGAAATTGCCAGCAGACTGTGACCAACTTAATGAGATTGAACTGCTATTTTGCTCAGAGGAAACGAGAATATTGACCTTTTATTATATAGTCAAGATTCATCTTCATTATACAATAGAGAATAGAGCTGCGAATCAATAATAATCCGGTTAAATAATAAGCAAGATAATATGAATAATGAATACTGGAGAAAAATGTTAATAACTTTTGAAGAATCAGAAAAATAAGAATCAGAATATCAGATAAATGATCTATCTATGATCATGAAAATTGATCGTCTGACACAAATCAATTTACTTTTCGATTTGTTTGTAACTTTTTAAAAACTTTTCATTCGTCTTTAGTATATTTTTTATTTGTAAATTTCAAGATGAAGATGACAATATGGGATGAATCAGTAATTCGGCTTCTCAAGCCCTGTTTAATCTATCGACTCACGTAATTTTGAATCTATTCTCAGGCAAACTCTCAGATATTCGAACAACGACCAACGAACGTGAAAATGATTGTTTCGGGAAACGTGCTGTGAAAACAATACTTAAATGATGTATAGCACTCAAGAGTCAAAGAGATAGAACGTTTCAGCGACAGGGATTCACGAACACAATGTAATGTAGCGCCAGCACTGTTGGTAGAATACCAATCGAATGGGCCACGTGACTTCAAGTTAGTGTCAAGAGCTAGTGTAGTATAGATAACTATACAACAAACCACTTCGTGGCTCATTGCATTCAGACAATCGCTTCGGAAGTAAATTGCACAATTGACGCAATACCTATTATAGTTCATAGAACTCACTTTACTTCAACTACGCCTTAACTGAAATTTTCACTCTTCATTAAATATTCTTTTTAATTGTTAACTATTAGAATATATTCATAAATTATTTTCTAAAAGGCACCCAGGAAGTGGAGAAAGAAGTCTTTAAAAAAGCGGAAATAAGTAGTTCAATTTGTAATGGCTCATGGTTGATGGAGGCAGGCAAGTAATTACTGAAAAAGGCCCCTGGTCATAATACTGCGAAACACTTAACTTAAAAGAAGAAGAGCTTAAAAAGAACAAGACACCCAATTGTAAGAAATTCCATTTCGCGGAGCAGCAACTTTCTTCTGCTGCGCACTTCCGGTCCCGGAAGCACCAAAATAGCATTTCTTTTTCAAACGATCCGAAACCTCCTTCATTCATAATCTCGTATATATATATATATATATATACATGAGTGCGATGAAAGCAAGCAACGTGCTTTTGTTTATGTTGTTTTGACATAAAAAAAAAACGTTCAATGCAGCGCAAGAAAAGCCTCGGCAGGAAGGAGCGATCCTTTTCACGCACGATGATGAATGACGGATATTGAAATTCGAAACTCATATATTTATATTACTAGAAATTCATATATGTATTCGAAAATTGCATTTGTCAAATTGAAAGCAATTAGGATTATTTCCAATAATGGATTATAAGTTTATCCAACAAAATGTTTCTATGACCGAATGCAATATGTTGATTTGTCATTTGGAGGGCCGTGTTTTCTAAACAAGGAATGTGAAATTCTTCAGCACCCAGTGATTTTTGGTTCGTAAAGTATTCAATCCGTTTTTCACGTGACCTTTATCTCACGCTCTAATTACATCGCACAGAGGGGCGATCAATCGCTATCTAAATCAGATGAGTCACTGTATCCACATGGCATTATCAGAAGAATGTTCTCCACATTATTTAGATGAAGCTATTGTTACTCGTTAGCATTCTATGTTTCGAAAATATCATCTGCAATCATTGATATCTGCCGCTCGGAACACGAGTCTTTTACGATAATTATCTCTGTGAATGCAATTGCTGCACCGAGAAACGACGTAGAACTTTATTACCGTTCTTCTCAATTATCTAAATTATTGTTAACGAGCGCGATGTTCTGCAGACTCCTGAAAAAAAGTCGCACTCGCGGCGGAAACTGATCAGCATTCGCCGGAGGACACCGGAAATGCAGACACGTAACCGCTCTCTGTTCCCGAATGCATTGTTGATGCGTGAATTACTATTCACGATTGTTGGTCCGACTTTTATTGAAAGTAATTTAACCATGATAAAAGCATTTAAGACTCAAATATTTAGTTCAAATTAGAAAATTTAAACTCCTTTTTTATCTACTTTTTTGTAAATTTGTTATAAGGAAACTCGTACATGATTTCTGAGCAGTCATTTATTTTCAATTATCACCTTCTACGAAGAACGAATTTTAAATAAAGAGAATCTGGAACATGTGAGGAAAAAAAGTAGGCCAAACGCAAGATGCTTGGTATTACAAAGTAAAAGATATATATACATGCGATAAGAGCATCCAATTTATCATTGAAATTAATTCAATGGAAAACGATTTCATATTGTAATCAATTGTGCATTGAATAGATTATTGGTACTAAACTTCAATTTATCAGCTGGCCAGTTATTAATTTTATTGTGTAAAAATGAAATAGATGCATTTATGAAAATGTGAGAGAACCTTACAAGAAATACGCAACCTATTTTTATATTTTCAAGGAATGTGGCGCTGAATTATTGTTTTGTAGTATGTGAGAGTTGAATATCGTTTTATGGGTAAAGTTTATCAAGCGCCAAGGTTAATGGGTGATTCTCACCGCGATAGGAAGCTAGCTTGCAAGTGCAACGATTGGTTTGCTCAGTGGCGTAACATATATGTATAATACATAACAAATCCCTGGATACCTTAAGGTTCATACTGTATGTAATTTCTAAGTACACGTCTCTAAAATATAAAATGGTTTAAAAATTATGTATTATAATAAATGCTGATCACAGCAGAAACGACTTTACTTACCAGTACATACCAGTAACTGAGGAAAAAAATTCCCATCAAACATATTATCTTCCTACTCGAGTAATTTTCCTTCTTTATCATCTCCAGCTATGCGCCCTAAACCAAGTGAGAATTTCCTGGATATACGGTTAAGGAATTTATTCATTTAAATCAGTGGCAACTACATTGAGAAACTCTATGTTAGAAAAATTACTAATATCGATAGCAAGTTGGGGCAAAATCCTTAAATTTCAACATTTTAATACATACATAATAAGTTATACTATTTTCATAAGAAGGTTTCCTATTTAGTAATAGCAAACTTTACTATTTTCTGTAGTAAAATCCGATTTAGGAAAAATTATTACAGAAATTAATACATTGTACAAAAAGAATAGTAGTAATAAGTATTTTAAGTAATATAATATACTAAATATGTAGAAGAAATTTCTAAATGATTTAACAGAAAACGTCAAGTCTTGGACCGAGCGCAGCCGAGCATATCCGACGTGTGCCGATTGTCGAACAACGGATATAGACAGTCAGATGGACGTTTTTATTCCTCACTCTCATAATGTCTTGTAGGTTAGATGGAACATCGCCCGATTGCTGCTCCGATGACCAGTGTTCGATTCCCGCCAGCCTCGCATTTTCTTCTAACTTGATATTTCTGTTTCAGCTTAATAATATATGTAATTGTATTCAGTGCATATATGTATGTATGTAATTGCTAATGTTTGATATTATATAATATGTGTAGGCTAGAATATTAATTTATGTAGGCTATAGTGTCAAGTTAGGTCCCTTCAAAGCTTTTATTTTTTGCTATTCTGACTGTACATATTTTACCAACCCAGATAGTAATTCGATGCGCATGGTCTCTGCGCATCATTTTACTAAACAGTTTACAAATACTGCAATAGTTTTAGTTCTTATTCTAAAATACTTTATAATTCTGTAAGGAGCTACGAGTTACTATTGAGGTTAGTAAATATTATTAAAATTTGCTTTTTGCCCCTCATTGTGATAGTAAAATCTAGTGTGCTTTTTAACAATAAATACAAACGCGGGTTTCTCAGTGTACTTTTATTAAAAAGAAATGATTAAAAAAAGTTATGTATAGAATCAACTTTAATGCAGATTAATCTAATAATAAGAAATCATTAAAATATTAGAAACTTTCAAATCTAAAGACGAAACTCATCATTTAATATGAAGATGGGTCAAGTACACGATTTCCTCATATGTATTATTCGAGAGAAATTTTATTAGTGTCGTTAGCATGGTTTTGAAAATTGTGAAGAATCGATTACTATAGAGTATAATTATTGAGAAATCAAACACATCGTATTGAAAAAATGCTATTAAAAATTGTCTTCATTTTTTATCATTCTCGTATTCAACATATTTTGACCTATTAAAATTTAGAAGTAAACGAAGTATATATACTTGTTTATATTGAAATGAAAAGCTCAAAACTGATCATAAATATTATGAATAATATAGGTTCTGTAGAATGAATACCGTTATAGAAAAGCAAGTATAATCCATAGGAAAGAAGTTTTTAGACACTATAGACTGTTTTTTTTTAAAATAAGGAAAACGCCGTAATTAATAAATCGAATAAAGATCACATCGCATGCGAGAATTCTTGACACATCTTGCACTAAATGTGCTACTAATTTCATAGAGTTTTTTTTTTCATAGGAAGGCATCACCGAAAAAAAGGCGACTTGCGTGTTGGGCAAGGTGCAGCAAAACGGAGTTCCTTTACTCGTTACGAATTGGATGGTATGATGACCTCCTGCCGTTATTATCCCCATCGTTATCTCAATCATAAACTTGATAGGTGAGCGGTTATAATATATATCGATGGTCTGGAACAACCATCAATAAAGAGATTTTCTCTCAGAGGATGCAATCAGTGATATCAGTTTTCTGTAAAGTCTTGATAATATTATAATTTATCAGTGAAAGATATATAAACAGCATGATGGATTTTATAATCCTAATGTTATTATTAAATTAGAAATGAGAGAATTTCGGCTGACAATGAGTCGAATTTGCTACGCAATTGCATAATTGAATCATCATTTGAAGTCATGTGTCCCGCAGGAAAAATAAGCTGAGGAGATTAATAGTGATATAAATATAAATATTCCATTTCAAAGTCTTGCGCAATAACTCTCTTCATATGCTTGAACTAATCTTACTCCAAACCAAATGACAAGGAAAAAAAGAAGACGAAATAAAATTGACGAGATGAGGGCTCAGCAACGAACGGACAAAAGTAAATTGCTGCTAATGGATTCGAGCTTTGATTAGTGCCACAGAAATAAAATCATTTCTTTATACTAATATCCAAAAGTCTACACATCGAAAAACCAAAGAAAATAAAATAAGCGATGAATTGAGGGTAACCACGTGCACCGTCAGTTTCATAAATAATATTGTCGTTTGTCGCGGTCTGGGGAGATGCATAACCACACAATAATCGTTAATTAAGCACAAATGACTGGGATTATATTACTGTTTGAGACAACGGTATTTAAACTCGGCACGAATCCTTATTTGTACACACTCTCAAATAGTAACCCGGTGTAAACTCCCTGCTGAGAGTGCGTTCAGAAAGTAAAAGTCGATGCTAATGTTGGGCATGTTTACGTCCCTCTAAATATGGCATAAACAGAATCGGTACAAGGAGAGTACTCCGGCAAAAACATTAATATGCCGATTGTTTTACGTTCGCTCATATAAATACATCCTTCGTAACAACTGCGCTTGCAACTTGTAACTCTTCCCAAAACTTGAATTCCTCGACACAAATATAACCGAGGTTATATAGTAGTACACCTTTCCTCCAAATGATCGAGTCTAACTTATGTAAATCCACACTCGTGCAATTGTTAAAACCTACTAACAATCCTTTCTAAAAAAAAGTGGTGTAACGAAATAGTAGGTTATTCAATCTTACTAAAAATCAATTAAAGCACCAATTAAACCAAAACAAATGAATGTTAATATATATATTTTTTTGTTTCCAAAATGGCGCTATAAAATCGTTGAATTTGTTATCCTACTAATTCGAATGCAACCCCTCAATGAAAATACTTAATAAAATAAAAAACCTTGAGCGTGCAACGAGAGATTTAAGATTGTCATCAAATTTTCAATGATAATCGTGCAGCTGAACTTGATAGTTGAACGTAAGTTCTCGATTTGGCTCGGTACTTATGTAGTTCACGTGCGTAAAAAATCGGTGTACGCAAGACTTTTACGTCACATTTATACTAACGGATGAAATATCATATCTCGAGGCCACGGTCCGGCAAAGTTAATATCGAGTATCGAGGGTTAGGCCCGATTCCCATAACGACAAATGTTATGTGATATAGGACCTGGCACAGGCGAAGCGATGGGAGAGTGTAATCTCGCCTTTTTAAAAATAGCAAGGACGGTAGTAATTATCGTCGACTGGAATTAACTTCGACTAATGCGCTGAAGTACTGCGCTTACTAGGCGGTTGATTAAAAAAATCCATTTTAAAATACCACTCGCACCGTGGACTCTACCTTCCCCATTAAATTCATCTTTAATAATAACCCGCAATAATTATTAATTACAGATTCAAAACATTCCTTTGAGCTTCACAGACATGATTTTTTATCCAATGAAGAAAGTTAATTGACGAACACCTTTCAACTAACGTTTATTCAGTAAGAATAATTGTCGGTATTTTAATCGGCAACTGAAAAAGAGTTTTTGGATTTCAAGATTCAAGTCAATATAAAAATTGATAGAATTGTTAATGTTGAAGCCTTCAATAGAATATGTACTTTAATGAAATATATTATTACTTTCCCAGCCAACTTCCGCGACATTAAAACCTCCACGAGCAGTGGAATTGAAATATAATATATAATAGCAATAATAATTCGTTCGTATTACCATCTGATGTAAATCGAAATGGTAAAAGGCGAGGCTCACCTCAGTAGAAGTTGCGCAGTCAAACATTGATGCAATAGTCTTCACAGGTGAGTAACATTTGCAACGTGAAATTAGGCTTTACGTCAAGTTCAAATTTACGCCTTTAAAAGATTTAACTTTTTTTAAAAATTTACCTTTTTCTAAAAATTTATGCTAAGTTGAATTGATCAAAAAAAAGTTCATTTTTTTTATAGTTAAAACGTCAGACAGAAACTACAACTTTTTGCGTAAAAGCATAAATGAGAATAAATAGTGGTACATAATAACTAATTTTCCAAGAACTCAACTCCAGCCCCAATTAAAATCTTGTAGAAAGAAAAATAACTGAGTCGTCGTAAATACAGTGATTAATTACATACCTAGATTAGCTGTTATTCGTTTGAGTAATCTTGAATTATTCGCATGAGTTTGGTGCCTAACGAGACACGTGTTTTTCATGCGGAAAAGTCGAGACATTTTCACGGGCAATAGAAATGTTATTTACACCTGCGCAGAGAAGCAAATAGCCCGAAGCACGCGACTAATTACACGTGCGAAGTGCGCGCATTAATTACTGTTAGCGGACCAATTACGCTCGAGATGGAATATAAAAATAATAAAATAACGATAATTTTAATGATAACGATAATAATGGAACAGCAGTTATACTCGCGGTTTTCCCACGCTCTTAAAGTCAAAGAGGAATCTCAGGCTTTTCTCGAAGGAGTTCAAGTGATGAGTGGGTGGTTGGGGGTGGGGATTTCTGAAGCTGGCGGGGGCGTTTATAGAAACAAGATAAAGTTCCTGAACCAATCTCTCCTTGCGATTCTAATGTTTTCATAATTCACTTTGCTATTCAGTATCAAATAAAATAACAACTTTAATATAAACTAGTTTTTCAAACATGCGCATTGAAAGTTAACAATTTCTGATGCAAATATTTGTATGAAGGGTTCTGTTTCTTCAGGTTACTAAACTTTAATTCTAATTTAAAAAAATTTATTTTTAATTAATTTTAACTTTAACTTTCTTGCAATTAAACCTCATTTTGATAAAAAAAAACCTATCACGTTTTATAGAGTTTGAAAACGAAAGGAATTCTAGGCACAAGAAAATTCTTCAAAGACACTTTATTATCCATAAATATTTCATTTGTCTCAATGTTAACAACTTCTGTTCGGATTTCTCTCATTTGTAACTCGCTCGCGAGAATCCTTCAAGGAAGACACGTACTTTCTAGTAATTAAGGCATTGTTTACGTAATTATTGTAAATAAGAGCAGCTATAGAAAAGTATAAGTCTTCTCTCGGAAGTGTAACGACAATAATTTTAAATGAGCTAATAAAGTGACGATGACTCACTTACTAGAGAAAATAATTACTTCATTAGACTTCAGGATCAAAATCAACTGATTAAAATGAAACAATTGCGAAATTTCTTGATCTTTTTATTTAGCCTCATTAATAATTAGCTGAAGAAGTAAGTAAGTGATTATTTTCTACTTACTGCTTATTTTCGCAAGCCCTTTACACGAAAAGAGAGCGAACGGTGTGACAATAGCGGAAGCATTTTATTAATAGTAGTGTTTGTTCATTAATGAGCACTATAGAATCCACGAGAGACTTTGCAAGTTACCTATTTGTCCACGACTCTGGAATAATTATCATCCTGCAAAACGATAGTCGACTAAATCATTATCGCGTCTAAGAGGGAATGAGCATTTTTTTCATACTCTTGCTTCAATTATTCACAAAATTTATTAAATTCATCGTTCATAAAGGGCTTTTCTGGGGCTAATTCAAAATTTACCGCAGCACCAAAAATATGTCCATCGAATGACAATAATGAACAAGAATAGCAATATCAAAGAACATGAGTGAATGAATATCACGTGTACTTTTTCTGAAGGACACGCGGCTCTCGAAGATTTGTTAGAAAGTGAAGTAATCGATGAGTCACTGACGAGTCTATGACTTACGATTATCACAATAATCAAGCCGTTAGATCGACCATAAAAAGTGTCGTTCTCAATAATAGTACCGAAACTAGGAATTTTTTCCCGAATAGGCGGCCACAACAGTTGCAACAATGCATTGCACGGTCTTATAACCAAGATCCAAAGATTGGTTCACTGACTTCGGAGCTCTTACGTTTACGTTTATGTAATATTGTAATGGATTTTTAGGAGAATTCGCGAGATCCGCTTTTAGGCCATACTTTGCTCGTTTTAATTACGTAAATAGTGGCATGTAAAGTCAGCCACTCTAATCGCTAAGGCAAAACGATCTCTCCATAGTGTAAATTATAATGCTCAAGAAGCCTGAACTTCGCACTACACGAGAAAACATTAATTTCATACTCTTTTATCCTAGACACATGTAACCTGCGATACGCGCCTTTCACCTTCCGTAAAATATAGTTCGATCCCCGAGTTATGCCTCTGATTTTATTGCAACACCGCATTAGCATCTGAGCTTTTTTTCAAGACTAGGATTCAAATGGATACGTAGGCGTTTCTATTGATGAAAAATCTCTTTAACTGTGGGATTAAATCGTCTATATAGAGATTTCTTTAGAAGCGGAAGAATGATTTGCAATAGAATTCTTTGTAAGAATTTTAAAGAACTGTTAATTGTCACTATTGAGTGAAATGGAATGGGGAATATTCACACTTTCACAGCAGCACGACAAAAAGTCATTTAAACGCATCTAATATTTCAGTTAACGGAATAAGGAAAATTAGAACTTTCTTCTCATGATTCCTGTTACCAATAACATTTCGAGACTATTCAAATAAGGAAATTTATTCTTAATCTAGCATAATATAATAACCGAGAGGAACAAAAATTGTTCTTCCCAACTACAAACGGGCTTTCTCGTCTTCTGTCTCTTTTACAAGTTGGATAACGATGTGAAATTTGCATAGAAATGCACACAAAGCTGTTTTACTATTGAATTCTCGCGCGAGTAAGCACGAGATCCTACAACACTCATTAGTCTCGGAATATACATCAAGCTGATGAGTTTACGGTCGACTGTTTTGGCCGTGGACTTTGCACATGCTAAACTTAAATTCGACCTCGAAAACATGACAGTTTTCGTCAATTGTCATAATAAAAAAGTATATACTATATGTGAAATATTGTATTCTATAAAAAATGGGAATTTTTTATGTCTGGAAAAACCCAAATCCTTCGGTTATTAGAAAACATGTGCCAATGGGTAAAAGCGTTAATTTTATTGAGGGTCCCTTTTTTTGAGCGTCTGAGTTAATAAAGATTTGGGAAAGTTGGCACATGGTTTTAAGTTTGTCACCGTCATTTTGAACGTGCTTACGATGCACTTAAAGGTTTTTCAGGTAAGCGGCTTGCGCCGCAGATGTGCGTATATTTTGGGGAAATTTTCCTTTCCTTTTTTTATAAACCGAGTTGTTCCGACACTTCAGTTTTCTCAGATTCGAATAGTATTTAGTATTAACTGAGTCGCCGGGTTGGGTATACCTCAGAAGTCTAAGCTCGAAACGAACTTTGTTGGGAACCGTGTTCGTTCGACGTTTTCTGAAGTTTTGCGACTTAGTATTTTCGGGATTTGTATTTTAAGAATTCTGTATACTTTCGGGTTTTATATTTGTATCTTGTATAAGATTTGTCTTTTCAATTAAATATCATTAAACCATTAATCCAGCATTTATTCACTTTGATAATCCTCGTCCACCCAACAACAAAACACTATATGTTTCATTATTATATATTTTTTAAAAATATTCTTCTTATTTACTCTTACTTTAAAAACACAGAAAAAGAAGGTCTGGTTTTGTTTACAGTTTAAGTCAGCTTTTAGGCTTAACGTTAAATTTAGTCCCTTCCCTTAGTTTTAAGACTAAGAAGTCCTAAGACGAAGTCTTAAAACAAAATTAAGAAGGGACTAAATTCAGGGTTAAGTCTAAAAACTGTCTTAAACTGGAAACGAAACCAGAGAACTTTTTTCTGTCTACAGTTGCCTAAATTTACATAAGTTATTTAATAGCTGACAAGCATTAAGTATACGTAATCTTAGGCACAAAAACTTGGTTCCCAACTCTTGAGCCAAATACAATTTACAAACGACCGAGAGATGAAATAACTAGATTTTACTCTCCTGTCGAAAGAGCATTAATTATTTTCTGTTTTCTGTTATAACCTCTACAATGGGATGCCGTGGAGATTGTTTTATCTGACTTTTTTTGTCGCGAAATCTCTATTGTAGTCTTATACGGACAGCATGTACGAGACCGTTGTAATTTCTCAAGAAAAACCTGGAAACGAAGTAAAAGCCCTTTCTTCAACACGTGCACGAAAACCACGTGTTTTCGAGCGTGTGAGGCGAGCTGAAAGTTGCTGTTTCCAGAGCAGTGAAATAAACTGGGAAAAAAACTCCAGCTGGAGGTAAAAAAAACTCGCGACAGTACTGCCTCTGGCGGAGAATCTTGTAATCGCGCTATTCTAACCTCTGGAAACAGCAACTTTCAGCTCGCTTTACACTCTCTCAAACACGTGGTTTCGTGCACTTTTTGAAGAAAATATCGTATGCAACTGGGGATACAGGCGTTTTGTCTCGCGCGACGTATGCAGAACTCGTCTTCGCTCTCGGGGCGCCTTCAGCGCCCTCGAGCTACGATTCGTTCTGCATACGTCACGCTCGATGAAAAACGCCTATATGTATCCCTAGATGCATAATATACTATTTTGACTATTATACTTTTACATGTACACATACAGAAGCATTCAGATGTATATATTTAGTTCTCCATATAAATGATCCTCGCATCCGACTTCAGTGATTTTACTAATTTTGATTCTGTGAATTACTTTGACCTGGTGTGTAAAATTATACATTTTATTCTTGTTGTTTTATCACCTTTTTGTTTTATTTTATTCCGTCTATACGAATTTTTAATGAAAGGTTTTTGAAAAGGAGAGATTTTAAAACTATGGGAGACACTTCACTAATGGGAGATCTCGCATCGCGATTTAATTTCACAAAGTGTGACAATACCAAAGAAAGTCCCGGCAATTGTTTGCTGTTCTCATACCAAAAAATAGGGATCATGCAAAGAAAATAAAAAGAAACCGACGAGCAACCTCGATGTCAATTAAAGCGTAAAGTCCCCGTTTGAAATTCCGTTGCGAAAAGTCAAACGAGCATGAAATCTTGTTTCTTCGATTGCCATTTTGCCTGTCGAACCACCACAATTGCGCAATTCTTCGATTGTCCTTTTCCTAGAGTTTCTCGACACCATTAATTGTCGTTCGTTCTTCGCTTGACGAAGATTAGGAGCTCCCGCGTATCATTCTATTTTATCCTCTTCTTAAAGGTTTTACTTCTTTAGAAGATGAGGTCAAAGGTCAATTTAAATTAAAACTCGTTCCCAGAGAATATCTTTAGAGCTTTTTTTTTCTCCAATTTTTGTTTCTTGCATAACTTTTTAAATGCATGAGACCAGAGTTCCTAATTGAATACCCAACAAAAATCGAGGATAAGCAGTTCTGAAAGGCAGAAGAAACAACGACCTTGTCTGCGTTCATTGTATCCACCTTTTTCGCACGAAGATTTCCAGATTTCTAGAGAAAGAGCGAGAAAAGGTAAAAGAAAAAAGAGAAAAAGAGATAAAATAAAAAAAACAAAGGAGACAAGAAGAATAAAGAAGTTTACGGCGCAGGACGACACGTTCGTCTTGACAAGGTCGAGTTCACAATCTGAGAAGCTTAACCGGATTCTTATTCTCTTTCCCACTCGTGATTTTATCTTACTCGAACCGCCAAACTCACAGTGAAAATGAAAATGTTAAAAATAAAGCAAAAAAGTGAAACGAAAAAGATTTATTCACAAGACACGAGCTATGCCAACTGGTCAAATTCCTCGTAGCAAAAAACACGTCCTTCACTGTTACATATTTAGCTAAGACGTCAAGGAAGAAAGAGGACTTCACACTGCGTCGACTATACGAATTCTCAGAATTCGGAGATTATAACGTCTACAGATTTTTTTTTTCAATTTTTTTTTGTGAATAAATCATAGGCTGAACTTCTTTTAAGAAAAGCATGAGAAAAATTATCACACTTGGTTGAAATGTACATAAGTCTCAAGATGAAGAGGAAACAATTTATCAGGAGAAGCTAATGGATTTTAAAATGTTTAATATGAAATAAAGTCTAAACTTCAAGCTTTATCCCTTTTAAATTTCTTCAGTATGTTCGTTATGTGAGAGAAAAAAATTAATTATACTTTCAACGAGAACTAAAGAGAATTTAATTAAATTCGAAATAATAGATGTTTCTCCCAGTTTTTTCTCGGTCAATAAAATTTTGGGTCATTTTTCAGTCTTTCCCGATCAAGTACTGGCCAACCTTGTGGGGTTTTATTGATTCCGTCGAGAAAAAAGGGAAAACTTTTTAATACAAGGAAACAAAAGGAATTATTAATAAAAGAGGAAAAACAGGAGAATAAATGAATGACTGTGAAGTGTCTGATAAATGAGTGAAGGCATGTAAAGAAACTGAAGGAAAAATATAAGTAAAGTGGCACCTTGGAGAACCCGGAAGGTGCAGTAGCTGTATGGATGATCCATCAAACCCGATCAATGATCGGCATTATAACGCGCTCGAACATGCACATAACATGAGCATACCAATACCAACTGATCTTCCATGCGAAGTTAATGCAGAACATGTCGTGCACCTTTATGAGTTTACATCGCAGATCGTTGAACTGCTGAAGCGGATCAAACATTATGGTACATTAAACCTCAAGGCAATGTATAATGTATATTGTATATATAGAATATGTATACTTTCATTGTACAATTCTACTTTGATTATGCAACGCAAATACCAACACGAAATTAGGAACACGACTCATAGAAAACCGCCAAGGACGCAGACTTATTTTGGAATAAAAAACTGCTGCTTGTCATTATGTCACATTCCAATTATCAAGTCAGAAATAATAGAAATCTCATTTGTTAAAGCGATTATAGATTGTGGAATTTTAACTTAATGCGCAAATACTTTTAAAAGCTTTTGTAATCCCCCACAGAAATTTCTAATAGTATTTGCGCATTAAGTTAAAATTCCACAATCTATAATCGCTTTAA
>CAJFCO010000076.1:23362-47026 GCA_904066015.1 Synergus gifuensis
CATGATTTTACCTCCGCATTCGGCGACCATATATGTTTCCTCGGTCAAAGTTAAATATTCACACAGAAGTATGTAAATATATATATCCCTTTTTTTATATCGGTTTTAAAAGATTAAACCTCGTTTTGTATTAAAAAAAAGGATCTTGACCATTGACATACTGCTGTGAGAACATTGAACTTCGACCGAGTAAACATATATGTTCGCGAATGCGGAGGTAAAATCATGCCAAACAGTCATTCATGATTACGGCACAATCGCGCTATTAATATTCGATAAACATCAAGGATGCACTTTGTAGAATTCAAAATCCCAAGTGGAAAGAATTTTAGATCAGTAGAAATTCAGAGCATTGGCATATATAGTAAACAAAATTGAAAGCAAACAAAAAAAAGTCTCGCCTTCTTTGGCAAAGGTCCAAAAAACGAAAGTCGAAAGTTTGAATGTTTAATAAAGATTGAAAAAGGATTGAAAGTTGAATTATTTTCAATAAGAACAACTCATACACATATAACTAACATGCACAAAAAACTTACAATCAATTCCAATCTAATTTAATAAAACTGATCATAGGTAAATAAAGCTTTGGAACTACCTTATCATAATATTTACTTTAAAAAAAGTAAAGAAAATACATACATGTGAACGGTAAAGAGATTGAATTAGTGAATATGAAATTCAATTACGTGTTAAATTATTCGGAAACAAGAGCCGTCATCAGTAGTACTTCTGATGTTTTATGTAGGTTTCTATAATGTCCGACCATGACTCTGAAAATCCAGTGGTCCCGTTATCAAGCCTTGTATGGACTAAATGAGGATTACAAAGTAACGATTCGCTGAATCTATATAGGTATCCTTATACCTATATAGGTATAAGGATAGATAGGTCTATAGACCTATAGATAGGTCTATAGACCTATCTATATATATAGATAGGTCTGCACTTTGCAGCTTCTCGAAGAATGTCGACTAGACATTGCGATGCGGATAAGTCAGTCCGCGGTCCACCTAGCCGGGTCTTCTCGGGAAGGTTGTCGTTTACAATTTTCAACAACAAGGTTCTTAGAGTCTCTTGTCTCATCGGCTCCTTTATTGGAAAGATTAAATTCCTCAGTGCCGTTCTAGCGACGTGGTCGCTCAACTAGAGCGTCGATAACAAAAGGTCAAAAAAAAGGGTTCCTGACCAAGAAACATACGAGTTATTATACCTAACTTGGGTCTCTATTCTTTCAAATTGAATGCATCCAAATCCGGATCCTCTGAGAGGATATAAGTTACATCAAATTGATCTCCAAGTTGGATGCAATCAAGTTTCGATGGTGTAAAGTATGAAAGTGAAAGACTTCCAATCGAAAGGATATGATATAATATAGAGACAGCGGAAAGAAACAGCTTTTGCTTGAGATCTCTCGGTGGATCTCGTGTCTCCCAGCAATTTTGTAGCTCTATGAAATGTAAATGTAAATTATTGTTCACTCCTTTCGGAGAGGATTTTCACTCCCATAAAGACGCACTCATCGTTAGCCTAGAAACCGCGAAAAAGTAACAACTATCATGCGAATCACGAGGTAGACAGAAAACTGGCACCGGAACCATAAAGTAAATGTTCGCGGTTCGTTCAGGCATAAACTAAAAGGTTCACTGCACGCGGTTTTCGTCAAGTCAACGAGTTGGCATAACTCGTTGTCAACGGCTCGAAAATAGCGAAGAACACTGTTTGAAATGTTTGTAATTTTACCACACTTTTACTATAAAAATGTATAGTAAATTTACAATATAAATATTGGAAAAGAAATCTTATATTACAACACCATGTACAATTGTATACAGTACAACATTGTGGTAATAATTTTGTAAATTCAATGTTCTTCAGAGACGAGTGAATCATTAAAATGTCGAATCCTAGTTCTATAATATGATAAGCTTTCATTCGTTGATCACTGTTAGCAAAAAGCTGGGGATCAGAGTTATAAAAAGAGAATAGACAATTCTGTGGGTCAAGGGTTAAGTGAACCGGGGCTTAAAAACGAAAACTATGCGGAGCAGCGCGTGTTAGTCTTTCTCAGTACCTCGCCTTAGCTTATCCAATTATATCGTAAATCATTTCAACAGGGCGTGTTCCGTGGCAACGAGAGGAAGAATCAACAGCGAGAGTGTTCTCCTGGGAATTTTCTTTGGTAACACATTGGTCCCTGTGCGATTAGCTTACGCCTTATGCCAACATGTAAGCACCTGCATTTGTAGATTTTATTAAGTCTCTATCTAACGCCCGGATTTTTAATCTTTAGATTTAGAGACGGTGAAACAGAGACGAATGTAGACGGATGTAGACACGTCAGGGGCGTGTTGGTATAAACCTCCTCTTTGTTCGACTAGCTCATTCATAAACTCCAGTTCGCTGTAAGGGGCACGATAAATTTATTGATGAAGGTATAGTCGTGAAAAATGTACTATCTGAACGCGAGAGACGACGTTAACTCACTCGCAAACTTATTTCCTGAGAGTTAAAATTAATTTAGAAAGCTGAAGTGATCAGGGAACTGTACTTCATTTGCGTGAATTATGAAGAATCTTGATATGTTCTGAATTGCTCGTTTTACGAATGTAACTATTGATAAGATTACATACATTTGCATTTGTCTGATTTAATTTTTTTTGCTGGGTTTTAATTAACACACAAACGTGATAACAAAAGTGAACTTCCATTTGACATCTGAATAAAAATTCTAGTACAGGAAATAAGTCCACATAGGGATGCAAAAAATGTATGTGTATCTTAATTAGTCAACTGTTCTACTTCCTTTGGTTATTATACTATTACAGAATGATGATGTAGACTTTTTATTCCACAAGTTCAACGCTACCGACAAGCAAGCCACGTCTGGGGAGTTTTTTTACACGATAGCCGTTCACATATCAGACGAGGGAGAAAAATGATCAAAGGTATTAACCCTGTGAGTTTCTAACGAACCATATCTAATCGCTCAAGTACGACGCGCGTAAATCATATACGGGTTTGATAAAAAAAAAGCGGATATCATGAAAGTCGTTTACAAATTTTAAATACACTTTTTCGTTCATTTTCTGTAAATTCCCTTAGATTTTTTTAATTTACAACAGCTATTAAATATTTCTGTATATTGAAGATTATTTTAATAGAAGATGTTGATCAATCAGATTCATATGTTTTATATTTATAGTGCGGGGAAAAATGATCGAAGGGAATCAAGGCACGGTTAAGTTGATTAGCAGATGCTTTGATCCAATAAGAATAATGCAATTATGATTGAGAAACATTTGGCACTAAGCGGATTGAGAAATTGCCTACACGGACTTTTAAATTATAAAAATTAGCTTACTTCGGACTCTAACCCTTACAAAAACCTTTTCCTATTTATATAATCTAAATTATTGTTATAATTTTATAGCTGAAATTGTTTCAAAATTTCAAGACAAACGTAATTGGAATTTTATTTCTATAGGTCTTAAAATGTTCTACTAAATGCGAGAAAATATACTGAGTATATAAGATATTTCTTCACTTGATAAGGGTCGATAAATAAGTAACTTGGAGAGATTATTGCTAAATTTGATTAATCTGATAGCGCGGGTCTTTCGAAACGAGACTATCAAAGCCTCAAGAGAGATAATATTACAACGTGATTCTTGAATTATTCCCCTTCCCTTTTTTAAATACCAACGGGAGGTCCGAGAGTCTATGGAAGTATGGAACCCAATGTTCTATGCGGTGCATTTCAGGATAAGTGCTCAGGTGCAGCATCCGCAGAACTGTTCAAGCCGAAGGATCGATAACATTGCGGCAACATGCACTTCGTATTATAAAAGATCATCGAACTCACGGCCTCAAGACCAGCGACTCTAGGCGAAAAAGAAATCTGATTTTCCATTAATACATAAGGGGAACCTTCATTACAAAATGTGATCCAACGTTTTCTCCAAATTGAAGAATATCTTTTTCAAGAATAATCAGGGTGGCCATCTTAATCGGAGAATAAAATTCCCGATTAAGAAACTCTTATCCCAGTCATTAAACAAAAGCTTCTGAACAATAGTTCATCAAATGGCTTTTGATATTGCATTGATCACGAAAGTCAGTTCAAATAAAAGTAATGTTATTAGAAGGTCTTCCAAGTGCTATAAGGTTTCGATGTCATTTTTCATTCGCATCTTGTACATAACACAATATTACTACTTAAACCCCAGCTTAAAGCTTTTAAAGACTGAAGAATAAAGCAAATTGAAGACCTCGAGAGGCGAGTGAAAATTAAAATTGCACGCGCCTTAAGTTTAGAAGAAGCGTTATTTTTTTTCCGTTAGCAAATTGTGGTTGGCGACAATTGTTTTAAAGTTAAGGAACTTGTTTCGTAAACCCTCGTATTCGCATTAAGCGGCTCGTTGTGACATGGTCGGTGATTTGCTTCCTGATCCCACCCAACGGTTTGTGCATTTTAACGCAAACACAGTTTTTAACCCCCAAGGATTGTTTGCGCACCAGGAAGCACCCTTATCGACCGCCTCGAAACCTTTTCGCAGTTTATGTTATCTGCCTGCGTATAATTAGTTACTTCGCCAACTACCAACTACTTACTACGTTAAATGTTGCACTACGAAGAGATCAGGAATTCCGATGCTTGGAATTTTCCCAGAAGGCGCGTTCAAAGAAAGATATGGCAAGATTTGCGAATTATGCGCATGCGTGATGAATTTATTAATCAGACATTCTCTCCCGGAACGTTTTTTTTATCAACATTTAACAATTTGCTGAAGATAAATCTTTACTGCGAATCTGCGTTGAATAAAAATTAAAGAGATGAGAAAATCAGTGAAAGAAAATTAATATTTATCATGGAAACGAACTCGCCAATCATGCTTTAGATGTCGATAGGTACATAAATATCGGTAAGTTGAGTCTTGAATAAAAATCAGTGTATATCTATTTTAAAAACAATCAAATCGGTTCGCCTTAAGGGCATGTGATACTTTACCATAAGAGTGAATTCATTAAACCAATTATACATTCATAATAATAAATATTTTTACCTAATAAGATTCAATAAACCTTCATCTACTGTAGACGAAGGTTTATTGACTCTTATTGGGTAAAAATATTTATTATTATGAATGTATAATTGGTTTAACTAATTTTCTCTTATGGTAAAGTATCACATGCCCTTAATTTTTGAAGCATGAGTGTCAAAAAGAGAGTAAAAAACGAAAGTTAGGACATCATTTTCTCAAAGACAATGGAATATTTCACGGAGTTGTTACGTAGATGTGCGTTAGGTCGTGGTATTTGTTCAAAAAGGCATGAGGACTTGAGGAGCACGTTACATAAATTCGGCTAAACTTAAATGTAAGGACCCGTAGGTACCGTGTCCGATAATAATTACAGAAGGGTCTGAAGCGGATTTCCGCCCGACAAAACAGAGTTACACTGCGCTCAAATAGGTAGACTGGTACACGCGTACCTATGTCCCCTCACGTGAACGCAAACATATATTTTCACAAAGTGAAATGTGAGGTTTCTCGAAAATTCATGTTAATTATTTTATATCAACTTCCGTCTATCGAATTAATTTGGCTTTGATTGCGATAAAATAAAACTTATGCCGGAAAGAACATATTATTCTTTCATTATTATTCAAGGACATGAAGTTGAAACTGTAGCTACTACTTTTTAGCCATTGCCAAGAATTTTAAGAGATTTTAAGATATTGATGGGGTTTTAGAAGACTTTAAAGGATTTTTAAAAACTGAAGATATTTCAAGGGATGTCAAGTGATTTTAATAAATTCCGAGCGATTTCGAAATATGTATTTAAAACGATTCCAAGACATGTAGAACGATTTTAAAGAATTTCAAAAGCTTTCAATTATTAATTCTAATAATCAAATTGGATCATTTTCTTTGTTTACAGAGCAGCTCTCTTCCACTGTTTAGCAAATCGCCAGGTGTGAAACTCTTCTTTTCGAACCTAACTTCAAATAAACATTAGAGTATGAGTAAGGGGACTGGAACGAAAACCCATATACTTCGCCATATATATACCTTCCCTTCTCTTTCATACACTAGTGAAATCGTAGGACAACAAAGAAGAGGGCAGAAGCCTTGTTTAGAAGTGTGGGGTGAAAAAGAACCAAGAACATTTTGAATCCTGAAACGAGGAAGATACCTACAATTTTCAGGATGCAGAAGTGGGACCAGGTGCATCATCTGGTTTCCAGATTTAATTCCAGATCTATGCACTTCTAGTCTTGAACTTTAGAGGTCTTGAGTAGAGACCAGTTACTCAGGAAAGAGAGTGAGATGTCTGAATTACGAGTTCTCGTCAGACGAACCGAAAAGGCATTTACTGGCTTTACAGTCGTTGTCGACCTCCAAGAAGAAACGGAAATGTGGTCAGTCGCCTCTAGAATAAATAATTGCGACTCTACATGCTCTTTGTTCAAATAATTACGTCTGCAAAAAAGAGGCTGAGAACTATTCATATGCGCGTTCTTAACTTATTATAAAAAATCTTGGTATAAAAAAAATATAATTCGTAAGCTTCACTGATTAGAATTTCTCTGTTAGAATCAATTCTTCGACTTCTTTGCAATTTTTAGTAGGAAAAAAAACTTGTTTCTTTAAAAGAATATTTTCTATTTCGATCAAAATCCTGTAGGTATAGTTTTCGTAAATTTTTCTCATAAATCTGGTATTAGAGAGAAGTTTTTCGGAAAGTTCTCAGACCGAAAATATCTCGAGGATTTCTTTTGGATCTGAGGCCAACGACCGATAATGTCTGTGGTGGTGAAGATACACACATTTACCGAGAGCCATCCGAAATGATTATGCGCCCGAGGATTGTAAGCTAAGTGGATTTAAAAATAAAAAAATGAACTATTTTGTTAACTTCGGAGCCCTAGCGAGAGAATTATTAGTCACTATAGTAGTCGCTTGCTTGCGGATTTTAAGGCGATGTAAGACAAAACAGCGATTTGCGAATATGCCTCATGATTTCAGCGAAGCTGCATTTATGTGAGAGGGTGAAGACGAACAAATTGTGTTGTTTACTACTCTGAATATAACTTATTTCTCAAAAATGATTTCAATTATTTTCACAAATAACAAACAAAATTTTATAATTTTAAGACTGATCTTTGAAAATACAAATAAAGATCGAATAACTGTCGAGACGCTAAAAAAAAGCACCGTAGAAACACACTTCATCCAATAAATTTCACCGCTTACAAAAAATATTTTTAAATAGGCCGAAAATCTCTAAAATAGTGAAAAACGATAAATTAGTCGAAATCCAGTGTCTGTGGATGAACTGTAAGAAATGTACTGTTAATGAGGTAGAGATGATGATAAAGTTCTGGAATCTTAGGTCTTGGGTTCAATATCTTTAGAGATCTTAAGAGATATTTTAAGATCTTCAAACTAGGTGTACTAAATCGCAACGACGCCTTTTAATCCCTTTCAAAACTCAACACCGACTTTTCAGAGTGCCTATCTTGAAGTTGTAATCTTGTAAACGGCATTTTTAAATTTACAACCAGAACTTGCAATAGAAATCTTACCTTACGAAGTATTTCCAGCTCCTTAGCTTCCGGGGAACTAGTTTTCACCTGGAACCGGAAATGATTTCTATAATTAATACCCGTTTCAAACAGATTCACTTAAAGACTATACAACATTATGTACTTGTTAAATTATTTTTAACTTTAAAACGATGTACAACTGAATTATTTACAGATGAAAATTTTAATGATTTTAAAGTTAATAAATTAATTTTTAAGGGTGTTGGGTTCAAGTTACAAAGAGAAGAATCTACTCTTTACTTTTTCAAAAAAAAGTATAATTAATGGGATAATTAATAATGCGATAATTCATTGGACTGAAGAAAAGATGCAGTAAACAATATGCCATAGTCACTAAACTTAAGAATCCTATTGCAAAAAAAAAGAATTGTAATATTTTATTATCTTGTGACAATCTTAAAGGAAGAATAACGGTAATTAACAAGGAAGTAGAATCCTTTTTATAAAACTCAGTAGCTAAATGTATCTCTCTGGATTATAATGTGTAATCTAATAATGATATTTGTCTACGTGGCCTGAAATTTTCTTCACCTAACTAAATACAAAACAAACAACTGAAAGTCGGATTCGTTTCAATTTTTCATTCCTAAATTTCTATAAAAATTGAATTTATTTTAAGTTGATAAATTTCGAACTCTACCAATTAAAAAGTACAAAGCTGAAAATATTTTAGGAACGCAGTAGAGAAATATTCTCGAACTTTTACACAAATAATTGCATCATTCCCTCAAATAACAGAATTGCCACCAATTCGACGTACTTAATTCCGGTGAAAACCCCTGCAGATTTATGATTTCACGTGGAAGAGGGACTTTCAATGCAAACCTACGAAATAGCCAGGTAGCTAACCTCAAGTTTAAGGAAATTTCCAGGATCTTGATTCTTCATGCAAACGACTCAAACTACGTATTTAGAGAGAATCTTAACTTTGAAATCTTTTTCGAAGGTCTCGACTATTACCTGAAAATTTAAATAGGCTTAAATTTTCAGAGATTCTAGGTGAAACATTGTAATATGATTGCTGTTTAACTCAAATCAGTTCTAAAACAATGATTTCTTTATAACTTTACAATGAGAAGAAAAGAAGAAAGTGTTTTAAAAAACTTATAAAACTACCTTCGCATGTAACAATGAATTCACAATATCATGGCAGAAATAATACTAACTAATATGTTCTACATATATGTAATTTAATTTTCCGTAAGTATTGTAAATGACCTAAAACAAAATGATGTAAATCATCTAAATACCTACATTAAAACATATAAAAAGCACATGATTCCTAATGAAAATTCATGATACATATGTTGTATAATTAAGAAAACTACACACCTCTCCAATCTTCCATACTGCTTTACTTCGATCTGTGTCGTTTCCATCCTTAATCGTCGAAGCGAAATTCACGAGAGAGTAGAAGTTATTTGTATTCCTTTTATCACCTCCACCTTCTGGTTCTTCTGTGATAGTTCCGTCAACAAAAAATTCGTAATCGAGAGATTTCGAATCACGGTAGTTCGATAAGAACGACCTTGCAAAAGAACTTTTAAAAAAATGCCCCATGGAAACTTCGCTGCCAAGGGCAAACTCCACTTTCGGACTGTCACTCATATTTCTTTGAAAAAAGTCGGAGACAATGAGAAAAATTCCAAACTGTCATTAATGTTCGTAAAAATTTACACACGAAAAAGCTACTCTCGATATTGAAAATGCGACGATCATCGTCGTGTAAACAAAAACAACGGTTGGCACTCCACAACTTTTAAAGTTAAAATACACTGGGAAACACAAGCATAGATTTTTTTAGATTAATTGACGTTACCACTCTTCCCATTTGTTAAGGATTTCTGTCATTTCATTCAGAAAATAAGCATAATAATGAATTCGTCGTTAGTCAAACGAGGAATAACAACCAGACAAGCACTCAGTACGCTCTACACGCCGATGTGAAATGACGTACGTTTAACTGAAGACCACTGAAGACTGAAATCAACTGAAATGCTAAAAACTGAACTGAACTGAAGTCTGCTGAAGTCACTGAAGACACATCGTTCTGCCGACACTGACCGACACTACCCGACTGCCGTCTTGGCGCGCGAAGCAGAGCCCAAATGGCACTCTGCGCATGAGCCATACGTCACGTGATCCAAGCTGGACCGCGAAAGTTTAAATTTGAATGATAGTTATTTTCTTCAGGAATACATTTTTGATGTTTTTTTAATTATCGAAGTAAATTAACACTAGTATAGCCAAATGCGTTATTTTAAATGAATTAAAAGCCACCGGATAAAAGCTGCCGGGACCGGTCTAGATAGTAGGTTCTATTAATTTAATTAATTAACTAAAATTTACGAACACAAATGGGTTAATTAATTTATTAACTAATAATTGAAATTCATAAAGAATATGTGTCAATATGATCCATTTTGACATTCTAGTTAAATTTTAATTACTATGCAACGAATATTATAAACATGTTTGTAATATTTATTTCAAGACACGTTTAATATATTCAATCAGTACAGTATCTTCACTATAACAAAGGTGTTTCAATATTCTGCCTCAATATTTTATTAACTTTAATTAATTAATTAATTGTGGAAAAATTTGTTACCTGTTTCGTTTACCACGCCTTTGAAGTCTTATTATTCACTGGCGACCCAAACACTAAGACTTTCGAAAGTTAATCTCGGTTTGCGTTATCTGCTAGTATAAAAGCGACAGCAACAAACTTCTACCTGCAATTCGAGCCTTTAGAATAGCCTCGCGTTTAAGAAGATTAAGAGCCTAATGATTTATATAAATGTAATTTTAATTTTCAAAGTCGTGACTTAATTGTCACGGCTAGACTCTTGTCAATGAGAATCTGTATTATGTAGCCTTTACAATTACCTTACGGTCTGTTTCACAGATCCTATTTGTCTTCTTCGAGACTAAAATCACGCAGACGATGCGACAGTATTTGCGTTTCATTACTCATTGTATAAAGCCCTTTGACGCTAAGCTGCACTTCACAAAGTTAAACCCTGTTGATTCACGCAAAAATTCAAGGATAAGAAAGTAATTAAAATTATCTCTGCTTGCAGCAAATATCCGGCTTTTATAGCTCGAAAACATATATTCCTGCATTCACATTGTACTGGAAGCGAGAAAACTTACTCGAGAAAAATATGAGAACAGTTTAAAACGAAAATAAAGAATTTATTCATGATCACGTGAACACATATCGTATCCTGATATATACATGTATAACAGTAACATTTAAGACCCTCCTAAATTAAAAACACTTTTTCAAAAGACCCTTATCTATACATTATATAATAAAACTCACTAGCAAAAGTAAGAATTTCCAAAGCAATTTAAAGAAATTGTTACGCTTTTCTTAAGCTTTCAGCTCTGCATGCATTAAAAATTTAACACAGCTATTTTTCTAAGCACAATTTTGAACTTGAAGTTTTTGTACTATGCTCCTAGAAAATAAAAAATATATATATATATGCATATATATTCTTCGGGACAACAAAACTAACATAAAAATAGATTTGAGTACCTTTTAAAAAAATCTTATTAAACAAGTCGTTTTAATCAGACGTAAATTATTACTTATTTCAGTAAATATTATGTGGAGTCAGGTGGAATCTTTTTTGCTGTATCTGGAGTACGAATCACAGGTCGGAAATTTGATCTTACATTACTCGAGTTGATAACAATAATGGGGGATATTTCTGGAGGTTGGCCATAAGTTCCCAATCTATCTATTTTTTTCTGAATTGTGGAAGATTTTGCAGGTGTATCGAAATCCAAAGGCGTTTTTGCCATAGAGAAATGTGGATTATTAAATCCAGAGTTTCCGGAAATTGGAGTTGAATTCGAAGTTCCCTGAGCTGGAGCTCTTGAAACTGGTTTTTTCAGGATTAGGGACGATATTTCCTCTCCACATTTTTTTGTATAGGCGATTGGATCCTAAAAAAAAGAAATGAAACATAATTCTCTTTCCATAGGAGATTTTAACCACGATAACTCTATACAATAATTTAAATATGCAAAGTTTCAGTTTATGATAGTTATATACTCACGCTTATCTGCTTTTTAAGATGTTCGAAAGCTTCTAATAAGTGAGGCTGTCGAGGATTCTGAGTAAAAACTGTCCTCTCTGATGAATAACAGACAGGAATACTCCAGAAAGCATTTCGTGTCCGCCGAAATTCCAAATTACTGCAGGCAATCAAAGATCCTACAGTGAGAATATTTGAAAAACCATGGGACGAAATACCTCGCCAAAATAGTACTGACAAATATGTGGAGGAATGAGAGTCTTCGTTTGGATAAGACAAACAGACTGCCTCAAAATTCTTCATTCCCTATGGCGAATAAAAATGTTTTTAATACGAAGAGTTCATCACTCTTGAAATCTGGTGTACACTCAAAATTCGAGTGATCAATCCCTCGCTTTAATATTACTTTCTAAATTATGAGACATGCTAGGAACATTTTGTCGGTAGGTTCGTTATTACTTAAAGCGTAGTAAAAAGGTCTAATTAAAAAGAAAACTTACGTGAGGAGTATTTCCGATCCATGAAACGATTCCAACGGTATCCAATTCGCAATAAGGTGGTTCAAAACCAGCTGCAGAAACATCTTGTAAGGGAGTGTAAACTCTGGAAGGATAAAGTAGCTTCAGATTTGGTTCAGATTTGAAGACAGCCTGCCTGCTAGCTGTGAGATTTAAATATCCATCCCTGAAAGTGGAAAATACAAACAATGAAATTATTCTTCTTCTTGATGCAGGAAAGAAGAAATTTTAAATTTAAATTTAATTAATTAAATTAAAAAAAAATTTTTTTACCCTTTTCCGTAAGCGCTTATATTGAAAATAGAAAAGGAGCCCCCTTCTCTTAGAATGCTGACATCTTCGCTTTTTGACCAAATTGTTAAAATGGCACTAGTCTCCTCTTCGACAACACGAATTTTCAGAACGGGAACTACGTTTCGTGGCGTTGGTCGAATCGCTTCTATTTCTTGTGCTATTTTCTTTTGTAACCTCTCCGCTTTAGCTTGACGACTCTTCATGAGCTTCTGCCTTTGAGATTCAGTCAAATATGACTGAAAGCAACAAAAAATTTAAGTTTCAGAATTTTTACTTTCACAGAGTTTAATCAAGTTTAGATAATATTTAGCTCACAGCAGAGTCACAATTGATTAAGGATTCGGCATTGTCTTCCTCTGAAGAATTTTGTTTTCCCTCGTATTTTTCTTGTAATTCGGTAACAATCGCCTCCACTTTTGATTGATACGCTTGCTGGAAACATGTTTGTGCCTTTTCTTCATTTTTGGCATTCCGATAAACTGAAAGTAAGATAAGGGATGGACAATTTATTAAGTATTGAGGATTTTCAATTTGATTAAGAAATGAAGATATGGATATGGACTTACTCGATTGACCATCGGCGGTTTTCTCTCGAAACAATATTGGATAAATTCTAGAAACGACGACAGTCACTTTCCCGATCAATCCCCCATTGGGATCAATAGTTTTCAAATTTGTTGGAATTGGTCCGGACAGGCGTTGATATCCTAATTTTGCGTACCATCTTGCTCTTCTCGTAGAATTTGTGTGGATTTTTAAACATACATCAGCCGATTTCTGAACACATTAAATTAACTTTCATTAATTTTTAAAGAACAAATTAAATAATGGAAAAGGAAGTTTTTTATGTATGTAAAGACATCTTAGATTTGTTTTAGATACAAACCCTGAAAATATTTAATTTACCTCGAGTGGAAAACAGCCTCGATCACAGTTGAGTAATTCTGCTCCATAAGTCATGATTTTGGTGCCTTCTTTTATTTTACCGTCTATAATTTTCTTCACCATTGCTGCATCAAACGAAGCAGGCAAACTATACCAGCCATCAGTGACTTCTATTTTCCAACGAGGAGTTCGTAATAAAATTCTCGGATCTTTTTCATTCTTTTCGTTATCCGTACTCTAAAACAGAAATAAATGTCAGTTCGAAGGAAAATTCAAGGTTTAAAAAAAACCTTACCTCTTTTATCGTAGCGATGCAAAGAACCATTGTTTTCGAAGGCACGTCATCTTTTTCCAAAATTTTTCGGATAGCAGATCGTTGGGATCTGTCTATTTCTCTATCATACCGGTATTTCAATTCCTTCATCACTCTATCTGGTGTTAACATTCTAAAACGATTTGATAATTGATTATTATTTGTTATTTTTTAATATTCGATTTCGATTGACAAGATACAATTTTAACTAAATATTTAAAATCTAGAAGAAAAAAGATGAATTTTGAAGAAAATAATTCAATTTTCAACCAAAAAGGATGAACTTTTAATAAAATAGTTTAATTTTTTTATGGGAGTCTATTCATTCAGTCAATATTTTAAAAAAAAATGAAAAAAGGTGAATTTTCTTTAAAACAGAGGAATAGGGGCAGGGGTAAATTAGTTTTACAAATATTTACCTCGAAATATCAGCAGAACCTAATTTTACTCTATCCATAGAAGCCAATTTCCAAACTATCCACCGATAGTGATTCTCTACCCAACCTAGAGGAAGAAGTCGAGGATCGACTCCAGGACTTGCCTCGAAAGCTCTTTCGAATTCCGATACTCCAGCAAAACCACTTTTGTCCAAAATTAAAGTTGCACCGTCTCCAATTTCCAAACTAATCACGCTGCTATTCGATATCATAAGTGATCAAGTATTAATTTGGCAGTGAATCAGTATAATTGAACATCGTTAAAAAGAAAAAAACTCATACGAACCTATTAATATCTGCAATTCGAAATTTGTAGGATGCAGCCGTTGATGCAGAGATTTCCAAAACACCTGGATCAATTCCTCTCTCCTCTAGCTATTAATTAAATTGAAGTATATTAAAATAAAACATTATACAAATATTAAATAAAATATTTAAAAAATAGTTTTTCTTTATTGAAACAGTTAAAAACAGGTTTCTTGGCTTTCCTTTATGTATACGAAATTTAAAACATTTTATAGGCTCTCAGTCTTGGCAAAGATATTTTATTATTAAACTCAATTAAATTTTACTTCTTGTGCACATCGAGTCGTTGGAGCAAAACCTTTTGAAAATTGATGCAACGAAACTCTTGAATTTCGATTCTCTTCTCTATTTTGCAGAAGACTTCCTTTGATCGACTTTGGATTTTGTCTCTTCTTCCTGGCTATACTTTTATCCTGTAATCCAAAGAATAATTACAATTAAGTCTTACAATTTTCAACAAAAACCTCAATACTGTTTTAAATATAATCTAGAGAAAAACATAACAGTAAAATTTACCTGCTCAAAAGCAGCAGAAATCCGCCTCTCCAAAATATCTGAATTAGTAACAACAGACTCAGTTTCCACACTCTGTGAGCTAGTTGTCGACTCACTATTTGCAACAGAATTAAACTTGTCTTCTTTTTTAATCCCAGATTCTTTTCCAAATGACACAAGATCCCTCATTTTTCGCAGCCTTCTCGTTTTTTTTCTTGTCACTAAAATAGGACTGCGTCTTGCATCTTCAGAATTTGCTTCCTTTTCTTTTTCAATTTTATTATTGTATTTACAACTCAACTTTGCGTCGTTAGAATCCTCTAGCAATAAATCCTTTTTAAGTAATTCAATACCTTCAATAACATCACCAGATAATAAAGTAGCATTTGATATCACATTAGAGTTTACGGTCTTATTTGATGCTTTTTTCGTAACTTCATCATCATTTTCTGAATCTTCGGAAAAAAGTTTCCTCACTTGTAAATCCTCTCTTGTAATTTTTTGCTTCTTAGACTTGGAAGCAATGTATCTTCCCAGTGGAGTCTCTCCATCCACATCATCGAAGCTTTCTTTTAATAAAGATTTCGATTTAAATTTTTGATCAGAAGTTCCCGGTTTTAATTGTAGAGAGAGTTCTGGAAGTTCTAATTCTATTTGAAGAGCCAATTTTACATTTTCAGAAGTAGAAAAATTTTCACTAGAATATAATAATTGTGCTTTCAAAAACTCTTCAGATTTTACAGCCAAAGCAGCACTCTCTGTAGAATTTTTTATATCAAATCCACAAAAAGGCGGCGATTCTGGTTCCGAATATGTCGAAATCAAATTTTCCAATTGACTACTCGAAGGTTTGATCAATAAATTATTCTGTAATTTATCTCTTCTCATCTGTTGAAATTCCTTCCGTAATTCTTGAATATCCTTAACATTAGAAGATTGAATTTGTAAAGATTTTCTCTTTTTAGTCTGAAGTTCATTCTTAATCTGAAAAGTAACTGGCAAACTGAAATTCCTTTTTGATCCCACCGATTTCCCAATTTTTACATTTTCTACCTCAATATTCTCGTAGAGTTTCTCAGCCCTGAGTTTGTTCTCATCACTGATGACTATTTTCTTTCCACTAGCTGTTACAAATCCACCCTGATCTATTTTAGCTTCAGGTACAATTAAATCACATTTAGGAAGATTCTCAACATCTCTTACTTTATTAGAATCTATTACTTTATTATCTATTTGAACTTCTGATATACTTTTAACAATAACAGGATTAAAACTTTTTCTAAGCCTTAGAGAATTTTTTGTGGTAACATCTGATGATTTCAGTCTTTTCGCAAGTTTAGTATCTTCTTCTAAAAGTTTCCGCTTCATACCGCAAGTGTATGTATTGAAGAAATCAATCTTCGGCGGAGTTTGAACTTTACTAGTTGAAGCAAGAGCGTTATCGCTCGCTTCAATTTCGTTGTATATTTGATTTGCCTTTATCAACATTTGTTCACTAATTGCAATACTTTTGCCACTAGCTGTAGAAAAACTTGTAGCAGAATTACTTTTGATATCAGATACTGGATTTTTTAGTTTCAATGGAAAGACTCCAGGTATTAATTTTTCTTCTAACTTCGAAGGATCTTTTTGTTGAAATTCAAGATCATTGTTTGGTTTTGTAGCTTGCAACTCTTCAACTACAGATTCTAAAACATTTTCAATGTTTTCAATATCTTTGAATATCATTCTAGCTCTGCGTAATTTTTCATTATTTATTTGTATACTTGTTCCTTTTGCTGTTGAAAATCCACACGAGATTGCCGCTTTCGGTATTTCTTTTTTAAAATCGAGAAAAATGGGCTTCAAGTTTACCAGATTAGATTTTCTATTCGTATCCAATGATTTTTTCAAGTCTTGTGGTGTGATATCTTTAGCGAATTCGGTAATAAGAGAAATATCTTCAATCGCTGGTTCTTTGATAGATTTTTCAGAAATTAGTCTCATCATTTTTGCATTCGAACATTTTTCTAAGTCTGGTGAACATTCATTGGTGGATTTGAAAGTAAGATTGAAGTCTTCACCTATAAACATTGACTTTTCCATCCGGAGATTATCTTCACTGATCTCAATACGTTTTCCTTTCGCTGTGGAAAATCCAAAACCTGTTGGATTTTTGCTATATTCTGATGAAATACTTTTTATAGTTTCTGTGTTTGATTGTGTTCTTAAATCTTCTGCCAAAAGTTCTTTAGAAGATTTAGCACCAACAATCTCTTCAATATTTTCAATATCTTTAAATACAGACTTTGCCCTTCGCACTTTATTTTCACTGATTTCAATACGTTTCCTCTTCGCTGTTGAAAATCCACAAGTAGGTATTGTGGGTTCTTTGCTAGGTCCTACAGAAACTTGCTTCACAATTTCTACATTCGATGATTTTTCTAAATCTGGCAAAAGTTCAGTAGTAAACTCCTTTACAAGATCAATGTCTTCAATCTTTTCAATATCTTTAAATATAATATTTTCATTGATCTCCACACAAGCAGGTATTGTGTGTTCTTTGCTAGATATTACAGAACCTTGCTTTACAATTTCTACATCCGGTGAATTCTTATAATCAGTAATTTCATTCGCATCTTTTTTCTCGTCACTTTTAGATTCATACAACCATTGACTGAAGTGTAGATCATCCTCTATATTTTCGTTAAAGAGAAAGTCTTCTTCGTCGTTTTTCAAAGTGATTACAGGTACAGAAGAAGCTAGGCTTTTTTTAGGTTTCTCAAAACTTTTCTTTAAATTATTATTAAATATCTTTACAGTTTCAGAATTCTTCGAATGTCTTTTAGAAGTTCCGGCGGTTTCTTTTAAATCTTTTTGCCCTCTAGAAACTATTTTTCCTTCCTGATGTTTTAAATTTATTTCTTGATTAAATGGCTCTTTATCTATTTCTAAACAGAATTGAGAAAAAGGCACGAGTCCTATTTGACTTATAGTTACTGGACCTGCTTTAGAGGTATTTACAAATTTTGTGGAAGCACTTTCAAGTTGAATAGCGTCCTTGTAAAGATCATTTTCTGAAAAATTTGCTAATTGAATTTCAGAAGCATGTCTTCTCTTTTTCTGTAGACTTTTGATGTCTCTAACTATATCTCCTAAGGATTTGTTTACTGATGAGATAGATGGTTTTATAATATCAGGATTGGGATCAGTCTGTAAACTATGATTATCAAGGCACTTGGGACTAGATTTTCTGTTATCTAGAGTAGAAATTGAAATTTGACTATCTGGTGAATGTGAAATTCCGTACTCGTGTAGTCTTTCGTCATTTTTGATAAATTCCTTATCTTGAATTTGTTTTTTGAATTTCTGCGGAATTTCTGCATTCTCGGTTGTATTGGGTTTAAATATTCGACGTTTAGGTCGCTTACGAACTTTTTTGTTTAATACTGGAGACGATGATTCGGTGTTTTCGTATTTGACATTTTCTAAGACTGGAGTGAGTGAGTGCATATTGGAAGAACTCCGGTCTACCTGTAGATGTAATTATAATTAATACAGGTACTATACTGAATTCAAATTGAAACCCCTTTTTTTAAACTTAAATTTTTAACCTAAGTGGTGAATTTACAACTAAACATTTGAATTTCCAATCGAAGAGTTTACATTTTAATAAAAAAAATGTATTTTCAAATAAATATTTAAATTTTTAACCAAAAAATTAATTTTCATAAAATAGAGAAAATACTGTAAAGTCTGCTATTTTAAAATAATGGAAAACTTACACTTTGTACAAGATTCGTACGCTCTGTCGATGATTCTTTAGCTTTAGCGACTAATTTTGCGTCTGGAGTTTCTAATTCACTCGTCCAGGGTTCGTTACTTTTGGAAATGAAGGGTGCAAGACTTGAAGGTGTGCTAGGAACAACTGCTCGACCAGGAGTACTATTAATGGAATTTTTTTAATCATACTATATTACCGAAATGTTGATAGAAATTTTCGGGGCAACCACTCAAATTTGGGAAGAAAATATTCCCAGTCGTTACTCTGATAGATTGATAATAGTAACACTCTATTAAATTATTTAACTTACATGTCTTTGGAAAACAGCACTGGTGTTCTAAATGAATTTAAAAATGAGCTATCCTTAGATGATTGCAATACTTCCGGCGTAAAACAGTTTACGTGTGTGGTTTCTTCATCTGAAATATATAATTAAGATCACTTTATATTAATGATAATATTCTATTTTTTTTATTGGGAAACATTTTAAATATTAATACAAGTTTCAGAAATTGTATAGTATAGTTATTTAAGAATTATTTTACAATATGCAGTGCATGTATTTTTAAGAATTTTTACAGTTCATCATTACAAAATGTTAAAAATTATAGTTAAAATATGTTAAAATTTATAATAAAATTAAAAATAATGAAAAAAATTTTCAATATTTTCAATTTAAACATATATAATATCTATATTCTATATTTTATGCTGAAAAGTTTAGGAGACAAATGAATTTGCAAACTCTTAATACATAACAAATTTAAGAATACTTTTGTAATAAAAAATAATTATTAATGTAATATAGTCTAATATTATTTGAATATGATCAATGCTATTAATTTGTATAAATGATATATGTATGACAAAGTAAAAAATCTATATGCCGACTTTTGTTGGTTATGTCCAAAATCTATAGCAAAAAGATTGCAATTTTCTGAGAGTTTAAATGTAGATACTTTTGAAATAATTTTATACTACAAATAGAGAAATATGTAATAGTGTTAAACATAATTTTCCACAAAGTTTGACAAGTAACATACCAGAAAATAATTCTTCGGAAATGTCACTTTCAGCATCCTTGCAGATCGTATTTCCCTTACTAGACAAAGGTTCTGTATTTTCACTTTGTTTTTCATTGATCTCATTATTAAACTTTGAAGTCCCTTCACTCATATTAATTCCGAAGTATGTAGCACCAAAATAACCAAAACTGAAAGCAGAACTGCGAACAGACAAATAACGAACAAAATATAAACTTGAGGTTTTGTTTTTGTTCTGGTTGTGTTTTTCAGCCCTCTGACACATCGGTCAAAATACATATGGAGTGAAGTGAAGTGTCTGAATGTTAACCAGCAGCCATCGTGGCGCTAGGTGTTCATGAGGTCTAAATTCATTAAAATAAAATGCATGCAGGGAAAAAAATTAATTTTTATGGAAATAAGAACTATGTATTTTTTCGCATATTCTTTAACGTGACATTAATCTATGAAATTTAAAATATTTTTAAAGCAATATTTGTTGATAATCTGGCATTCTGGCCTTTAAGGCCTGATTACACGATTGTCGGTTGGCTGACAGCCAGCCGAACATACATAAGAGTAAAAGAGATGGAGAATGAAAAATTGGACAAAAAGAACTCTCTATCTCTTTTACTCTTATGTATGTTCGGCTGGCTGTCAGCCAGCCGACGATCGTGTATTTTGGCCTTTAAGGCCAAAATACACGCTCGTCGAAGTGTCGAAACGTTTCCGCGTTTCACGACACCCTGTTCATACGATGCATTTTCCGCATTCGGAAAATGTAAAATAAACTTTTCCAATGGCGGAAAGTTTGAAATTACGAATAAAAAATGAAATAAATTCTAATGTTAATATGAATAAATTGTTATTAAAAATAGGTTTCTAGATTATGTAGTAAATAGAGAAGTAAATTAGATTGAAAGATTAATTATTTATTAATTATTTATCTCTATAGAGTAATTCAAAGCATCTTCGCGTGTTGTGTTTGTCTTGTCATAGTAGTATTCATGGAATACTACGATATGGAATAATACTCTCAACTCCATTTCTCAGCCTAATGCTACTTAAAGATACTATTATTGCTCAAAAATATTTGGTTTGAACTCAAAATATTTATTGTTATATATACAGTTCCAACACATAGAAGATACTAATCACAGCATAGTATTATTTTGTCGTATTAATACGTACGATGATTACAAATTAAATTACATACATTAATTTCAGAAATTTAGAAGGGATTGAAGAGTTCAAAAAATCCTATGTAAGAGTTTCATCAACGCATTTCTTATATTTAATTCTTTTGGTGTCTTTAAATTTTTCCCCTTAGTATAAAAACTGAGAAATATATCACAAGAAAAGAGCTCCCTTAATGGGAAATTTTACTCAGAGTACAAAGAACTGTATCTTCTAAATTTTATTATTTTAAGAGTGTTAATATTTACAGAGCTCTACATGTAGCACTTAAAAACTTAAATCACTTAACAAATACTAAATCGCATAATACTATGCTGTTATTAGTATCTTCTATGAGTTGGAACTGTATATACAACAATAAATATTTTGAGTTCAAACCAAATATTTTTAAGCAATAATAGTATATTTAAATAGCATTAGACTGAGAAATGGAGTTGGGAGTATTATTCCATCGTAGTATTCCATGAATACTACTATGACAAGACAAACACAACACGCGAAGATGCTTTGAATTACTCTATAGAGATAAATAAATTATAAATAATTAATCTTTCAATCTAATTTACTTCTCTATTTACCACATAATCTAGAAACCTATTTTTAAAAACAATTTATTCATATTAACATTAGAATTTAATTCATTTTTTATTCGTAATTTCAAACTTTCCGCCATTGGACAAGTTTATCTTACATTTTCCGAATGCGGAAAATGCATCGTGTGAACAGGGTGTCGTGAAACGCGGAAACGTTTCGACACTTCGACGAGCGTGTATTTTGGCCTTTAGGCCTCAAGGCCTCATGAATAGCCAGCGCCACGGTGGCCGTTCGAATTCGAAAATTTCGGAGTACTGACGCTTGTTCTTGTTGCACGTGTTTGCACCGCACGCCGTGTTCTTTCTTCTTTACAATATAAATTCATTCAATCACAGATTTACAAATAAAATGAATTTTAAAGCAGTTAGTGGTATTTATTGGACTGTTTTAGAATTAAAAGGTCTTCTCGAAGATGAGGACTCGTACGTTTATTATGAGAGACGTAAAAAACACATCGAAATGCATCCGCTTCATGTGCAAGATTACAGCAAAGCTTTGAATGAAGTTTTGGACTCAAAGGTTAACTCCTACGATCCAGAGTAAGTTTTCTAATATAAATAAACTAAAAAATCTTCAAAAATTGTATAATTATATTTTAGTATGATTTCTGGCTTTTTTGAGTTTAAATTATACCCCGCGGGCGTAAACGTCAACAATTCAATTTTGAGGTTATATTTTAAAGCTTACTCCCGCTGAACTTTCAATGATTGCGTTGTAATTTTACAATTTTACCTTTTACAATGTTTGTATAAATCTTACAGTGAAAGTGTAATATTACCACGTGAGTCGGGAATTAAAATTCTGTGTCCCCTTATCTACGTGGTAATATTCAACTGGATCTTTTTACAGTGTATAAAATAAAACTCCTTTTTATTTTCATTTTAATTTTTAATATTGACTTAAATGGATTATAATTTCAGATTAGGGGGTCTCTTACTCGCCTATAAAAATCCAGCGCTTTTAATTCCATCTTTTGGAATATTAAATGATGAATTTCTTTTTCACATAGATATTGAAGTTGATTTATATATTTTCAAACCAGATGTAGGAATTAATCTAAAAGGTAATATATCTTCATTTAATTTTAGTTTTTAATTCTAATTTTGCATATTTTTAATCTGACAATTGTTTTCTTGTCTAGGAATTGTATGCAAAAAAGGTTTGGATCACATTGGTGTTTTAGTCCACAAAACATTTATCGTTTCAATTCCACAACCAAAAGAGGACGAAGACTGGCCTGGTAATAAAGTAAATATAGGGCAAGAAATCAGGTTCACAATAAATCAAGTGGATTTCAGTAATAAATCAAGCCAACTACCTTGTATTCGAGGTGTCTTAAACGAAAGGTATATATGTACATTTTGAGTCAAATACGCGAAACAAAAAGAGACTTATAAAGTTTTCAAGGTTTTCTTTGATTCACCATGAAAAATATAACATCGAATCTTGGTTTTTTTTACCCGTACGAGAATGAACGCACGCTTTACTCGCGCATTTACTTTTTTTTAAAATGTTATAATTTAAGATATTTTATTCCTTCTACACGATGACGAATAATCAGGAGTGCTGATGGATAGGCGTTACGATATTTCAACTTCGACTCAATCATCTTTTTAGAATAGGATTTAAGAGCGATGGAATTTGAAAGTAAAAAATGTAAACAAACTGTCAAAAACTGTCAAAATCTGTGGAAAGATACTAATGTTATCACGAGGATTTTTGTGGGGGTTTTTGAAGTCAATTCGCAGCTGTGAATCATGGACATAGGAATAGAGGGGACGAGCCCTATCGTCCCCAAACGGGCGAGGGGTAGTGAAGCCATGAGGGAGGAGTGCCCCCGTCACCCCGTAACCCCCCTCTCAGCACTTCCGGCTGCCGCGCTATTTCAAATATGAATTTTTTCTAGCCGTACACTATAGCAAATGATAGCAAACTATAGGATATTAACCGGAAGCATGTCAGTGCCATCAGCCGTTGCTTGGTTCCCTTCATGAATGTAAAAATTAAATGGGATGGAGCACAAAGTCCCATCTTCGGCAAGGGGGTCGCTTTGGTACATCGGGAGGGACGAGGTAGCTACCATATTTTCGGGTGATAACTCTTGATTGGCTAATAGTACGCGCATGAGCCACATGAGCCACATGAGCCGCGCGTCACGCGCGTTATTTGAAAGGGAATG
>CAJFCO010000077.1:0-124915 GCA_904066015.1 Synergus gifuensis
TATGTCCTTCAATCTCTGGATGGTACTCCCAATATACAATCTAGCTCCAATCTGTTGACCGGATATATCCAAATGTCCTCTGAGAATACAGCCGGCTTCAATTTTGCAATTCAATTCAATTATCATCAACAAGGTCGTGTTTCGAGTTACCACAACGGAAATTTAGTTCGTCACGGTTTAATTTTCTACGACTCGAGTTCTGCACCTCTGAATTGTGATCAGAAATCTGAAATACCTTCTGGCGATCAGACTTATGAACTAAACTACTTATGAACTATGTAACCTCGTTTCTTAATGCAAATCCCTCAGGCTAACTTTAAA
The DNA here is from genome assembly GCA_904066015.1 of Synergus gifuensis. NCBI lineage: Eukaryota > Metazoa > Arthropoda > Insecta > Hymenoptera > Cynipidae > Synergus > Synergus gifuensis. The sequence goes on from CAJFCO010000077.1 coordinate 322, forward strand.
GTTTACTCTTTTTTTTTCAAATGTATATTGTATGAGAGCGAAATCGCTGTTCCGATTTCCAAAGCTGGCTGAATCCGATCGCAAAGACGCAGAGAAGGACGTTTTTAGGACGGAAAAGTTTTTAGTGAGAAAGTTTTAAATTAAAAATGAAGGAATCTTTATTGTTCACTCTCTTTGCATTTTTACGAGAGTATATTACATTATGAGGATGAATTTCATGCTCAGCTGTAAGTTTTGCCATTTTAGAATACACAGACTGCAGTTTTGTTATCTCTGCAACTTTTCAGTGGTTTGGAGGAACTGAAAACAGTATGCAAAATTAACTCGCGTTTTGTTCAGTGCAAACAAGTGCATTTCGAGTTTTGGGGATTTAACTGCTGCGAGGAAATCTAACATTTACCATTCTTTTTACATTCTCATCAGAGAAGGTATTAGATTTGTGTAAAATTTGACCCCCCCAGTTTTTGTCAAATGTCCACGTTTTGGGACCCCCTGAACCCGAAAAACATGTTTTTACGAATGTGTGTGTGTGTGTGTGTGTGTGTGTCTGTCTGTCTGTCTGTAGATTTTTAGTTTGTGAGCACGATAACTTTCGAAATAATTGACCGATTGGATTTGCCTTTGGTATACTCTTTTAGTGTCCCAAAATGAAGGTCAAGTTCGTTGGCCAGCCATTTTGGATAAAAATTCAAAAAGTTGGAGCATTTTGAAAAATTTTGAAACAACTTTTTTTTAATTTAAACTTTTTTGGATGAAAAAAAAATTGAAAGACTTATAACATTTTGAAAATCCAAAAAATGAAAGAAAACTTAAATTAGAAGCCAAACAACACACGATATGAAAAAAAGTCTAAAGATAAAAAATGTTTCTTTTTGAACACCCTATAGGATAGGCATAACAACTTTTTGAATTTCCTTAAAAAATCGAAAATTAAAATTTTGAGCCAAATAACGCGAGATGCAAAGAAAATTATAAGGAACATAGTTATTCGTCTTAAAAAGATCTACAAGTTCTCCTTTGACCATTTTTCAATAGGATAAGTAGTTTTCGTTTTAATCATGAAAAATATTGTTAAACAGAGGCGAGCGCGAAGCGCGAGGTTTAAATCAAATATCGAGCGCGAAGCGCGAATGCCCTGATGAGAATGTGCTCCTTAAGGTCGATAGAACCTTAAGTAAATTAGTTAACTTTTGCAATCAAAGCAGTAATTTAATTTAATTGAAATATAGTTTAATTAAATTTTAAAAAATATATAAAAATATAAATTACAAATATAAAAAAATAAATTAAAATATAAAAATATAAATTATATATAAAAAATATATAATTTAATTAAACTTAAAAAAAAACATATAGGTTCAAGCGTCCTGTAAAGCGCAAGCTTCACGAAGGGCACAAGCGCGCGAATGTGCCCGCAAAGCGGGCAGATTTTTTTTCTTATTTTTTGAAACTGAGCCATCTTTTGCATTATATCTCACATATCCATGTTTGCAACGCCTTCAGTACCTAACATGTGGGAATTCTCCAAATGAGCTCTAAATCAACTCGAAGCCACTACAGCAATTTATTCTTCTCCGCTTAAATGAAAATTATAATATTCAAGGTTTGTTTCTTTTCAAGTAAAAATGAATGCCTTATCTAGTTTAAAATTCTGCATTCTGCTTTTTCGCTCTAACAAGTGACTAGAACTTTTGTTTTTGAAGAGCTGTTGTTGAAACGTGGCTCTCGAGTGTTTATTAAGCTCTCCGAAATAACTTACCTTTTTACGAAGTGACATTTTAATGAGACATTTTAACATACGTTTCAGTTTCATTTCTATTCATGCAATATCGAGTAAATGTACTTAATAATAAAGAAATAAATTTGAAGATAATCTACGATAATAAGAGTTAATCTATAGGTAGATTATGATAATAGATTCATAATCTATATATAGATTATGAATGCTATTAACATTTTACACATATAAATAATTAACTAATTGACCTACAAATATTGAATCAACTGAACCAATATACCTCTTATTAAAAAAGTATTTTCATCCCTTTCTGCCTCTACCTATTGAATCATTATCTTTCACGTTTGATTTTATATTTATGATAGTTTCTTTTGAATTAAAACATGACAATCACATGAAAACATGATAGTGACACTTATTAAGGAATTATAATTATGAAATTCCGAAACTCCAATGTGCAGCATAATTTATGCGATGTTAGTACTGAAATTCTTGGTAACTAAGTAATCTCGAGGAAAGAGCTTTTGTCCTAAATTGTGTGATGTCAGATAGGTAACGAATTGGCCACAAAATTGGATGTTTACCAGAGATTCCTTGACATGTTCCTGTAGCATATTACCTGTGAACTCTGCTGTCGTTATAAATATTGTGTGGTGTCACACGAAATAGAATTCAGTCAGTCAGGTGTACCGCATCATCTCCATTGCTGGTATATAAGCTAAATACATATAGATATTATGTATGCTGAGTTGGCTATATGTTGGTCTCTAGATCGCAGTCAGCTCATTAACGAACGTGCTACTTGGTATTATTCGCACTACATCACACTGTAATTTGAGTATATGCATAAAATCATGCCATTTTGCGAGAGGAACTCGTTTCAGTAATTAAGTGTTGTAGAATATGTTAGTTACATTGACATAGAAACTGTAACTTGCATTTAAATTAATTACATAGACTTGCATTTCATTTTTTTTGTTTTAGTTTTTTTTACAATTTTATTTATGACTCTTTAATTTTATTCTATCTTAAAAAAGTGGTGTAACGAAATTTCTCGAAAATCTCACATACGTTGTTTGCCCTCGTCCCGTAAAATTTCATCTGCGCTCTTTTGAATCAGCGAAATTCTGCTAAGACAGATTAAGACAGTAATTGGCTATTGAGTGACTTGCAAACTAACACGCGTAGCGCGCGTGTTAGTTTGCTAGTTTGTATATTATATTACTAAGGGGTACAAATCCCCTTTGATATCTTAATCGATTCATCGAAGATTTTCTCAGTCAGTTTCAACGGTATTAATAAACTTCTCGTGGATTTTAGTAGACTTTGATAACCAATTTATGTATACCGTAACGACTTTGGTAAAGACGAATTATTTTGAAATTCGCTGTTAAATGCTTCTCTATAAGCAATTAGTAATCTCGATCTCTTTATATTCTTTATATTAGAGATACTTTTATTATATTATTATTATATATATTGCAATTTGAATTATTTATATTTATAATGAAAAATTAATTTAATTTTATCTTAGTTAAACTTTTTCAAGAATGAATAAAAAGCAAATATCTTAAGCTCGGTTCAAAAAGCTCCACCCTCTTTTACAGCGTGATTGATGTAGAGGCAATTTCATGGACTGTAAAGTTTCTTTGTCTTTCGCGTGTAATCACCAAAAGTGCTGCTCAGTCGTGTGGGAGCATTCTTCAGAAAGAGCGGTGACCTCTTTACCACATTTCTCGATTCTCTTTCCACAATTCCGCCCCTTGTGAGTGTAGTTTGTCCCATCGTATTGTAGAGACTTCGCGTCACACGAAATCCACAAGAATGTCTCAAACACTTGTTATCTCCAAATGAGAGAGAAACTTTAAACAGGATAGTACACTGTTAGAAAATTTTTAATTTTCAAGCATTTTTAATGTACATTTGTAACTGAAATTTAAGTTTTTGGTAAATTGAATGAAATTAATTTACTTATGACTGAAATGTAAGGTATCTGCGCGTGGAAAGTGAGATTAAGTTACGTGTAACTAAAAATTAATGTACGTGACTGAAAGAAGAACTTATATAAATTTCCGCTTTACAAAATCAATATAGACATTATTTTCATATTTTTAAAAGATATATATGTATGCGGAGAAGCAGAACAAGTTACATAATGCAAACTTTAGTTCAGTGTAGCTATAAAAAAGAATTGTAGTCATTGTTGTTTAATTTTAGTGCCAATTTTTTTTTCCATGTTTTGAATAGTGCGCGCTATAAGTAGTGGTCACGTGATACAAAATGTATCTGTGGAGCAGACAAACTCGACTCAACTCGAAATGACCAAGGCGAAATAAGCGGGAACGTCATCACAGCCCTCTGATTAGTGATTGTTATGAATAAAACGGTAAGTCGCCTATTGAAAAAATCTTTTAAAAAGTTCTCGTGTTATTTTCAGACGAGGAAATCCGCGAGGAATCTGAAAATCCACGGGATTTCCTCCTATTTTCCTCGTCCGAAAATAGCGTGAGAATTTTTTCAATACATTAGTGCTGGCATTAGTTAAATTCAATACATTAGTTAAAGAAAGGTTTTATATTTTATTTTTTACTTTTATTTTATTTTTTTCCATACCGTCCATTTAATATACGCCGCCCGTGACTTCCAGTTAGAATTGAAATAAAATTTTTGAGGTTAGAATTTTACATGTTTCAAAAATCTATGTATAAGAAGTAATCTATGTATAAGAATGTATGTATATGTAATCTATGTATAAGAAGTTTTTATTTTGATAATAAATATTCGTGTTCTTGGTTCCAAAAACGCAAAGTTTTTACTCTTCATTTTATATCCTTAACACATAATTAATATTTTTTCATCATATATAGGGTAAAAGCACCAGTCGTTAGCCAGACCTCTGATTTTCTTAAAATAATAAGAATATTAAAATATTTGACATAATTTGCTTGAATTACTTTCATGTGAGTAAAATATGATAAATATTTGCATTTTCTCATTGTTTAAAGAAAATTAGAGGGCGGGTGTCGACGATTGGTGCTCTTACCCTGTGTAACTGAAAATTAAAGCACATACATTAAAATTAAAGTACACGTATTGGAAGTTTTTTCCACTCATGTAACTGAAAATTAATGAACACGTAAATGAAATTTAAGATATCTGTAACTAACTTTTCAATTCAAGGTACATGAAATTTAATGTACATGAGTGGAAAAAACTTCCAATACATGTGCATTAAAATTGAGTCAGATTTTTCTAACAGTGTACACTTTTCAGATACTTTTTAACTTTTATATTCAAAATTCAAAAGATTTTCTCGCTTGAATAAAAAAGTAAATTTTTATTGTGGTTCATATATTACTGCAGATAAAATTAAAACTGTTTATTCTTGTGTCATTTCCATTAAAAGTTGTTGAACATCCAAGTTTAAAAGTTTAAATAAACTTTTGCTTTGAGTACCAACGTCAATATTTTTATGCAGAATGCAATATGGAAACTATTCTCATTAGAAGGACTTGACCTCGTCATGAGGGTCCAGACTTATTTATTATTCACAATTCTCATTTGATATCCTCGATATTTTTAATGATCGGAATTCTTTTTGTCACTCGATTGCACATTCTGATTGACTTTCGAAGTGAAATGCTCTTTCCTCATCTGCGCAAATAACTGTGAATCATTTATATTAAATTTAATACCCATCAACTTGTGCGCCATAGCGGAAAATATTGAAATTAAGCTCATTTGTTTTCCAAGGACCATATTTTATAAGTTTACAGTTAAACAGTGCCACTTGCATTTTGATAAATATGTTATTTATGTCGCTCATAATTCCCTGGTGAAAAATTTTACAATTGCGTGCCGTGCATTTTAAATTAAAATATAAACAATAGGTAGATACAAAAACGAATTAAAAATGCTGTATTGATAAATCAAACAATTCTACTGATAAACACACTGATTGGCACTTCAATGAACATACGTGTCAATTTCATTCTCTACATGCCGTTTGAAATATGTCTGTCTACTGAATTTCAAATCACATTTGAAGTTTGTAAATGCCCATATTATTAAAAATTTATATCATTGTCAAGAAATTTCAACTGGAATGCGTGTAGATCAAATGATATATAATTACGGACATGCTGGTGGCAGAGAAAACTAATATTGGAAAATTCCGTATAAATTAGTTATTTTCCTTGTAACTAGCCTCGTTCATTATTAATTTACAAATACCTAAAAATTGTATAGTTTTTAAATTTTTCTTTTATTATTTACTAGATTTTAAACTGAGCACAAAATTTCATCACAAAATGTCTAAATATTTATATAAAGGAGATACTTCCTAAAGATTTGGGATTTTGTGTTTTGCCGGAGACTCTATTTTTTTCTTCAGTTGAGTGTTATCGGCTTTATTTTCTCGTTTAAATTTCTCAAGAAAAACAATCTAGTTTCACAGCCTCTACGTTGGAGAAACTGATTGTCATTGATTTCTATTATAGCCTCCTGTACAGAAAAATGGCTGGTGTGTAATTTTCCACTTGGAATAGTTAGGTTTTCCATGAATCCTTTCAAGTTCCTCTCATATTACCTCTTTTTGAGATTAATTAAATAGAATTAAAAATTTTACTCTTGTGAAGAATTTATATTTCCACAGAATATATTTTTCGAATGAGAGAAGAGCTTTCGAAACGCATATAGAGCTTAAATTTTTAGTTTACATTTAATCTAGCTTGTTAAATTCCATTATAAACTGAAGTTTGCTTAACGATGAAGGTAGATTTACCCATTTGAGTAGTTTCGAAAAGAAGCAACCCTATGGTGTTTAATTTATTTCAAACTCTTTGAATCCGAACCCGTAAACATCGATTTTTAATCTGGGAAATCGATTTACTTTGGATTAAAGGCTTTTTGCACTTTATGTACCTGTAAAGCCAATTTTTTCCAATTTACCGGAACTCTGTGCCAGGAGAATATATAGTTTCAAATTTCAGGTAACAATCCACTGGGAGTAGGTAATTTTCGCAACTAGTTGTTAATTATTACAACAATCACATTGTACTAGTCATTCAATCAGAATTTAATTACAGAACCTGATACCTTCTAAATATTCTATTTCATTTAATTAGTCTAATAAGAATGGCTTCACAAAAATCCAATAAAAATGTAATTATTTTTTATTGAGAGAAATATCAGTAATGGCGGGTCTTCGATATTCGGATTAAAATTAAAAGCTGCGAAGAGTTGAAAACTACATTGATTGTCTGAAGCGTTTTTATTCCACGTGGGAATAAAAAACATTTTGAATTTGAACATTACAGCATTATAAAGTTTTATGCATGTTAGAATTGTGTTGGTATATGAATTGTCGACTTTTAATAGTTGACTTGGTACTCTTTGAATTATTGAATTGAAAGGTTCACGTGTTTAAAGTGCGCGTGTTGAAAATCGCTATCAGGAGTAGAAATGTGGTCGCAGTCAAGGTTGTTGCTATGGCAAATGCTGGAAAACTTTATCATGGGAAATTGCTGGGACTATAGCGTAACTATGTATCCGATATCACACACTTTAAAATAATCACCTCTCGAACATTGTATACGCAAGTTTCAGTCATTTACGACTAAACTGTAATCGAAGCGAGTTTTCAACTAAAGAAGGAAGTCCTAGAATTGTTGCAATACTGAAATCTGAAATATTTCTAAACTCTCTCAAAATTCTAAGTATTTTCTAGTTTAATTCAGTTTAAAAGAATTTAGTCAAATATTTGAAATGTTGAATAAAATTAAATCTATAATGTACCTATCCCTTGGTATGCATGTGCGTCATAAAATAAATATGTTTACATGCGAGTTAACCGATATTGCTGGAAAGGTTTTGTGTTTCAAGACTTTGAAACATAATACCTATTTTCCTTTTTTTCAAGAAGAAAAACACGTCACAAAAAATCCATAAAAATTTTTTATATTTTGTTTTGCGTAATAAAATTAAATTCAATAAATAAAAAAATTGAATAAATTTTATACGAAGGGAATTTTGTTTTAAAAACTGTGTGTATTTTTTATGTGACCTATTCAGGCAATGCTTGTGAATGTGTACAACATTAATTGGAGTTGTGGGAGAAGTATAAAGTTTTTTAATGAATAAAAAATAGGATCGTGTATTTAAAGAATTGTGGATATAGGAATGAGGTTTTTTTCGCCCACGATAACGGTGTCCAGGAATTTGATACAAGCAAAACCCAAGAGGCTTGCAAGCCTGAATGGCATTTTCACGTAGAAAGTATAAGTGAATTACGCAACACTTTTCTGTACGTGAAGGCTTTTTATACAATGACATGACATTGCTTCTACCCGAAGAGATTTTGACCGTAATCTGATACATATAACTTCTCCATGCGACGATGAATTAAAACGCCTACATAAACACCTTTATCTAGAGACATTTTAGTGCCTGAGAATATGCTTTATAGACTTATATACGAGTATCATAAAAACAGTTCTCTATATCATATATAAGACATAAATCATAACTCAAATTTTATCATCAAGGCTATCATTACTCTTAACTTAGTTTTAAATTAGATAGATATATTACGCCACATAAGGCAAAACTGAAACTTTTATACCTTTTACGTATTGAATATCGGACTTTAATATGCCTTTTGAATAACTGAAAAGCTTTTCGAATCTGCTAGTCGTTAACGGATTTTGCAGCATTTTGTGTGACGACTGAAAACAGCTTTTTAGAAATTCTAGTCGTACGTAAAAGTCAAATAAATCTGATTAAGGCTATGGCACACCCTTCTACACTCCATCATTTCTTGTCCTCGTCCTCAGAAAATACGTGCTCCAGTGTGCATGATTTAGTCATACATGAGGTTCATCTAGTTTCAAAAATACCTTCTCAGAACGATATAATTTTATCGGCATTTCTCTGTCTAGGTTTTTCGGTAAGAATTTCAATTCTCTTAATATTCTCCTAATGTCAATCATATGAGGGCAATTTTGAAGTAGAATTAAATTGTTTATTTATTGATAAATTCAAATCCTGATTATAAACTCAGGTAGTAATTCTTCAGATTTTTCATGGACGAATGAAGAATAGTGTGAACTTTGTGTTCTTACCACTTTATGTCCAATATGAAAGAGATTTCCCAAAGGAATTTGATTTTTGGTTTTATATGTAGATATATTACTCGTTAGAAGTTTCTGAAGGTTTTGAAGAAAGTTTTTCAAGCACGGTAAAAAGATAGGAGATGACGAAAGTTTTCATTCTTTGGAAAAGAAGGTCCCAGATGCTTTTCTTATCATGATGTGAAGATGTTGAATTTTTTATGTCATGTGAAAAAGATAACATTACTTATTTGTAGATCTGTCTTCCTCGATCTAAGAACAGATAGCAATTTGAAATATTATTTTTTTTTTCGATAAAAATCTAACACTATTTTCTTTTTTTTTTGTACTGTAATTATGATCATTAAGACGGACCCGATTATGTCGATAATAATAATTCTACACGATCTGTTGCGAGTAGCTACCTGTCGTGACTAAAATAACACAGACAGAAAAAAATCGACATGTATATTAAAATTGATGTTACTCAATAGTAAATGTGTGTAATAATTAGAGTATAACAATATATTTCTCTTCTTTAGTTATCTTCCATTAATCATTTAAAGGTGATTATTTAAAATTGTATTCTTATTCATAAGCTTTCTATATTATTTAAAAATAGTGAAACAAATTATATACATATAACAAGCAAGATAGCTAGGATAATTAAATAAACCACGCGCATCGTGCCGTGCGTATTTAATCAGCGCGAATTCGCGTGTTGTTAAGCAATTCCGTGAAAATAGAAATCTCGATTTAAACGGGCGAGATAACTCCACTCGAAGTTAAATCGTTTAAATGACAACATATTTGCCAAATATATTTTTCCCGACGCTTAGTTAGAATTAAAACTCAATTTTTAACTATCATGGTTTAAATTTTCTTTACAATTCTATTTTTATTTTACGTTTATACTTTTAAACAATTTTACTTTAGAATTTTTATTTAATTCTAGGGAATTTTTAACCGTATTTTAAATTATCAGTATGTCTGACTATTTCAGTTTTAACTACTTAAATGTAAAGGTCAATTGTGAGAATTCTCAATTTATTTAAAAAAGTGTTTCAATAAAATTTCCAGTGTACGTAGCACTTGAAATCTTGGGATGCAAGTTATTGGCGGAAATTTTTTTTAGTGATTTGAGAGTGAAATGCGTGAAATAGAAAGAATTAACAAGCAAGGCGCGGCTTGAAATTGCACGTCATAAAATGTACAAGAGTTTAAAATATCGATCGTACGCTTGTCGCTTTTATAAGCTGGTGGATCCCCAGTCATTTGAGAATAAAAGAACTCGTGTATCGACGCTTTTCTTCTTCCTTCCTGATCATCGAAATATTTTTCTTTTGTTATCTTTCTGTTTTCTAAAGAAGAATTTGAAAAAAGCGCAACATAAAGTGTATAAAGCAATATAAGGTTACATTGCATTACTTTAATACTTCTGGGGTTAATTTAATTACCTATATATCGGATGAGTTACGAGAGTATTAAAGATTTATATTTGTTGTATAAAGTTAATGGATGCTCGCATTCAATTTTACTTCCATCTAAAATTCAGGTGATTGCAGCTATTTTTTTTGCTCTTCTATTAATCAAATAGAAGCAAAAAGTAAATATTTAACGATAGGTTATTACTTTATTAGCCAGTTCTATAATATGTATAATTGATTTGTTAACATTATTTATTAAGGATAGAAAAAGTGTGATGCAGTTGGAACTATAGTGACGGATAAGGTAAAGATCGATTCTATATTTTCTTTCACTGCGCCTGACCATATGAAATTTATTCTACTGCATGAAATTCTTGCTCGCAAGGGCCCGATATGCTATCGATAAAAGATACAAACCCACAGAGATTTTTCTCGATAATACTACCTTCCCCCCCGACCGACCAATCTGTTTTTAAAGCACAGCTTGTATAGAGCTCAATAGTGATCTTTATCAGACAGTCATAACTGATAGTTTTTTAAATGAAAAAATAATTTAATCTTCAATCTAAATTATAATTTCAAAAATATTTTTCTCTAATATTTTTCTCTTTACAAAATTCAAAGCCGGAACAATATTTCAGTAGTAAAACATTGTTTTGTCAAACACAAATATCTTAAATTTTATTTTATAGTATTTTTTAATACAATTGTATTTTTTAGAACCGAAATTTGAATCCGACTTTCCTTTTCACCATCAATTTCAAGCTCCTCAGCTTCTCACAAGAAAAAATTTAATCTTGTCTGTCAAGAACGATCTGGAATTAAATTTACTGCGAGATTCGATTTATCGTTTAATCTCTAAGAAGTCACGTAGAGATTTTAATCTCAGACACAATGCTCATTAAAGGGAAATCAGCTTTATAAAGTTAGGTCTAAGAAAACTAGAGGAGAAGTAAAAGAGGAAAAATAATTCGAGTAATTTTTTAAATTTCTTCTTCTATTTACATATAAGTTTCATTTTAATTAACATTTCTCGTGTCTAATTAGACAAATCAGAGGCGAGAATTCATGATGGATATCGTTTCCGAAACATGTCAAGAACGAGGAACTGTTTAATAAAATAACATGTCAGATTCGTTACTACGCGATTTAGCAGAGAAAATTCATTCTGCTACAAATGCAACATATCATTTCCCACTCACACGTCAAGATCGAAATATTATTTAACTAAATAATAAACAAGGTAATAGACGTAATTACTGTCTGTGTAACTGAATAGTAAACAAGATTAATATTTCACTCTCGAGTTTTGCAATGTTGCAATTGCAGTTTTATTATAAAACTGTTACGAGTTTTATAGTTTACTAGATACCATTACAGTTACTACAGTATACGAAACGGACGCTCTCAAATTTGCAGATTGTGGTAGCAGCTGACAATAAAAGTATGCATATTTGAAGAATCTTAGTACTATTTCCAACTAGCTCTCTTACCCACAATTTTTATGATACACAATACTAAAATCTTATTCCAAATTTAAAAACATTATGCACAAATGCATAAGCTTAAATTTTAGAAGTTGAATTGATTATAATTTCAAGCATTTTCAATACCATTTCTTGATTTTCTAGATTTCATGATGTCAGCAGTAACAATTTGAAGGACTCTTTTACAAAGAAATATTTTAATAGGATAGTTTCCAAGTAGTAGAAGATTGGTTCTCTGTTCACAGAAATTAATTAGATACGCAATATATAGTCGAGGACGAGCTGTGATTGGTTCATGTGGAAAGCACGTTCTGTTTGCTAGAGTTTGTGACGACGAGAATTGAAATTACACTTACTTTGCATCCTCAATTTCATTTTCCGGTCTTGCATTTTCATCTCTCTATAAAATTAATTTCATAAATGTCTCTTAAATAATTTACACGTGATAGGTAAATAATAAATGTAAAACCTCTTTCTGAAATTAATCCTTTTGTGTGGATAATAGTTGCAAAGAAGAAAGTAAAGAGCGAACGATTAAAAAAGCACTTCGTATTTCTGACGTAATACGAGAATTTTAGTGGCATTCACAGTGAGCAATGATGCTATTTTCATGCGCATATTTATATTCTGACTACGATTACATTTTATGAATATGCATATTCTGATTAGAGATTACATTCACGTTTTTGTCTACATTATTCACGCTCTTGCGGACGTTTTATTAAGAAGCGTTTCCTTGGTTTAATTTTCTCGTTTATCAGGACTCAAATTGTGTCTCTTCAAAAACTTAAAAAGATAATCAAACCCTTCTATGTACTAAGAATTTTAATCATTTTAAACTTGAGTCATGAGATAATTTAATACTTGGCACTTTTTAAATTTAAAGGATATATTAATTAAACTAGCAATTATGATCCTTTAACATCTTTCAAAATTTAGTGAAATTTCTTTAAATTTCGTAAAATCACTTAATATTCCTTGATATTCCTTAAAATTACTCAAAGTCTCATGAAATCTCATGAAATCTCTTAAAATTCTTGACAATCCAATGAAATCTCGTAAAATCCCTTGAAAGTCCTTAAAATTACTTAAAATCTCTTTAACTTAAAATTCCACAAAATATAGTCAAATCCCTTAAAATTGCTTTATAATCCGATGATATAAATAAAAAAGCGAAAAGTTTACTAGAAGTAATCTGTTTAATTTCTCAAATATAATGTAATATTATACAATTATATTATAATATAATTGTTTTCATGCTTCTAGAATTGGTAACTTTAACAAGGGTGGAAGATTAAATGAGGAATTATCTAGAATTAAATCTACAAGCGAAACTCGAGAGATTCTCTGTTAAAAAGGGGAGCAACCCTTGAAAAAAACTCTAAAGGAAACGTTTGATCTTTTTCACAACCGCGATTCGAGAACCGAGAGTCGAATGAGATTTTTTTCAATGTTCCTCTTACCTTTTTCGTCAAGCTGAAAAATCGAATGCGTGGGGCGATAATGTATACTGGCAGAGAAAAATGCCTTTTTTTGGTGACATTATTAATGCCTTATCTCGGCTCTGTCGAGCAACAAGTCTCTCTAGAATTTAGCTTACCTTCAACTTTCAAGTGCTTGGAGATTAGTGTCAAGATTTGAAAAGAGTAGATCAAAAATGAAATTATTTTTCTCAGACTTTCCATTATACTCAGACATTTACATTTTTATTAAATATTTGATAAATATCTTCACTTCAAGTAAACTTAGCTTAATAAAATTAAAAAAGCTTAATGTAATTTAAAAGCTGTTGTTTGTTTAAATCAGAGATATTATTTCAGAGTCTATAGGGTTAATTTTTTGCAGTGGTCGTATCGATTTACTGCCACAGGAAAATGTAATTAGTCGCTAGAAGGTTGTGTTTTACACGAAGAGAGAAAAACACAGGAGAGTTAAAAGTTTATTTGATCAGATTATCAGCTAATATATTATTCTTTTCTCCTTTCTTCAAATATATTCGTGGAAATCGATTATTTTTATCGTGTCAGTGCTTTTCATCGGTTTGACTCAATTAATTATTACGAGTTTGAATAAATACCTACGAGTTTTAGTTTTATAGTTTCTATAACCGCGGAGTTGTCAATAATTGAATGTCGGCTTTTGGAACTAAAGCATCCGACTTTAATACACTACTGGAGGGTATTTACATTCTATGAATTTCCAACTTTATACTCTATTAACATTAGTCAAATATTTAGGTATTTACAACTACAATTTATACCTTCTTCCAGTAAGAAAAGATTTCTAAAAGTCGAGAAATGTTAACTTTTATGTTTATTATGATTTACAGAAGATAAAAACACTTTTGTAAAATAATTTTGTCTAGAAAGCAGAAGAAATTCTGCGTTTACTGTGTTAAATGGGTGAAAAAGTAATGGACGTTTTTCATCGAGAATTGTGCTGCCATTGAATAAATAACATGGGAAAGTTTGCCCTCTCAAAATGGTTGAGAAATGACAAGCTTGACATTTTACCATTCATCCGTGTTGATTCCCAACCTACAAACGCTTTTCTAAACTTGTAAATATTTCTGCTCGCATTAAACCGTTATTTTCTATATTACGTTTCACCTCTGACGAATTTTTGCTATATATGTATTCATCAGTCAGAATTTGTTCTTCGCTTTTTCAAAGTAGTTTTGCAATTTATAAATAAAATATATGTTGAAATTTACTAAAAATTTTGAGTTGTATTTACAAAAGATGCCTTTGTTTTTCTCAGAATATGCATAATACATAATGCCTTCTTGGCCTCATTCTTTGTTTAATTACTTACTCGGCACATCCCTAGTAAGGCAAATTCACTGTATATTTTCCTCTAAATTACAATATTTTAAAGCTAATGAAAAATTTAAATCTGTAAATGAATTGGCTCTAATTTTTTTTCATACGCATGTACTTTACCCGCACACAGTCGTTAAAACTTGAACCGATCGACTTGCTCGAACTTGGCAAGATTGCTGGCAATTGAGTCTGGGTTATGAACCAATTTAAGTTCCACGTTAGGAAAGTTTCTTTAATTGTAATGAAAACTTGTGAAGTGGCGAAGATCCAAAGGGAAGACATTTATTAACCTTCAGTTCCAGACCTTAAGTGTTTTTTTGATCTTTTCTTGAAAAAAAAAAAAAAAAAAAAAATCTCTAAGAAGATGAAGCTCTACTCACAGTTCAGAAAAATTCTTGTTTTTTAGTGTCAAACTTTTTCCCTGATCTTAAATTTGTTCAAAAAGTAGAGTTTAAAAAAAGTCAATCTACTGAAGTTCAAATTCAACGATTCGAATTCATATTATTTTTTCACATTTTTGTATGAAAAGAAACATTACGAAGAGTTTTATATATTCTTCCACTCCATCTTTACGAGAAAAAATAGCCACAGAAATGACCTACCCTTAAAGAAGAAATTTTTTACGACATAAATGCGCACTGCATAAAATATTTAGGTCCTTGATGCCCTCCTTAATAAATCCTAGAATAAAAGATCAACCTACAAATGTATTATTTACTTAATCTATTTAATCTTGAAACACCTTTCCTAACTGTAAAAAATACGGCAAAGATTTAATATTAAAATCGTTAACCCTCAATTAAAAATTAAAATATAAATATTTCAAGAAACGTATTATAGTTTCCTTTCAAAATATTCACACAGCATCTGAAATAAAGTCCCCTGAAATAAATTATCCTGGAAAGGAATGAAATATACCACTAGGAATAAAATATAGACTTTTGTAAGTGCTTCTGACTAAAGATTGACTCGCACTACTTACGTAAAAAGTGCAGCTTGTAGGTCACAGGTGTTACTCTAATGTTGAAAGTGTGGTCCAATCGGACATCTGCGTGAGTTTACATTTGATTACCGGCGGTAAATTGGTTAATTGATGGATCGCGAGGGTAACGTGGCCGTTTGAATAACATACACGAATTGCGCAAAGGGAAGACCACTTGTAGCGCCGGCGGATGACCGAGCGCGTAAACCAGACTGGCGGGTTGGCAAACAGGTGAGAGGATCGCGTGTCTTTCTTCCCTCTCTCACTCTCTCTCTGTTCGACCTCCTCCTACCAGAAATCTTCCCCATTGGCAACTCCCGGATAGCCATGATCCTCCCTTCTCCAGAACAGGCAAGCAAGTCAGGGGTTGCAACGAGCGCTTGCGTGAAAAGCTCGCCATCGATCTATTTCAGCTCACCTACGTGTCTCCTGCTGAGGCCAGGCCTTGCCTGCCTTTTTCCTGCTTTTTCCTTCGTTGCCTGCGAACCTGTGGACTCTTCACTACAAAAGGCATTTACGCCCAAGAGCCTGGATTCAGAATGAAAAACAGGACACGATCGGAAAAGAAGGCTAGCGTGCGGATCGTGCGTAATTTTTTTAGATATGATTCTGCAGGAGTCGTTATTTTGAGTACGTGGAAGACGAAGGATCTCAAGGAAATTGGGGTTCGGATTATATGAGCTTCAAAGAATAAGATGAACAAGGGAATTACATGTTTTGGTACTTCGACTGAAAAAAAATATACTTGAGAAATTTGTTAAACCACCCCTTATGAAAAATTGTATTTTGTCATGTGATAAATACATATTTCATTTTTTCTTGAATTATGTAAATTGTCGGTGAAGACGGTTAGGAAATGAAAAGGTGGAAGTAGAAAGGATAGAGAGGTGAGAAATCACCACCAGCATCAGGTTTTACATGTTGGACAGATAAAATATTGTTACTTTTAGAATTTTCGATGTCAAACTGAAAACAGTTTTGAACTTTTTAATTTAATATCATTCTATTGGAAACATTTTCGATTCAAGATTATTCAATTATTTTTTAATCTAGAATAATGGATATGTCACTTTATGCGTCAAAATCAGATTTTATGAAACATTTTTTTTTTCTCATTACAGAATCATGAGTGCGGAAAAGGTGATGGAGAGAGGAAAATTGGGGATTTTGAAAGGGATAGATTTCATTACATTTTGTTTGTAAAACGTTAATACCTTAGGGAGTATCTCAATTATAATTATAAAAGGAGAGAATAACTGGATAAAACTGATATTCTAATTTTTATACTTATCATTATATTTGAAGCGACTCTTCGAAAAAAAGCAATTTAAAAACAATGAACTATAAAAGAGTAAAACAAAAATCAGATTAGAAGTCGTTCTATTCGATTTGCAGCTGAAACGAGAAATTAAATTGCCCTTTTTCGAATGTGTTTTCAAAAGAAAACCAAGTTAAAGAATTTCTTTCTGTTTCTGTATATAAAATTCTTTTGTTATTTGAATCTTTAAATAATGCAGTAAAATGTTAAATATTAAGACAAACACTTTAATGAGTGAAGAATGGTTTCAACAAACCATGTTCCCTGATATGTGAACGCTTCTTCTTTATTAAACTTGTATTTTTTATAAGTATTTAGGTTTTCTGATTTTATAGAAAGTAGGTTACATATATAAAACAAAAAGCAGAATTTCGGCGAACGAAAAGCAATCATGGAGTCCAAATAGAAAGTGTACTTTGGACAAACTCTATCCAGAGCGATAATAATCATTTATTAAGCATTTAAGCCTAGCTTTGACACCGATACATTTTTTTGCTTCTTTCGAGAATAAAATCTTCAGCGGATTCTGAGTAATACGTTTACGTATCGATTGTCTTCATGAATAATGTATCATCTTTTATTATACCTCCATTATAGGTTCCCTCACAAGAGACAGAATCTTCACTAAAAAAATGTAAGATATGATTCTTATAATTCATTTTCCGAAATATCGACATATTCCTTAGGATAGAATTTACTATTTTGCTAATCAAAACATTTCATTAATTCTAATTCTAATTTATTTTATCCTAAAATAGAGACCACAATATTTTTTCTCGTTCCTCATCAATTATTCATGAATCTTCCCACTAATTTCGAACACGAGATTTCGCTTTTCTTCCAGCTTTAGTTAATTGTCTACGTTTGAAATTTACAGATGCGTTTATTTGTAAGAATGTCGCGCTTATAAATCAATGTTAAAAATAGTCTTCTTTTTTTTTAATTTAAATCTTCCAATAGGAAGGTTCAATTAAATTTGAATCAAATTTATGAACTATGGAAATATTAATTCTACATTTTAGTGATATGCAATTACACTAATTTCACTTCAAACGATTCTCATTTCATCTCCCAGAAGAGGTTCTTTATCAACTTTTGTCCTCTCGTCGATTATATGTCTGTTCAAAATTTCACTGAATTTTCAGGTCAACAGAAGCTTTACTATTAAAGTTGATTGTCATTTCATGGATCAGAGACTAGCATTTTTAATTGCTTTCTGCATACTCTCATCCAGAAAAAAAATTCTCCGAAGAATTAAGTCTTCCATTTCATAATTACAGATGAATTGTGAATTCACTCGATTGAAAATGTCCAAGCATATAAATCCCAATTTTTGACACAATATATTCGTTATTTACATTGTTCGATAAACAAAACTATTCACAGTTCCCACATTTACCCAATATTAAACGTGCTTGTGAAACGCTTTTACTTAAAATGCCTTGTATATAACTTCGTTAGAATCGAGCAAATCGAATAAATTGCTGTTCAATTCCCTGAAGGACTTACTTCTTTTATCACAGTTTCTCGATAACTTTACCATTTCTTTTACACAACATAATTTCTGATGCGTGATAATAAAATACGAGCTGGAAAACATGCTTGAAGATTTCTTCCTTTTTCTTTAAATATATATTTTCATCTTTCCTGCGCAATAAAAAGAAGATTAAAGTCTGATAAACTTCGACAAACGAACCTTTCGCACCATTCGACTTAATTTTCTATACAAAAAAAATTGTAAAAAAATAATTTTTTCATTCGGGAAGATAACGTTTGGACTGGAAAATTAAGAAAATTATTTAAATAATTATGGATAAAGAAAGACATAATTTAGAATATAATTTTCAACACAATTTGCAATATAATTTCTTAAAAGAACAATTATTTTTTCATTTTCTTATTATTTTTCTATGTCTTTTGATAGAAATTTCCTTTAATTAATCTAGACGAATTTATAGCAAGATCAAAGTTGGAGAGTTTTGTTAGTAATGAGCATTGATTTATTCTTCAGTCAAAATTCGTCATTCATACCTCTTCTAGCTTCCAATTACGAATTTTGCAACGAGGATTTATGTCAAATTAGAAACTTGAGATTCTTGATATAATTGATGTAATAATCGATTAAATTCAAAGGGTTTAATTTTAAACAGGGGCTAAAGATAGAGTAAAATTATAATCATAAAAATACGACACATTTTCATAGCTTCGTTATCACCCCGTTGTAGCATTTTATCTGAATCATGAGCTAAATTTCGTGCAGAACTAAGACAAAGGTTTATCGATATTCTTTTTAAAGGAGCGTTCGTGACTATCGAAACATTTAGGAGAATTTATTTGCTGGACAGTTGGACACCCTCTGCACCCTAAGTTTGAATTAGATTGTGGAGATAGGGTTAATTACGCTTCATTCTAAAACACAGTATCGTTAAAAAAATAGTGTCAGTTTCAAACAGAGAAAAGTAAAGCAAATAAAATTGGAGAATAATTCTTGTAATTAGAGCAATGAAAAATAATAAATAGACACTTTATTTCAAATTTCACGAATCAATCAGTCATCGTAAAGCATATATTGATCCTCCTGACAAAAACACAAATGTGGTAAATTGCCTCATAGATTGGATGTTCGATTCATGTGGATTTGCAGTTAGAGCGAAAATCAGGAAATGAATGTGACGTATTTTACAATCGACATATTTCAATTTCTTTCGATTTCATCTCTATGATTAAAATTAACAGAACTTGTGTAAAATTTTTTAATATTTTATGATAAGGAAATACTTAAAATTAATAATTAAATTACTTAAGTTTAAGAATTCTCTTGTAAAATTTCATTTTAATTTTAAACTCAATTGTCTGATTACACTTGACTTTATCGATAAATACTGAAGATTCTTTTATCGAGATAGAAGGAATAGAGGGTATTAACATTTTCCCTTTAATTTTAAAACTGGGGTACAAAGTTTTTAGTTGCCACATCACGTTTTCTTTTTCTAACTCCAACCTTTCTCAACAACAAATCCTCCCTAAGCTTGTAACAGTAGAACTGTCAATTCGAAAGAGCAGGAATTTGGGTCATCCTCGCAATATAGTCGACCTTTCTCTTAGTCCTCGGATTATCAGAATAATTTCACTCTTCTTAGATGTGTAACTTAATTAACTTCATCGATTTTTATCAGTCTTTCTTTCTATAACTAACAATTCCCTCGTCAATGTTTACATTAAAATTCTTCTAGATCGATTATTGGTTTAAACGCAGTTCAGGTTTGACGTCACAATTAACGATAATTAACTTATTTCACTCACGATATACCTAAAAATAATTATGCATAATGTATAAGCTAATCCTTGGTTAAATTAATCAACCCAAATTCGAGTTAGTTGCTTTTATTAACTTTTACAGCAATTCTGAGTTGGTGAAGTTTCTGTTAACGCTCTAGGGCTTTATCTTGCGACTTTATTTGCTTTTATAAAATATCAAAGATCTATTTGTTTTAGGTCAACATTTTTTCTTTTATACTTTTTTAATCAACGTTAAACAATATCTTCTGTAATTTATATAATAAATATTTTCATTTACGCTCTACTGACTCTTAGTTACAAATCATTTGAGGATAAAAATATTTGCTTTGCCGAGTTTTGGATATTTGGGATAAACTAATAAAACCTTGAGTGGACCTTGTTCCGTCCACGTGCAAATGAATGTACTTCCGCGCACTTCACTGAATCCTGTTCTGAGGTAGTAGCCTTAATGCGTATCTTTCTTTTCATCGATCAAGCTGCGTTTCCGGAAGCCACGGAAGTTGAGAAAACACAAAAAGAAAGAACGAAAGTATACCGGAAATTTAACAGAGTTTTGATAAAAGAATATAGGTTTATCTTGCCTTGTAGGAGACTCGTTTAATAGCCACCTTTATTTCTCTGTAGACCTAAAGGATATTGGAACAGCTGATCTTGCTTGTTGATCGAGTCCAGACGGAAATATTTGAGATAAGCTAATGTCCGAACGATTATATCACTCCAGTCATCATTGAATAATGTGATCCTTATCTAACAATATTTTCTTACTGGGTCAGTATATATATATATATATATGTCAAATGAACAATTTCCTAAATTTATTTTCAATTAATGGACAACTTATTTCATTAATTACTTAAAGGTCATGAAATATTTTGGTTTACTTTTAGTTGAACAGAAATAAGAAAATGTGCTTGGGAATTTTATTTACTACTTTATAAAGTTCCAACCTCTAATTGAAGAAAAAATACGAAAAAGTACCATATATAATAACTCTCCACCTCATGCAAAAGGTTTTAAAATCTTTAATGAATAAATTTGCTCAACCTAGCGAATATAAATGCTGCACAAAGCAAGAAAATCATTGTAGAGAGAGCATGAATGAAGAAAGGCTGCCCTTATTTCCTTACTCTGAGCCTCAAAGGAGAATGTAATCCCTTGCGTTTTAAGCGACAAAAATCTCTCTGTCGTCTTTCTTCGATATTGTCTCACGAATATGGAATAATGTCAAGCTTTTAAGAGATTTGAGTGACTTCTTAAAAGATCCTCTCCTCTCATTGACATTTTTCCCCTTTCCAGTTTGATAAAGTTCTACCTTGCTTAAATTTAAAATTTATAATAGTAACTTTTTTCTAAATTGTGACTGCAAATGTCGACCCAGTTCGACTACAGGGAAACTTTCTCTTCAATTTACAAATGCTCTTCAATTTTATCCTATTTTTCTGGAAAAAATGCCTCAAATAAGAAGTACTTACCTCTTTTTGAAATCCATAACTTTCATTTAAATAATTGAATGAAATTGCTTAAAGTTTTAATTGAAGACCTTTGTGAAGGAATTTCCAAGCCCTTGATATAATATTTATAAGATGATTAAAATTCTCATCTTTGGATAATAAAAAGTATTGAAAGCATACTAAAAGAGGTAAGTTTCTTTCTTTTATAATTCTTGTTTTAAAATACAATACAATATATGAGCGATGTTCTTGTCCTGGAAAATTAAAAAAGAGAGCTCTAGTTAAAAACGGAAGAGGAAAATGAGAGAAAAATATGAATCCGTATATTTCCAGTGAATGGAGAACGATAGAAAGATATGTTTGTACCATTTCTACAGTTTTCGAGATTTCTTTCCCCCAGAGTGGAAAAAATATAAACGTCAATAAAACATTTAAGCAGTGAAGCGGTCCTTGATTGCTTGTGAAAAGGGAATTGGAAAATATTGAAGAAAGGTATAGAGGAAGTAAAGTATAATGGCTATGAGTACAATTCTATTGAATATAGAAAAGAAACATATAGAAAGGCACAAATGATTCCGAAAGTGATCAAAAATAGTATTGCTCTCACTTTACATCATGCCTAATTAAAAATAAATAAATTTTATTTACGTTTTAATATATGCGTTGCGTTTTCACAAAAAAGTATGCAAAAAAATACCCATCTGAATGAAATCTTTTCTGTTTTTGTGATTATTTTGTATTTTGTAAACTTTATTTAAGTTTTATAATGCCACCTGTAACTAAAAATAGGAGTCTTCATAGCAAAAATAAAATATGTATGTAACATCACTTATACCTAGGGGCGCGGAATTTGTAAATCCGCCACTGATAATAAATTTATAAAAATATAATTTTTTATCTACATAAGTATAAGTATAAAAGTTGTTTTAAAGATAAGAGATACAATTTTTGATGATGCATGCGTAATCAGTCTATATTAAAATTATTACTCTTTATAACACTATAAGCGATAAACTTATCAATCACATTATCATTTGAAAGCGATATCAATTTTCTAAAAATTATTATTTGTTATTGTTAATGTACTTTTCTTCAGATTTAATTATATAATGCTTATGAAACTTTGTTGCATAATATTTAATTATATTTAAATAATTAAATATTTTGATGATAAATAATAATTTACAGTTTGCAACAGTTACCGACGCGGGTCGAACTTCGAAGTAATTCAAGGTTCGACTCGCCAAGAGGGCGCGTTTATCAGTCCCCTCTTCTCACATTCTCTTTTACAAAATAGCGGCCATATTACGTAGGGAACTTTCTTGGCTTTCGATTGGCTGAGATTTTAGTGCGGGCTTTTAAAATCTATCATTGCGAGTGTAAACCGCGACTTCCGTTAACCTATCACACGCCAATCAACAAATCAGCCAATCAGAGGCTTCAAAACTTCTGTAAGTAATATGGCCGTTCCATGCCCCCTTTGCAACTCAGCTGGCACATCCCCCTCGCCCTTGTTGAGATTTTGTGCTCCATCCATATATTCTTTACAACCATGGTCATTGTTCATTGTGGAATAGTGGGGATTGTTGACACATCTCGTACAAGAGAAACTCGGTCGCAGCTGTGCACGCGCTGTCAACGAGGCGCTTATTTATATATATATTTCTTTCTAAAAAAAGTGACGCACCTTACTAAGTACGCGTTTTGTGATATTTCCGTTTTTTTGACTGCCGACCACCCTCGGCCGTAACGAGAATAGCTTAAATCAAGAAGTTGACGACTATCGAGTTGTTCAACGATCATAAAATGAGGTGTGTACTTGTTGTGCAAAATCAACTGTGGTTTGACAAAATTATTCTACTCTATAAAATTCAACATAAATTCGAATCCCTTTTATCGATTTTTGAAATTTATCAGTATTGTAGTCTTTTATTTTTGGAGCATTTCGTTATGAGAACAATTATAACGGCTGCAAGTTGCAGGTTTGAACAAGTATCTCGTTCGGCCGCCATTTTTTCCACATTGACGTTTGTTGATGACTTGTCATCGGAAAGTCCGCTTCTTTTGACGTTTCCCTCGTGCTTAAAAAAATCATAAAATGATAATCATAATTCATTGAAAGATTACGATTTTTCTCGCGTATTTATGGATAATTCCTCTACTTTTGAATGATTTCAGCATTTTTAATGTAATTTTTTACCTTTGTTGAAAAACAAATTATAATTACTTTGATTTTCATTGTTAGAACTTCGTCTTTTTTTGTTTTAATTCTATTGGTATAATAATGTACCTTATAATTATGACGTGTTTATTTGATCAACTTTTCTTTTGCAGTGCAAAACATTTGGCTCAAAGGCAAATTAAATTCGATATATAAACTAATGAATAAAAATAAAATAAAGTCTTTAATATAAGTGGAAAAATATTTGGCTCTCAGACAAGCGTTTGTTTGATATGAATATTAAATATAGATTTTTATTTAAATTTCAGTGGCCGATCACAAGTGACTACAATGAATGGAAAGAGGCCTTCCTCGATTCCTCCGAGACATCAAACAGAGTCCACTTCTCAGCATCTGGACCTGATCAAATACCTTTGCGATTGTAAGTTTGAGAACAAAGTCTCGAAAAAAACCCTAATAAAATATTGTAATTTCAAGGCAATAATTTATCTTTGTAAATTTCAGCATGGAATTCAGTTTCGAGGGAACTGGATACTTGCAATTCGTCAAATTACAGAAATGGCGCCTCGGTTACTTATTATCAAGAACGGGAACCAAACCCTCAGCTCAAAGGTAAAAAAACATAACTTTTCCAACTCTGATTGTATTCAAATACATTTACATTTAACGAAAATGTCAATATAAAATAAATTATGAGATTTAATTAATCTTGGAAGCAGAAAAAGACAAATAGCGAATATCTAGCAAATTCCATTTAAGGAAATTCACTGCGAAATCGAAATTTAAAAGAGAAATTTAGTTTGTTGAGTGTCAATTTTGACTATAGGGTATAAGATTTAGTTTCATAGTATAGATTTAGTAAGAATCTTGTGATAATTCTGTGGAAGTATGAAAAATCATTCTCATTTCTCAGATATTTGAATCGTGGATTTACAATTATTTGAACCAATTCTTGACAAAGTTCCACAGAATTAAAAATCAGGATGGATGATTTACGCGTTTTTCAAATTATAGACTTTCAACCGTTTAATCTGGAGACTTGGTGGGGTCAACGCGTTGTGCAAAGCATCACAAGGAATGCGAGCTCCTAGTGCCAGGCCCCGCAAATTGATCACAACCGAATATTCTCTCACAGGCACAAGAAACAGAAGAGATAGACGATCCTCATTTATTTTAATTTAGGGCTTACGTCCACACAAAGTGTTGACGCTTATTTGTTTCGTATTCCAATTTTTAAACTGTCTCCAATAATCTCTTGTCGTATGAGAGAATTACATTTAATACTGACTATTTATTTTACGTATACATAGCAGGTTTGTTTTTAATTTTCTTTAGGGGATTGAAATTCAGATAAGGGAAGAAAGCAATATAGAAAACAGGAACGATTAGGTAGGGGATATGAAAAGGCAAGAAAGTTTTGAAATGTTTGCAGTTTACGACATTCCTTTATATACCTTTGACCAATATTCGGATATGTGTTACAACGAGACTTCACAGATTACTGTTTACAATTCGAACGTATTGCTATCGCAGTAGACATGTCGTTTCCTGTATTTATCTTTCGTAGTATTTCTCCTCTTTGCTTTAGTAGGTTGTTAAAAAAAAGTATTTTGTAAGAAGAAAATTTCTGAATACCAATTGTAGGAAGTATTGATCTACTTATTTAATTTCCGATTTTTAGTTATGATTTATGGAGGGTCAGAGAAAAATGTAAATTGAAACTATTCTAATTGATAATGCTTCTTTTTGCAATCTTTCAAAAATTTAATGTTATTCGCAGTTTTGATCTCCGATGTTGAGAAGTCAATATAGAGGACGTTTTCACCTTAAAGTAGGCGCGTTGTTGATAAACTTTTGCACTCCTTTTCGCGATTAGCTTATTAAGAATTGCCAGAATTGTTGAACATGAAAAAACGAGATCAGAAATTAACGATTGTCATACAATTTTTACAGTGATTGCTACGTCGTTTTCAGATTTATACCAGAAAGATGTTTAGAGCTTGTTTAAAATTATCTCAATTTAAAGTTACATATTTCCTTTCGAAATACAAATAGGGATCGATATGGAAATAGGACTGTCCTCGTCCTTGTTTGAATTCTCGAAAGCGCAAAGGAAATGCGTTGCATCGGTTTGTAATAAGATATTGCACCTTCTAGCGCGACTGAAAATTGCTACAGGTTCAAGTAGTTTTAAAATAAGACTATATTATTTAGACCATTGTACACCGACATAGGCATATGTATGCATACGTATTTGTACTATTGCAGTACTGCGTGTATAGTTACATTATTAATAACTGTAAGGCTAACCAGATAACGTTTCTAATGAAAACAAATAATAACTAATGTCTTTGTACAGTCAGGATTACTTCTTGTGTCAGTTATCCTTTCCATTTTCCACAGTAGCTCCCGCAGCAATCCTTTAATCTTTAGATAATTTGCGATTTAATATTAGGATTAGCTTTAATCTTTGGTAATTTAAAAATATTATATTTAAAAAGTACATACATTTAAGAATTCGCAAAAACTACGATTTGAGAGCGTTTAGGATTCAGAACCAAGTTTGGAGATTTGGATTTTTCGAAACCATCGAAGCTAATCGTTTTCATGTTCTTAAAATGATTCAATACTGTCTCTTCATTTTATCATTTATTTATTAATTAAAACGAAGGGATAAAATTTTGGGGGGTAGAACTTGAACCAAAATTCTTAAGAAACACAGTTTTCAATTTAAAGCTTTTATATTTGCACATTATTCATGTTGTGAAAAAATGATTACAATTATTTTTAAACATAATATTATAATAAATATTTTATATTTTCCCCATTTAAGGCTTTCGAGTTTGATTCCACTTTGATTTTAAGTTTAAAAGTTTTTGAAAATATTCCAGAATCGAAATTAGATCGAAATTGGAAAGCTTTACATTGGGAAAATGTCAATTTCATTAAATGAACCAGTTTTGTTATATGAAACATTATTTGTTCTTTAAAAGACTATGTTTACTGAAGTTTTTGAATTTTTTCATCATTCAGTAGGAAGTCCTTAAAAAAAAAGATTGTCAAAGTTGAA
Source organism: Synergus gifuensis (assembly GCA_904066015.1). NCBI lineage: Eukaryota > Metazoa > Arthropoda > Insecta > Hymenoptera > Cynipidae > Synergus > Synergus gifuensis. Next base: position 27,208 of record CAJFCO010000077.1, read on the forward strand.
TTTGCCTTCATTTGACTGAATTGTTTCAGTTACAACGCATTTCTCCTCAACGTTCCAACAATCGAACATAACCGAGGTAGTCCCCGTTCTTCGCGCATTTCGAATCCTTCTCCATCATCGGACGTGCTTGATGAGCTGCATTGAATTTCAGGTCAGCGACAGTTCGCTCTAGTTTAGAGAGACATCTCTCGATTGCCCTTTTTTCGCTGTTCAACATCTGCAAGAAATGATGCAAGGTTCGTCTTTACTTTTTATTTAATATAGTTTTATTTTATTTTCCTTGAAAGTATTCTTATCTCCATATCGTTTCAGACTCGACGATATACGGAAATGAGTTTTGAGATCCAGACATTGAAAAATTACAGTAAGAAATAAGAAACTAAGTCGACAAAATCATGAAAAAATATTTTCTCACCGTGGCTCCTACGTTCAACCGAGAAAACGAACTGGATGAATTAGTTAGCATAGTCTGAGCATAACTGTTGGAAACTCTGATCCTCTTCGTTTGAACTCCACAATTCATACCGTTTTGCTTCAATCTAACCACTCTTTCAATATTTTTAAGAAAAATAGAAATTTTATCCAGTGATGCATCCTGGTATTCTTCCTCGTCATCTACAAATTGAATTTTCAATGGAAACTCACCAGATGCTAGGGTAGGAGAATGTTTCAATTTCATCTCATGGTTCCTTGAAAATTTTATTACATATTCTTCGTAAGGAACTCCATTCAAATGTGATCCAAGTCTCTCGATGCATGGTATCGTCACATTATTTTCTTTTTCTCGCAAATCTCTCGAGAATTGAGATCCTTTTTTTATCTGAGGCTCGAAAGTAAGCTTATTTATTCCACTAAACTTCATGCTTTGATTTACGGGATTTTTGGGACTCTGATATCCCAAGGGTCGATTGAGCTTTTCGGGTTTGTCAGAACATTTTGATATCTGATTGTGTTCTGGGTTGACGTCATTCTTCATATTTTTTTCTGCTTCGTACGGGAAATTGGCTGGCTTGCTATATTCGTTGGTATTGTTATGATTTATGCATTTTGTAGATTCGTCTCTTTCCGGAATCTGCTTTCTAGATTCTGAATACGAATTTGCGATCTGTAACTTTTAATTCAATAATCTGATGAAAAATTGGGTTTTAATTATTTATGTGTTTATTTATTGACAAAATGATTAATTACTGTTGGCCAACATTCATTTAACTGATTTATAGAAAACTATATTTGATTGAAAAATATGGTTTTCGGTAACGATTGGTTGATAATCGGTCACCTAATTTTATAGTCTTTGAACAGGAAATTGATATCTATGAATGCAGATATCCTGAGCTTAACGTTGATTATGTTGGTTTGCTCATGTTGGCACACTGATATGGTTATCGTTATCCCAGTGTTATGACAATTGACAATTGTTGACGTAAAATACAACCAATAATGTCAAGCTATCGACGAATGTACACATCAATATTTTATTGGTGAAAACACATAATCATAAACTTCTGAATTCTTGTGGAATATCGAATGCGTACACAGATTTTATGGACTTGATATCAGCATTAGGAATCTGTATTTTTTTCTTGTTCGATTATTTTAAAAGTGTCATTCAAGATTTTATGAAAAAATAGTCTAATTGAACAGTTTTTAATATAAAGTCTGAAAATTAAATTATGGTATTTCTAAATTAGAGAGATTCCAAATATTAGGTACCTTTTTCTTCAGACTTTTTACAATTTCCCTCAAAACAGAATTTTGAATTCGAAGTTGCTCCTCATCCTGAAATTCGTTTTGCTTCACCTCCCATGTAAGTTGCCGCAATTTTCGCATCTTTTCAACGTGAACGAAATCGTGCTCCTCGAAATTTCTCAAAACTGTACAAAAATATGCCTTTGTTCGATGGTGAGTCGGTTTCTAAATTGCCAATTGGACGCACCTTCTGCTGCATTTTGACAAACGGACTCTACGTTTACGTTAAATTGTGCCAATGTTTCTAGGAGATTCGCCAGCTCCAACGTTCTCTCTTGTTTGTTTTTGTACTTTTGTTGAAGAACGTTCACCTGCTTCTGCAGCAATTCGGACTGAAATAATTCCAAAAAATGAACAAACAAGTACTCACATTACATATACAATAATTTCTCCACATAAGAGGAAATTATACTGATTTAAATTTATTCTGGAATTGAAAATTCCTGTTTTTCTCTTCGGAAAACGTGCAGTTGCATATAATAAGAGAAACAATTTAATTGAATACTATTTTCTTTATATTAAGTTACATTCTGTTTATAAAAAAAATGTTGGAAGGAATTCTCTAGAATTTTAGATAAAAGATTCTCAAAGAACAAATCTTTCTGTTCCTCACAAAGGAAAACATTTTCTTCATTCTCAGTAATTTGAAAGACAGTTTTCTCATTCTTCAAGGAGAGTTATCTTCGTTCACTGTATCTTTCTACGTTATTTTATGTAATTGCATTAGTTTCTGGCTTCAAAGGGTGAATAAAATTTATGAATCTGTAGGAGAAACTTTCAAATTATTTACCAAGTAGAATATCTATTGGAAATAAACAACACTTGAGTGTACTTCTGAATAGTTGTTACCTCAAATCGAATTCTAATTACGAAATATTGATTTCTTTTTAAATTATTCTCTTATTCATATATATTTTTTTAAATACCACTTGTGATAAATGAGAGTGTATTAAAAGGATTAAGAGGATTCCACTTTATTTATACCATGTGACATAAAATTTTACGTAATAGCGACATGCTTCACCTTTCCTCGTGCAGTTTCATACAGTTGAACCAATTCGCGAAAGTATTTTTCAGCAGTGTTGCGAGTCACTTGCAAAATGTCCTCACATTCTCTCTTCACAGATGCGACAAAATTTTCATGCTCAAATTTACTCCTGTAACTCGTACATTAACAGAGATTATAAACATGAAAATTATTATATTACGTGAATACTAATCATAATAGTAATTACGTAATATTTCAAATATTAATTTTTAAGACAAAATGAATATCGAGAATATATTCTTAAACCGAGAGAGAGAATTATTAATATTCCATTGAAATCTTATTGTAAGTAGTTTGAATTTGGAGTTAATTATGCAAATTAATCGAATTTCGGGTTAGAATGTCCCTTGAAATTCCCAGAGAGCGAAATTTGCTTCAACCCAAAACCTCTTCAGTGCATCTGGCATAATCGATTTCATCTCTTCATACAGAATCAGAACAGTTTAGAAGTAAAGTAGTAGAGTCAAGAGATCAAGGTTTTGTGGTAGCTTTACGATTTAGCCCAAATTTTCGACGACCTATTGTCTATCTTTCATTATTTTCAAGGTATTTATTCCCCTTTTTCTATCTAAGATTTCCATTCACATAAGTTTCATTGTTTTCTTTGGCAAAATGTATTCCTTTCATGAAATTTTAGTAAATAATTTAATACTAATCTATTTTCATGGTACTTTAAAGGATTTCATAAAATTTGAAGCGATTTTTACGTAGAATTTTTGAAAAAGTTCAATAGCACTATTGTTGAAAATTTATTCCCATTTTTAATAATTTTCTGTCAGGGAAATTTGTCTGAAAGTAAGGGAAAAGTCAGGGAAATTGAGAAATTTAATTTTGTGGCCACCCTGTTATATAAGTCGGTTCGGCAAGAAATAATACGATTTATGATAGCATAATTAAAATTTACAGCATCCTTTCCGATCTACGAGAAAAGATTCTTTTACACAACATTCATTAAAGTGAGGATACTATCTAGAAGAGAAATAAATAGGTTATTTCAAGGTAAGGATATTCTTACGTGTAAGTCTATCCGGTTTCCTTGCCATTTATTTCTCATAGGATCTGTTTCTTGACACATATGACGTCGTAAAGTCAATTGCCTAGAGCTTTATGTGTTTCGAAGCGACAATTTTGGATAAAGAGTTATCTTTATTTATAGCCCTTGATTTCTCACTTTCTTCGCATTAAACGTGAAAGATATTTTAATCTAGAATTTAATCTGAAGATCTGGAAATGACAGGGAATTTTGCAAGAGAAACATTGTACATTCTAACAATCCTATTCATATGTATTATCTGTCACTATATTTCACCCTCTCATGTGTAAAGATGTTGCTTGCTTACACGACTATAATTAAATTCAAGATAACGAGGTACGAAACGTAGAATTATAGTGAATGACCTCATATTGTCACATGTATCAGATTAATTATAACTAGCTTGGGTCTATTTACATGACGCATATATAGAAAAATTACAATACATAGATTTTTTCTTAATTGCAACACAAGCTAATAGAAAACAATTCTTGGAAAACCAAGAAAGTTGTTTAAGAATATCTTAATTTAATTTGTTTAAGAATATCTTAATTTAATTTTAAAAACACTTGAGAGACTGATGCTCTCTTAAAAAAGCAGAAAGAAAAATAAATGATTCTAACTTATCGAAGGCAAGCGAAATTAAATTTCTTGCTTTATCTTGCTTTATCTTCGCAACTTCTTTTCGCGAATTGGACACGTTTTTTAAACCACACTTGACATTGATTAATAGAAATTCGGACCATTTCTCCGAAAATCAGTTTGTCTTTTTGTTACTATATTCCGACAATTAATCTCAATGAAGTCGCATAAATGAGATTCTAAGAACAAACAAAATCTAACGGAAATTCTAGTTAAACTTTTTAACTCGTTAGAATAGGGTAATTCATTATGTGCTTAGAACAGCCGTCAATTGACATATTGAATATTTTTTAATGAAAATACTCCATTATCTTTTTTAATAATTAAAATTCGTTAAGCTTGATAATTTTGAGTTTAGAACTTACATTCTTTTTTGTTGAAGGAAAGCTTTCTTCCAATGATCGCTCTCACTAATTGCCTTCATTAACTTCGAGGCAAGTTCAGCTCTTGACTGAACATTTTCCTCGTTCAGTTTCCGGTAATCTGTCATATCAGCAGTTTGTTTAAGAAAATTTGCATTGTAGGCTGATAAATTCTATTATTAATATCAAAATGAGCAGTAGGTGCATCAATTAGTTTAAATTAATATTTTGTAAACATTATAAGTTTTCGGAGAAGTTTATTGTAATGAAAAGGCAAAGTTTAATATTAAGGCCAATACTGTTAGGGTTAAAGTTTGATTGACGATGTTTGTTTTGATACCAGCATTAGACACTTTACTTTGAGACTCAAGCCTTAGCAGACTGAGTTCGTCTTCCCTTTCCAGCTGTGTTTGAAAGTTGATTTGGAAGGCGTACTCCAGTTGTGTCAACTTGTTTCTCACTTCACGAAAGTTTCCATTTAATTTCTCCAATTCATCTTCTCTTTCTCGAAGTCTATCTGTCAAATGTTGAGAGTAGATATCCATTTTATGTAATTTAATAACTAATGTCAGGACTATGGTTAAATCCCGTCAAAATGTCACGTAACCTTTTCTAGAATCTATTTTTGAAGCTTGTCTTTTGTCTTTCTTTTTTACCTCTGTAGTAGTATTTAAGACACTAGCAACTATGATCAGAATTTATAATTTTTGAAATATAGAATATGAAATTGGTGAAATTCTATAGTCTCTTAAAATTACTTAAAATTACTAAAAATACCATGAAGTCTCATTGAAAAGTCAAAGTTCTTAAAGTTACTTAAAATCCCATGCATTGTCATGAAATACTTTAAAATTCCTGACAATCCAATGAAATCTCGTAAAATCCCTTGAAATCCCTTAAGTCTTTAAAAAAAACTTAATATTCTGTGAAATATCGTAAAATATCTCAAACCTTCTTAAAATTTCATGCAATTTCGTAAAGTCTATCTCATAAAATATCTTAAAATTTCTTGAAATACTGTGAAATTCGGTATATTCACAAAATTCGCGCAATTTCCAAATCAATCAGGTTTTCAACAATAATGTGTTCGATATTTTCGAGATATTTGTCAACAATGATATATGATAACATCACTTTTTTAAGATAAGATAAACCAAATAAACCGGAAAACTGAGCAAAGACCGGAAAGTTTTTTTTTTTTGTTAATTAATGTTTTTATATTCAGTTTTCACTTCGGGGTTATTAAAGTAGGTGCATATTTTAAGCCATCACACTGTTAAAGTTACGAAGAGCTCTTCCTGACACGGTGTGCTTTTAGTCATAAAGGGATGTTAGCTCGGAGGCAGGATTTCCTACCTTTTCAGTGAAGGATTTTCAGACACCTCTGGCTAAAATAGTTTATCCTTTGAGATCCTTCTCTTGCACGTCCCTGAAAAGCATTTTTCGAATAGAGACCATCCGTTATATAGTACATCACATAATGGAAGATGTAACCATATTTTGAGTCATTTCAAAATATCGAGCGAGGAGCAATTTTTGTAATTACAATTCAGTGGAATAGTTTCTCTTTATTAGATCAATACTGAATTGGCTTCAAGTCGTGGTAAACATGATTATGGAGGATACCATTCATTTCATTGCAAAATTTGCGTCTGAAATTTTAGTAATTTAAACTGATCATTCTATAAATAAACCAATCAGGAAAAGGCATATTTAGTTTTTTTTTTACAATTTTGAGGATTAATTTAAAGCTTTAAAATTGCCTCACCTGAAATTTGAAACACGTTAGCTTGAATTATTCAATAACGATTTACAATTCAAGAGTATGGAGATCGAGGCAATATTAAAAAATTTGTAAATATGCGCTTCTAATGACAAATTCATTCTTCAATCAGTCTTTGATAAATCGGGTATTTTTAATTAAATAAATAGAACAATTGATATTTTTTTAAAGATAATGTAATACACTTGTAGTATTTCTTATCAGATTTTCAATAATCTCGGAAATAATTGGCTGTCATTGCGGAAGTATTTTGAAGTAAAACCTCAACTCTTATTCTTGAGCTGTAGATTTATATTGAAACACAATTCTTGAATCAAACTTTCCTTTTTTCAAAGATAACCAGCAAAATAACAAGCAGCTTTAGAATGTATATAAAAAAAATTCAGTGAAAAATTATTATTAATAAAACTTCTAATACATGAAATTAATAGTTGTCTCAATGTTTGCGTAAATATTTTTCCAATATTAATTCTGAAAATATGTTTGGATGAAAAAAGCTAGATTTTTTACTCTTTTCCACGTGACTTATCATTCGATCGAATATAAAAGACAAAACACGCGCGACATCGTGTCCTGTGTATTCGTATTTATATTCTGACGGCACGCCGACTACATATAAATAATTCAGAAGAAAACAATGAGGTATAATAATATTCTCTATAGTCGACTTGCTAATAAGGGTTATCACGATAAAAATCTATTGTAAATGATATATCCAAGGAAAAATGAGAGCCTTATTTTTTTGCGCCTTGTGAAAAAGAAAACAAAAAAAATTTCTTAGAATCTATATTTCTAAAACAAAGTCTGATTCAATATTTGTTCACTTTCGAAGATTAGAACAATTTCTAAATCAATTTTCTTGGATTCTATGCAAAATCTTTATCAAGTATTTCTCGATTAATTTATTCTGGAATTCTACAAATTTTTACTCATTTTTTTTTTCAAAAATATTATGCCTTACTCTTTATGGACGTGAAAAGTTAGAATTATAAAAAATATTCTAATTAATTGAACAGTTTTGATCCAGAGGAGGTATTTAAAAATATTTTCTGCTTATATTGTAAAACTGTCTGACCATACACAGTCTGTTACCACTTGCCGGGCTGTATAATCGACATTCTGCTGTAATCTTCATATACGTTTGGTAATCAGATTACCGTGAATGCAATATACAATATACCATTTGACACTAATACCCTCACTTTATGTTGGCAGCAAATGTACTTATGAATTTCCATTGCTTATGTAGAGACAGGTTGGTAGAACTTGCTTATTATGTATAATGATAATCCTATTAACGAAAATGCAAATTCCGCGATTCACACCATGGAACGAATTTGAAGTAGTATAATCATCTCGATAATTCCATTCTAGAACTAATTTAATTAAAAGTTAGTGTAATGTACGTACTCCACCATAATTTGCTTCTTAAAATCTATTTTAAGTTAGTTTTTTCCCATCGATAATTTATTTTAATTTATTTTGTCAAAATCGAGCTAGCATTTTCCGTTGATTAAGGATTAGGTTAAATAAACTGATGCTAAACATCAACAATAGTAAATTATAGTACGAATAGGATATGTAATTATGTGCTAATTTACGTGTAATTTCACAAAGAAGCTTTGAATCACAGCTTGTAAATTCTCTTCTTTTACAAACAGTTTCAATTACTGTTGACATTTTAAATTTACTTTCGTTAATTTAACAGGATCTTGATACCTTTTTCCTTCAAGTCCTAGGATAGTTTTAAAAGTCCTTCTAAAGGTTTGATATTTTTACAAACTTTTGTCAGATAAAAATAATCTATTTGTTTCTGAAGAAATATCGGATGGTAGTTTCTTCTTTTTGGATAAAAAAAACTTCTTGAGTAGACAAATTTAAACTTAGTATCTTTTGATGATATTTTCGTTCTACTTTTTTCTCTATCGCAAAGAAATTTAACAACTATAAAACTCAATCTCTAACTTTTATATTCACTTCTATTTAAGTTATGTCAACGAAAAAGTAATTAAGGACTTGGAATCTTAATTTATCAGTTTCAGTTTAAATCTTGAGCTTCTGTTCAAACTTTAATCACATCTTTCAAGCCCATGGGACGAAGGAAGATTTTTTGGAAAAGTTTAAAGCTTGGAAACCTAAATAAGCTCCACTTATTCAGGTTTTAAAATTGATTGATATTTATTTCTTTTTTTATTATTATGTTTTACATTTGTTAAAGATTTTATTTTTCTTTGAAAAGGTAAAAAGCTTATTTATCGAATCCATAAGATTTTACAGAATTGTAAGGAATCTCACGTACTTCTGAAATATTTCTGCACATAAATTTATTAATTCTATTTCACAATTTTATATTTATTTTCCGTTAGTCACCAGCTTGTACCTTATGTAATAGGCTGTCAGGATCAGAATTTCTGAACAGTTTTCCATCTCGCTCTCCCATGGGATTAGATATATCGAGCCAGAAATATATAAGAGTAAACATCTTAGAAGTTTTGAACGTTCCAATGAATAAAATATTTTTTCACAATTGTATTTTATCCATAAATATTGTTCCAACTTAAAATAATAATAGGTATTAAAAATTTCTTCCATACAGAATTATTTTTAATACAAATGAATCAATATTTTTAAAAAATTCAATATTTTCTAAAAAAATCGTAGCTTGAGTGAAAATCGTAAATTCAAATGAGATTGTCTGGATGGTTTTCATAATCTGAAAAGCTCTGTGGTCAGAGAATGCAACAGGTAAATAGCCGTCGAGGGTGAGCTTTTACTGACTATAGGAACTAAATTTAGGCTCGACGAAACTCTGAAATTTCTTAAAGTGCCCTTAGGCTAAGATAAAAACTTCCATTTCATTCCCAAATAGAAAGAACAACAAACTCTAAACGGGATTTATTATTAATCTTTCAAAATATGTCTGATTCTATTGAATTTTTCATAACTTATTTTAGGCATGACCACCAGAGTGTATTTAGGCTAAACTCGAATAAATAAAAGACAAAATATATACAAGTGCTTTTATGAAAGAGACCTTTTGCGTTATTAATATTAGTTCGAATTTTGTTTCTGAACTTTTATGTAATTCTATTTAAGGGGCTTTTGATCCCTTTTGTAATCCCCTTTCAAACTTTAAAAGCTTTTAATGTACGGTCCATAAATATAATCCTTCCAATTTATTTCCAAAATTTCTTATACTTCTGAAAATTTACTGCAATTTATGGGGGAACTGTTTTTTCTTCTTCAAGCTTTCTCGTATAGATGTAAATATCGCAAGGGAAATTGAGTTCTCAGTTTCTTTATATCTCTATTTTTCTTTCTAAGTCCCGCACGTCCAGGAAGGAAGTGCGTGACTCAAGCAAAAATTATTTATAAAAGCGTCTCGACTCTCATTCTCAGCCATGAAGCTGCGAGTGCTACTTCCCTGTTTGAAATCCCCAGTATCGTGTTGAGAATATGAGGCCGCAAGCAAAAACTAGTCACGCGAGTACGGAAAAATGAAAATTTATTCAACGATGATCGAATGTGTGATGTCATATGCATGTTGTGTTAGTTATTCGTAGGTGTAATATATACAGATAGAGAAATACTTTATTCAGATGGAATAAATTTCCTTGGAAGAAATTTCTTCTTTAATGCGAAATTTCATTATAAGATTTATTTCACAATGACGTTTGTAAGACTGATATTTTCTCTTCTTATATCAATTCGTAATAATTAGATCGAAAACAATAAACAAATTTTTCGCAATTAGTTATCATATTTTTGATTATTTCTCTGTTTTTAAAATCTATCGTAAAAGATATGATTAATAAATTGCGTAATTTTATCGGTTTATATAATAAAATATACTGTATTTTTGTGTTTTCCGCGTAAAACGCATGAAAATCCGAATGTTTATGTCCAGATCATTTCCAATAACATCTTTATGCTTATTTTTGTTTTAGATCTTGAATGACTGCATATTAAATTTTTTTTAATATTGGTTGGTAATATTTCGCGATATGGACGTAAAATCGATTAGAAAAAATAACATTGGATCAAAATATTTATGGGCTTGACAAGGGGATAAACAGATTCTAACTTATATTGATTCATTTCTCTAGCTGAACTCGTTTATTTGACGGTTTTGGGGAAATTTTGATACATGGAAGATTGAATGACACTTTTTTTTACAAATTAAAAGAATAGTTATAAAAATAAGTCATTCACTTTTTGTACTTTAAAATGAGGTATCTAAATAACAATAAAATTGCGATATTCATATTACAATAATTATTACAAATTATTAATTTCACAATGCTTTTTATTGCATTTTTATTGAATGGAATATGTTTGTAATATGCTTGATGGTAAGAATGAAAATGAGATATTTTGGTTCAATGAAAAAATAATAAAATTGTTTGTATACAACGTTTTAATATTCATTTAGATTAAATTGTATATTGTAACAGAATTATGCTGCTTTTGTGTTCTAAAATGAAATACGAAATATATTTCATACACAGTCGATGCATAAAACATAATTAACAATTGAATAGGAATTTTATGTTGCATGGAATTGCTTCAATTGAAAGTTCTTTATGCAAATTTATGTATTCAGTAACGATTTACTGTCGCATCAAATAGTTTTCCTATTATTTATAGAGTTTCAATCAATTAAACTCACGAGACCATTAAAAAATCAACCAAATATGACTTGGATTTGGTTGATTTTTTTATTTTTCGTCGGTAGCAATCTATTGAAAATGGAAGCCATTTTGTTACCGTCGAGTCAAAAAAGGATAATCGATAGGAGGTCGAATGTCATACATTATAAGTACATATGCAGATAGTTTAGAAAATGAATATTGACGGTATAAGTAATTTTCACAAAACATGGCATAATAAAATTATGGAACCTCATTGACTTATATTAGCGCTCACTAACTACAATTTTTTAAAAATCTATCACAACGCAATAAAATTCAATTTGTTTAATTGCCCTTTGGTTTAACGGATATTTAGTTCGATTGAATACCGATTTGCCGAATCGACGAAAATATCGTTGATTTTCGAATTTCAACTACGTCATATCGACGTGGTATCGTCCATCTATTTTTAACTGGGCGGTACCAGTTTTCCGTACCCAGTCCTGAAATACTGTTTACTCTAGAAAACTTACCTGTTCCAAGATCCCAAATCTTAGATCAGATTTATTTTTCTCCCCTAAATCGATAAATCTTTCATTTGTAAGATAAAATGTTTAACTTAACCGCCATGATATTTTGACACGCGTGTCGAAAGAATAATACGCGGGTGTTGAAAGGATGTAAAAGGGACGGAAGGAGAGACAATAGGGATGCAGGAAGTATAGTTTGAGCAGGTAAGGGTATTGGATGTGGTCTGATGCTTGCATTTGGGGAAGGAACGCGTGCGCGACCGGTTAATCGGGGGCGGGGGCGCGGTCATAGCAGCAGGACCGTTGCTCTTCAGTTGGGTTTGGTACGCGATCCGTGTCTGGGCTTTGTGATAACTTTAGTGAAACTTGAAGACAAATTCATATCAGTTCATAATAATTCTTCAATTCACCATGACAATCTTTAAATTTGATTTATTTTCTCCGCCTCCGCTGTGCAAACGTTCGAGCAGGAATTATAAACAAAAGTTAGATTTTCCTCAAGAAAAATAGTTTTAATTTTGATACTGGAAATTGAAAAACATTGAAAAATTTATCAAGGACTGTCCTTCGGGCGAGACAGTAGATTCAAGTTATGCACGAGAGTTTTCCGCAGCCATACAACTTTTCTCCCATGTTTGCCGGTAAACGGAAATTATTTGCTTCTGTGGTTACTTCTCTCATAAGGTTTCACCAGAGATGATGCGTACCTATTTTTTTTTAAATTTCAGGATTTTAATGCTTGAAAGTTGTAGTAGATTGACTTTTGTCTTCAATTTGGTTTATGGAAAATATTGAAAGTAGGTTAAAAATCGTAATTTACCTATTCGAGGTGAGAAAAGCGAGGATCACTTATATAAATTTTATCGTTGCTCGAAACCTTCACAATAAATGATGATGGTAGCAAATTTTTGATATTCCCTCGAATACCTCTCGTGAAATAATATTATTGGCAAAAAGACCACGTTGGTATCAATTTTATAGCCAGTATATCAAATTTAAAGTATAAAAAAAGCATGAAGTTCTTCTGGCAGGAAATAAAATTCTGCACATCTGTAGCAGTGAAATGAGAAAAGGAGGAATGGAAAATGTAGAGCATAGCGAACGTGCTTGGACTAATTCCTCAATTCTTTTCTAAATTTGCATCTGAAACTGTTCTTTCATATACTTTCAGTGGCTGTATTGACCCTTTTTTTTGCCAAGTTTTGAAGCCAATGACCGTCTTTGTTATTTATTATGTATTCAGATTATCCAATTCGAGGGTATATAGACTCAGATAAGCAACCCTCTGGGGTTCATCAAATAGCTAGTTAATGAGACAACCTGAGGTTGAATATTTCAGAGTATATATTTACCATTTCCGTTCAATGTTATTTATTCTAAATTATTCATTCCTAAATTTGAATCTTAATTATTCTTTGTTTGCAACAATGTGTAATACTACCATTTTATTTGATCCTGAAACGTAAATTTACAAAACTAATAACTTTAAAGCTGTTTCGTTTGAGTTTTAAGAGTACTTACTTATGAAGAATGTATTTTATAATCTCTGAATAAATATGTCTGTGTGGCCATTTGACGCAAAAGGCTTAAAATTTAAAAGTTCTTCAAGTTGCTTCCTCTTGTAAGAGATTTGCTTTACAACAAGCTTCCTGAATAAAAGATTACAAAAGTACAGATCTCCCATCTTTATTCGAAACAGATTTTTTGCATAATAAAGACTGAAAGTTGTGGGTGGAGTTGGAGTAATAATTTACATACTAAAACAAAATGTTCTAAACTTTCGTGAGTTCGTTGGCTGTATTTAATTCGTTCCACTTTTATCGCTATACAGCTGTAAATCCCATATATAGGTATAATAGCATTTCAGTGGAAAGATTGGATCTTATTCGTCCTGCTATCGATGACAGATTTAGTTTACTCGTAGGGGATTTAAAGATTCGATTCGAATCTGGAATAACGAACCACAAACGAGAGGGGTGGAGTATAATATTTGAGAGCTAAATTGATAAAAAGATATTTTTACGTTCAACCTAATTTTAACATTAATGAAGTTTATTTTCCTAATAATTCAATTTTATTTCAAAAGAAGGCTTCAGGCAAATGCGGCTTAATGAGCAAGCTAAAAGTACTCTTTCTGTGTTTGGAATTTTTTATTTCGTTTCTAAAAGAGGCGAGAAATTTTTAATTGGAAAAGTATCCAGGTAGATCCTTAATTATCATCGTTTGGCTTTCCTCCGAATAAAAAATGCCAAAAAGAAGATTTTAAATATAACATTACACAAGTTAATAATATATTTTTATCAAAAAGATTTTGTGAAATAGCTTCTTTCCTTGTAGGTCGCATTTTCATCAAGAGGATGAATTCTTCCTTTGAAATTCGTTTCACGTAGTTGGTTTATTACGAGTGTCGAAACGACTTAACAAACGTGGTCACATATCAGGTATTGTCGTCTCGATTTCCTCTATCTCTAATAAACTCATCTAAAGAAAAATCTCTAAAAACTTTTCGTCGTTTACTCTTTAATTCCATTTCGAAGACCAGAAATCAGAATATTTTCAAAGAGAATACTCGTTTACGTATAATAATATATGTCTGAAAGGGAAAATATTTCCCAAAGTCAAAGAATAATTGGTTTACTATAGTTTGATATGCAGCGTGTTCTTGAAATTCGCATTGTTATCCAGAATGCAGAAAATTCTAGAAATGCTGACAAAAATGTGATCTGTTTGTGCAAAAGCCGATACCATCGCTTTATATTTCTGCAATTATTTTTTCCTCGTTAAATTATTTTTATAATGATAGTAAACTACTATATTTTCAGTGTTCGAAAATGACAAGACAAGTAAATTAATTACGTAGAACTCGGAACGTTGCTGTAATTAACTTAAGCAACAGTAACGTAACTCGTCAGTTTAGAAACACCTTTTCAACAGAGCACTTGCTACTAATACAATGAGTTAATTTAAGTTTTAGCCCACGAATATATTTAACCACTACTATATTTTAACTAAAATGTATTTATTTTTTGAAAACTAAATTTCTTGAATTTTGGGTTTATTTTTATGCCGTGATGACGCATGCCGAAATTTTTATGTGAAAAGCTGGATTTTTCGATAAAAATAAAGATATAAAAAGGGATATGAATAGATATTGACTTATTTTTATGAAGAAGAATTTTAAAAGTATCTGGAGTTAAAATTATTGCACTGATAACGAGAGAATTAAAGCTCATGGTTCACTTAGAATAATTCGAATTTTTAAACCGTTCCATCGACTCTAATTTTCTCTTCGTATTGTAAAATCCCCGGTGAGACTTCTTTATTTAAAATTCATGCCACATTTAATGGAGATTCCCCAGGCATTAAAGTATTCTACACTACCATTTGTAAAATAATGTAATTACACTTGAGAGGTGCATAACAATAACTTAATTCGTCAATTAAATTTGAGAAACAAATTTGATTATATAAAATAAATATGTAAATACGTAAATATTCTAATTATATTGAAGTAAGTTTAGTTCTATTTTAGTAAACATGTAATAATCCAAGTCATGGCAGGTTGTAATGTTCTCTGTTATCGTAAACAATATGTTTTGTAACAGACCATCATTTTGAATAATGTCAGTGTCAAAAAGTTTCGTATGGAATACACACTTGGTTAGCTAAGTTCTATGAATTTCGTAGCACCAATTTGTAAGCTAGCAGCTTTAAAGTCTCTACACTTAAGCATGCTTTCAATGCGGGCAGCTGCTATAAAATTGTGGAAGATAGTTCTCAAAGTGACATGCTTTGCATTCACTAGTGTGTCACCCTCATTTATCATGTAACGGGTGCAGTTTATTTTCAGTAATGAATGTTTCACCCAGTTTAATTAGAGCCAATAAAATGCCCTTAATTTTTTCAATTCGGGTACATCAATCTTTTACTCTTTTCAAAGTCAAAGAATTTTTTTAATTTCTGTAATTTTTTTACTATTAACATCCTGTTGAATTATCATTATTATTAAATTATTATTATTTATCTTTTCATATATAAAATTACATATATTACCACTCAATGAAGTTGAATGGATTCATATTTCGAAACAATCTTTTATTATATAAAATAATATTCATATAAATGATGAATATTTATTGGAAATTTGGAAATTGACAATCGTGACTAATTGTCATTTTGCATCTTGGTTAACCTGTGGAAAACTTAGGCATCAGAGCGTTGCACCTTATACTAAACTTACCCCTAATTGGTCAATTTAATATAGTCCTTGCCCGCGAGATTAATTTATCCTTAGCTTTCAACTCAGCCATGAAATTCTACGAAAGATGAAACCACTTTCGCTTGGACTTAATCAACAAAATGAGCTAATTAATCAGTTTCTACGCAAATGTTAATTGCAAGAGACGTAACGCGATTTTCACGATAATTTTTCTTGATTGGAATTCATAACATAGGTAATTCGTTTTAATTGAGTTGAATCAATTGTTTTTTTAATCAAGTAATAGTAGATTTTAATCAAGTAGATTAGTAGATGAGCAATTCATATTTATTTCAATTTACATCTTATTTTCAAAATATATCAATGATTTTCATACATAACATACTTTAATCTATATTATTCTAATTTTTTTGGAAACATTGCTCTGTTATAATGTTTGTGATATTATTTCCTTCATCGCAAGGAAACTTAAAATACGTGTATTGTATATACGAGGCGAGGCAGGGAAAAGTATCCACGTATCTCAGTGGGCTCCCTTAAGTGCACTCGAATGCACTTAAGATTGTGTCATCTAGTTGAGAATTTATTCAAGGTGTTCGTATCGCGTAGTAATTGTGTCTTGAAAATATTACTTAAGCAACCGCCGTGCCCATCAGAATTTTTGAAAATCTGCTCTAAACATAAACAAATAATTTATTGACGGGGTTTCAAATTAAAAGACTTTTAAATTCAAAATCATTTTAATTCTCTTGTAATTTAATTTATACGGAAATCTCTTAATTTGCCTATATTTAGATTCGAGTCAATAGTAATCAATTTATTCCATTTGCTTGGTGTAAAATTCCCTCATTCCTCATAGATGAACCACTTTAAAGCATGTGTGAGTAGACGCGACATACAAAGGACCCATTACCTCACTAATAGAATTTCACCGGAAGTACGTGCTTCAATTTCCATTAGTTATCCCTCTATTTTCAGCAGTTAATTTTTTACTAATTAAATAGCGCGAAATAATTATGAGATTCTTTTATTTACGATAAAATAAAATTATTCGTAATGCTCCTTCTTATGTTCATTTAAAATGTATGAAAGAAAAATTATTTGATGAATACAAATTCTGAAAAACCTTTTTCTTTTTTTGTCTTTAGAAAGATTTTTTTTGACCTTTAGTCGACAGAAAGATTTCTTTCAATGATATATCTTTCAAAGAAACTTCAAACAGTTGGAGAAATTGTAATTAACACACATTATACAAGTTTAATTAAATTAAGATATTATTCCATTAAATTGTAATTTCAAATTTTCTTTTGTTTCAAACCTCTCGGAGAAAACATTCACGAACTTGAATTACCAATTTGAATCCAGCTTTTCAGACAAGAAGATCGTTTAAAACTTTTCTGTTTCTAAAGTCATTTGTTTCACAGACATGAAAATTGCTGTTTTTCTTCAGTATTTAAATAAAGTTACAGAAAGAGGCTTAAAAGTTTTATTTCGTCGATTTAGATTTTCTATATTGTGTGTTTTGTTCATGCAAAGTAAACACTGCCAATCCAGTCGACATCGGATGTGAAAATCGTTCCTCACATTCCCGTTACCGGAAATTCCATTCAGAATCACATTCCGATATTTTGCTGAAAGCATACGATTGCTTTGTGCTCGATATGTGAATATTTTTAAACAAATAATTTCGAATTGAGTACACAAAGCAAGTTAGAGTACAGAAACGATTTTGAAATATTTTACACGTCAACACTGGCATAAATAATTACTTAGGATTAAATTTGGATTACAATTAAACAAATTAAACTGCTTGGATTAAAATGAATAATAAAAACCACTGAAGTAGACTAAATGAAAAGTATATAAAATGAAAGATTTATTAAATGAAGACTAAAAAGTATTCTGCAATGAGATTTGATTCATCTCTGTGACGTACAACGTGAAAGAAATTTCTTCTGTGATTAAATTTCCAACACAATTGAAAAATAAAACCAATTTCATTCAATAAAAAAAGTATTGGTTATTTCCCAGATTCTACTTCTGATAGAAATTATTCTTTTTAACTTTTTAATTTGAAATCCTTTAATTTGTTACTTTTTAATTCAAACAATGAAAATTTGAATTATTTAACAGTTTCATAAAAGTGTAATCAACTTTTATGTATATATTTTGTTACGAATTCGATGGAGAGGTCCATTTATCAATGTATAAACGAAGTTGACAGTCAAACGAAACACCACTTTCAATTCGATCACGTGTTTCCCAATGAATTAACGTATGTTGGACATCGATGGTGGAATATTTTTGAATACACAATGATAAACAAGTACACTTGACACATTTACTGGCTGGCAAGCCGCGACATTATACGACCATTCAGTTTTCAGTAGAACTCTACAACACTTCTCTCGAATCCAATACAGAGCAATATATATACTTTTCCCAATTTCCCCTGGGTCTCCCGCTTTCCAGCTCAATAATCATTACCATAAATCCTGACATGATTTTGAAAAAGCGCTACTCCATATACATTTACTGGCGTTTTAGTATCAAATTCACAGTGGCGTTTGTCTATTTAAAGAATTAATGTTTATCAAAGAAATGTTTCAATAACTGTAATTGTTGGTCTTGTATCTTTTATTTACATCACTTTGATTTTTGGTTCTATAATTTATTTTGTATGAATTTTCAAGAGTTTTTAAAAATTCTTGTGTACACATTTCTTTGATGTTAATTAGTAACTTATCAATGCAAAAGTGCAAGATTGACCTTAATTTATTGAAGTTTTCATATTCAATTCAAGCTGCACAGAATACAGCCACAGGACATGAAATGTGTGAAACATCCTATCGTTGAGGAAACTTAACGGCACGGTCTCTTTATAAAAGATGTCATTTACCTACCCTATCGCGGACTCGTTGTCAGTGATATCCTTTTACTGCTTCCACAGTATTCTTTTCTACCGTTAACATTGTTTCTGCCTCCAACCTAAAATCCCATTGTATGTCTAACAGAATCGCTGTGTATGCAAGGCTGGCTCGTATGTTTTGTTGGCGAGAGATACTGCTAATGTTTAGCTGCACACACATTCAAGTTTAGTTCTCTCGACAAACAAAACGGGGTTGTTATACTTCTAACTTATTCGTATGGCGTAAAAACAAACCGATGTATCTATGTAAAATATAGTTGGAGAATGTGGAAGAAAAAGAGTGGAACAAGGTGAGAAGGTCGATTGAAGTTACACTACCTTGTGGTAAAGTTTGCTCACAAGTTACTTGATGTACCAACTTGGTTATAATGTGGCGGAAGTGTAAAGAAGGAAAGAGTCGAGACATGTCGAAGCACGTACTCACGGTTTAGGAAGTGTATGTGAAATTTAGTGCAGAACTTTTAGTAAAGTACAGAGCGATTTCCCAGAAGCTAAACTCAAGTTCGTAGTATGGGGAAGAAGATGATAGTTACTTTAAAAATTACCTAAGAACCAATTAAAAGTTTTTTTAGTTATTAATTTTCAAATTTAAATTGTTTTATCAGTTGAGCGGGTTAGTTGATTTTATTACCTGTAATGGAATTTAGGAAGCTGTAAATCTTTGAATATTCTCCAAGTGATATTGCATTGAAGCTCATTTAATGCTCCACTCACTTCAAGTCCTTCAACACCATATATGTATATGCAATTAAAGCGAAATCTCTGAGCGCAAATTCCTTCGTATTTCCTGGGTCATCTAATTACTGAGTAAGAATTCCTGGGAAACTTGATACTGCAAAGAAATTACTTCGAGTATTATAGAGTGCCTACAAATATTTCAAGTATCTTAGGAAACTCAAATTTTGACAAGCTTGTGAAATGTTTTTCACTAAAGGCATTTAATTTTTTGCATTAATGTATATTGCTTGGAAAAGTGACAATACATAGCTTGAATATTAATCCAATACTGAGAAAAATGGATCATAAAATGGATGCTAAAACTAAAGGATAGTATCCGGTAACCTAAAATGTGTTAAAGTGTATGATCTATAATCTTTATCTAATATATAAGAATATTGAACATAATCTCTACAGATGTAAGCCGTTGATTAAAATCTTACTCCCAAATAGTTAATAATCCAAAATTATACCTGGTAATATATTATTTTCATTGTCGTTTATACAATTCATTTTTCTCGGTGAAGTGTTAATGTTCGAGTCATAAATGCTAACATTTTTAACAATGAAATGCACTCATAATACTTTCATATAAATAAATACACATATACGAGAACGTGATATATATATATTTATGGTGACATTATGTCTAAAAATGGCGCGTTAGATTTGCATGCCATCGGATGCAGAACATTCAACAAGAAAGACCGTACGTTAAAGTGCTTTACTTTTTTTAATGAAGAATATACTCGAGCTTTTACTACATCTGCTGATATCGATTGCTCGAAAAGACTGTTCGTGTAATACTGAAATATTTACAATTCTTTTTTCTTGAAAAATTACTAAAGAATGTAAAAATATAATTTAATAAAATGCCGAAATAAAAACTTAAGAAATTAAACTGAATAGGTGGTGATAACGTGCAATTTGAGTTCTGTGTCAAGTTGTAATGGATCCTACAAGTGCGCATGTTTCCGAGTAGTGAAATGAACATTTTCCCTACAGCTTGTTGAACAAGGGAAAGAGATTCATGTTGGGAACTCTGAATAGGATTCTCGTCATGTATGTATAATTTTCATGAAGAGCCAGCATTTCAGGAACTCCGGAACAGCCTTTTTAGCATGCAAATCTATCTCCATTATCACCATTATTTTGGTTCTAATGACTCAACGATTAGTTTTCACCTTTTCTCTTATCTTTCTACCTACCCTATCAGTTTTAGTACATTTTTATTCTACCCATAAAAAGAAATTTATTATATTCATAATATGAATAAGAAAAATGAGTACCTTAGAGTGAATTATCCGAAAATCGTCGGACTAATACCAAAAAATACTTCTTTTAAATCTCTAAGAATTTCTGAAAAGCTTCCAAAGAACCTTTACATCGTTTAGGATTATTTTCAAGTAAATTTTACTGATCTACATGGTGGAACTGTTTTTGGTAAAAGCAGAAATGTTGAATCTCTTCTTATCACCCAAGATCAAACATCTTCTGATCATACGTGCACAGAACTGCAATTCTCCCCGATTGTCACCAGTGGAATTCCCATATATTCTCTTTGTGAGTCCCTCAACTCTCGTAACTCGTCTGAATTGGCTTTGGAATTTTGAGGTTGAGCACAGGGTTATCTTCAGGTTTTAGTGACGTAAACTCCTCCACGTAATATAATAATATAATATATAATATAATAATAATTATATATAATATAATATAATATATGATATAAGGGCTTTACCACGAAACCTTTACTTACTGTTCTCACCATTTTCCTCGTTTGACCTTTTCTCTTTTCCAATCTCATTTTGCTCCTCTAATTTCCCCTGCTTCTTTCTTATACTCTATAACCGTCTATTTATTTCCTTTTCCGGTTGCGGGATTATTTCTGCGCATTCGTAAATCGTCAGGTACTTTTTTCTCACTTACCTTTTAACAGTCACTTTTAATCTTCTTTTTTTCTGAGTGTAAAAGATTAAACCCATGATACTTATTAAGAAACTAAAAATTTGAACTTTTCTGCTAGTGAAAAGATATAGTTCCAGTCAGACGATAAATAAAAGTCGATTTACAGTCACAGAAATGATTTAAAATGAACGTTTAAGTAGAAAATACCATGTACGGCCGGACACGCGATAATAGACATTTTTTAAAAAGATCACGTACGGATTTGTATTTTGACGGTTTCAGCTATAAATGGATCAATAACTTTACATTTTTATCTGGATCAAGCCTTTTTTTTTAACAATGCACTCATTTACTTGCAAAATGCCTTTTCACTCTAGCGAGTTTAACTTTGATCGCGCCAAGCCAATATTTTCTCTTTGTTTTCCACTTCAATAAAAATTTGAGTTTTTATTGTTCTTTTTTATTCTCGCTTTCATGGATCCTACAGGGCCAAAAATTTCATTGGTGAATGTATTATGAACCATGTTCGTATTTTTCTTTTTTAATTAATAGGAACGAAGTTTTTTTAAAGCTTCAAAATATTGTTCAATTATAAAAAATCGCTTCTTGATGAAAGGAAATATAACTGCTGTATTCAGTTTCATTTCACAGAAAAAACAAAGTGTAAATATACGAAGTATATTTACACTTTGTGTAAATATACACAAAGTGTATATTTACTTCGTGTATAAGTACTTCGTACCCCAAGTAGTGGATACTTCGTACCCTACATCAGTGTTATATTTACACTTTGTTTTTTCTGTGTTCATTTTGCATTTATGACTTTATTCGACTCTTAAAAGAAATCGCTGTTTTGAATAAAATTCAAAATTGAAGAGTAAAGTTTTCTGAACTATAAAGACAAATAGTCAGATTGACGAAAGTCAGTTTTACAGCGAATTTTTATTATTGGCATAAAATTTCTACGTCAAAATGTATTGTGTCCAGTAGTTTTTGGTTTTAGATGTGAAGGGGTTTTAGTGGCGAAGATATTTTAGTGATTTTCGTGAACTTTGACGTGTAAGAAACTTTCTAGGTGAATGAAGAAGCTCTACTATAGGCAAACTGACTTAAGTTTCGTCATGTTTGCGGAAGTGTATTGTGTTCAGAGGCGACTCTTATTTTGATAATAATTTTATGCATTTTCTGTACGCATACTGTGAACCAAATTTACATTGTAAATATTTGTATATATATAATATTTGTGCAAATAACTTCATCGCTTGTGTAATTTACAATCATACAATAAAGAAGAAAGTTTTCTGCGAATCCCATTCTTGTCTGACTTAAAATATTCGTTTCCACTGAAATATTCGTAGGAACCTTTCATTTTGTAACAAAATTGTTGGTTTAAGAATAATCCTCTCATAATCGAAAATATGAAAATTAAGGAAACTGTAAAATAATTACTGAATGAAATATTTATTTCCTTAATTAATTATTGCATAATTAATTTGTCAAGAATCACATATTTTTTAACAAGATTGGCCAAGAGATCAAGGCTGTCTTTATTCGAATACCAAAATGCTTCCGCTTTTTTCCTTTTTTTTTGTTTAAAAAATTCCTAGAAATTTACTGTTCATCAACTTAAAAAAAATCGAGGATTTAATAAGCCCAATGAATTTAGTTGAATTTGTATAACCATTGATGGATCCAATTAAACTTTTTGAAGGGTCGCTTTTCACTGAGGATAATGAAACTGTAAATACCTATTGAGTGGAAACTAATTGCACACGAATAACACTTCTGAAATACTTGTGTGAGATTAAATGAATCTTCTAATTATATCTCCGAGAATTAGAGATTCTCTCACTTAATTCCACCAATTTTCGTATATGCGACCTTTTCAAACCTGCATAATCCACAGCTATCGCTAAATTATTATCGTCATTGTTTCGATAGCAAAACTACTGTATGTATTCATTTTGAATGGAGGATAATAACATTGTGAATAATATTCATAATTTATTATCCATTTATTACTGTAATATGCAAATAGAATAAATTTATGTTAGAGATTGATATTAAATTTGCAAATATAAATCATATTATAACAAAATTTCCATGATCTGTAAAAAATGAAGCTTTGTTAAAAAATGTTCTCTCTTTAGTGATAGGAGTGGCAGTTTTAGAGTTGTAAACTTACAAGTTATGATGTTGGTACTTCCTTAATTAAGTGATTAAGAGAGATCACTACTTCCTTCATGTTGCCTGCAAGCGTTCATTACGAGAGTTCATTACGTTTGAAACTTTTAATTCTCAAACGATTTCATCTTTTAACGGCTTTAATATTAAACTTCAGTATTTGAATCTTTCTATTGTTTCATCTTATTAACATTGAATACGTTTTCTCTCAAGTTGTTTTCTCAAGTCCTCTCCAAACTTGTTCAATTTTGAATCTGAATTCCCACACTCGAAACCGGTCAAATAAATAATTTATAGAGTAAAGTGCACATGATATAATCAACCTCATTATGGAAGCCTCCAGATCCTAAATATGTTACATGATATTGCACTTTCTGCTCTCGACGGATTCATTTTCACCTCAATTTCCCACCAGGCTACACCAATAAATTTATCTTTTTCTTTTGGAAAGCAAGTACTTCACAACTTTCTCCATTTGTACTCTTTAAAACTTTTATATTATATCTGGAAAAACGTATCTTTATCTCTTAAGAATCAGTGGAAAGAAATGCTCTGTTGAAAGAATTTTCTAGAATTTAAACAAGACAAATTGTAGTGTACTTGTATTTTCGAGTTCTATTGTCGTTTGGTTTCAACAACGTTCTCGACTCTTTTCACTTTTTCTTACAAATCTTCTTTTGCGAAGAGTCGTAAAAAAAGTTCTGCGTCTTAAGGTTAGAAGTATAGATTTGCGGAAACAATAAAATGTAAAAAGTAGTTGTAACTTGGTTAAGCAATTATTTTTTACTACTGAAATATCAGACCTAGTAAATTAAGTAATAACGATCTGGAGATAAAATTATAGTTCTGGCTTTGGTTTCATTTATTACCCCATTTCCCAGCAAAACAATACAATTTCGTTTCAATGTACAACCTTTTTCCTGCAAAAACACCAAAATTTATTATTCGCAAGGTAGTATCAAGAAATGAAACAAACAACAGAAATTATTAGATTTTTCATATAGATATTTGTGAAATATCCTGAAATAATATATTCTACTGAGAGCAGATTGAATTTACATGCATAATGTAATAAAAAAATTCTTATTTATTAGGTTTAAACTTTACGCTCCTTTATGAAGATTTAAATTATATTACATTCTCACTTTTAATTAAATAATTAAGATAAGAAGAAATGGATTTTTTTAAAGCGATCGTCTTCTGCCCGTGCTTAAAAAAATCTATAGCATCTTAATTTTAATGCCTCATTTATTCTCATCTTGTAACTAATAGAAATCTTCTTTTTCTTTTTCAGGTCAGTTGATACGTATTTTTAATCAAGGTTTCTGTAAGTAAAATAGTTACTGCTCTTTTTTTTATAATACATAGACACTTCTATTATGATCCAATAAGAAATTCTCTCAATTACTGGTCCTTATTCGGTTATTGAAAAAAAAAATTCTTTTATTAGATCGATGAATTCCAATCATTATCAGAAATTTGATCATGATGTGGTTGGTAGAATAGAGAAAGCTATCGAAGCTTAAGCGTATCGATAAATACCTTCCCTGATAGTTTTCGATTGAGTTCATGGGAGTTATGAAGACTTCTTTTTGTTGACGAACGTTACATAAAACTTTAGCACTTCACCCCTATCGTTTTCAAAGAAAACTGCACAATAGGGATTTATGCTGTCTATAAACCAGGCGTGATTGTCCAGACCATTTATAATAAGAGCTTTAGTCTCTCTGGGAAGGTCGATTTAACCGCAATCTCAAAATAATATCCAATCCCAAAAATCTCTTTCATTTTCCGAGAAAAGTTTATTGTATAAAAATAAACCAATATCATGGACAGAAATATATTGTTTAAATAAGTGACTGAGATTGCTGCAGGAATAAGCACGATTTCTTCCGTAACCTTGGATTAGTTTCGGTTTTATATATAATATATGTGAAGTAAATTTTTGCAGTGGGAATTGAAATCGAAATTAAGTCGAGAATCTTTGGACCTTGGAAAACGCAAAGTAAGAAATGAAGGATAATATCTTTAAAATGTTCTAATGTTTTAAACCCGCCTAAATTCCGAAGAATAAAAAAAATATGTAACGCTTTCAACGATAAATATATATCTATCTAAAGAGACCTCGAGATTGAAAGCTTCAGATCCAAAAACTTTTATATAATAAGCGTGGAATAAAATCCGTGTTTTGGAAAAAAATACAGCTCATATAAAAACTATTATTTATGGTGTCATGTGAATATCTTTATTATGATTACAAACAGTTCATGAAAGTTTATCTCAGACAATAAATTCTACACAGCAGAATGGCTCGCGTAAGCTCCAGTCGTGAAATGAACTGTAACGGTTTTACAAAGCAAAAATTCGAAAAATGATAAGAGAAGAATGTAAGCTAACAACTGGAATTAATAGATACTTTCGCCATTTAGTTTATGACGAACATATGGTCCATTTGATATCATTCATCGTATATAATATTCCTGAAATACTAGTCTTCAATCTTTAGTATTTGCTAACTCGTAAAAAAATTTTTTAAATGCAAATTGGGGTACAGGTCAAATATTTTGAAAGAGCTTTTTCATTTACAGAATCTCTTTCACACTTTACTTCAAATGTGTGGTAAGAGAAAGCTTACCAAGAGTTCAAAAGCGCCGTTTGAGATCCACCAGTAGGTACTTCTAACTAAACCGTTTTAGTGTTACAAAGTTGCTCTTGAAACTAGAGGAAGAAAAACTTTCCCAGTGTAGACACACGTGTATTTTTTCTTTTTTGCTCATTACTAATTACCATTTCTTTATAATTTAGATAAAAATAAAAAAGAAAAAGTAATTTCTCAAGATATACTCTAAAATATTCTTCCTGAATTAAATCTCCGATTTAATTAACATTTGGGGAGTTTGTTTTACTAATGAATATTATGACTGAAAAATCTTGGAAAGTAAAATTCCTGACACTGTAAAATTGCGGTCAAATTAATTTTCGGTATTTAATTTGACGGGAATTTTTCATTCGTCGAAGCAGTTCTTTTAGAATAGAGTTTTAAAGTAGGAAATGATTTTTAGCAAGGACGAGAAATGTGCTAGATATTAAATTCCTCGTAGGAATTTAATCCTGGAAAGTAGTCAGTAAAATAGAAAATCAGTACAGGGGTTCGAATATCATTCAATATATTCTACCCTCCTGGTTTTATTTTTCCATTTTTCATTTATTCAGTTTTTAGGAGTTCGAATGTCGTGAGGAACAAGTGCCCTCAACTAATATTGCTGGATACCACTCACGGAGCAAAATCACGTTCGAATTGGTTTGAGCTCAGTTTGGAATTCGATTATCTCGCACAAGTAGTATAGGAATGCAAAAAGTTCCTTCCGAGGACTAGGAAAATAGAGGATAAGGACGATTTCGTTTCACGATATTCGCCCCTTGCTTTTGAATCGATCTTTCAAGGTACTATAATAAGCAACAGAAGCTCTCAAGTGAGCCAATGAGATTCGATTCTGACTTGCACTTAAAGAAGCTTTCACTTCACCGAAAACTCGACAAATCGTTTTTTAATTTGAAGTGAAATCCAAGCGAATGTTATTGATGTAAAATATTATATCATTTTTAGAATTTAGAATGAAAATTTTTCTAAAAAATGATTCGTACTATATTGTAATATAAGAAATTCTAATCGTGATTCATGGGGTTCGAGTAGATAAAACCATCAGAGTCAAGTAGGTCCAGAAAAAAGAGAATATTGATGTCTGATTTAAACCCCTCGTGATCTACTTAAATGAGCGTTGAATTATTCAGTAGAAAAGTTCCTCTTTGGTTTAAAAAGACAAATTTTCTTAACTTAGTACGACGAAGGTTGTGTCATAGATTAGAAAAATTAATTTGAATAATAACTCTAGGATTTTATAAAAAGTACTTTACATTTTCTAGAGTATACTTTTTATTAAAGTACTTTTTACTGTTAATTATAATAAAAAATTAAAAGGTTATTTAGATGCTCACTGGGGAACGAACTTAAAATTGTAATTCTGGAATTACTATTCTCACAATAAGAGAGATGAAGATTAAGATTTGTTCCTATTTATTGGTAATTTCCAGTGTCATGTTTGAAATATTATATACTGTGAAGGTACAGATTCATCTCGATTCATCTTTAGTCAACAATTCCGTTCTGCACGAGTAAATTCCATCGCGTTCTGTATTTGCCTGTTCACCTCCGAGAGATTTGGTAAATAGAAAGTAAGTACAAGGTTACATAAATTGCATGACATCAAATGAATAGAAATGCCACAAACATGACTCATTTTACAAAATTACAATGGCTTGAAATTTGACTCTCCTTACGACTTTGATGATAATAATGAAAATTTTATGTTTTCAAAACTTGGAAGTGTGAATCGGAAATTTACATTATGAATGTTTCTACAATTATAAAATTATCAATTCGCGTTTGAAACTAAGTGGCTTTTAAATTGAAACCTGTTAGCATTTTATGCAATAATTATGGATCGACACATCAAAAATGGAAATATTGATATTACAACGTTGAAAAACATGAAATTAAAATTTATTTCACTGTACGGACTACACAATTTATTATTACTGCTTGAATTCATTTAAGTGTCCAGCTTTAATGAATCTATAGAGAGAAATATTTTCTATTTTTGTTGCTTCTAGGATCAGGAGCATTGAAGCAATGACCATCTAATATATCTTCTTTAGTTTGGTCTTTGCAATGTCCTCTAGAAGCACTCACCACAGCATCTAGATTCTAGAATGAACGAACTTTCTGGGTCCATCTCTTAAACTTTTATTTTATTCGATTTATTACTTGCCCATACTTTTTCCAAAGTAACTGTTAACTCAAATCAGTATATAGCATCGTTAGTTTTTCTTAAAGTTTCTAAAAACTTTAAAGATAATGTCAAGAAAGGATATTTATATATAAGTAAACTCTTGTTTTAAAACCTCACATAAATAGAGCCTCTAATTCCGGAAAAGCTGAGTCGATATATTAATCGAATGGCCTGGAAACTAATTTAGCAGGTCAAGAGTTTATTTTTGTTTGATCTGCGAATTTAATTTTGATTTCGTGAGCAAAATATCGGCCTTTATCCATGTTATTTAGAGTTACGGAATTGCTTTAAAAGGCTTTTTATGAAATTTTTCATAAAAGTGTCCGAGAATTAGTAGTAAAAGTCAGATTCAGACCATCTCTTTTATTTTATGTTATCTCCGGGGTTTATAATATCTCTTTACTTTGCTGTATTTTTGCCTGAATGAAGGTTTAACGTAGGGAAAAACAACTCAGCTAGGTATATAGATTTTCACAAACTCTCTAAAGTATTCCCTAGAATTTTGCTATGGATTTCCCTATCGAATTTTACACTTTAAAATTATTTTTCTGTACGCATACATCACTTTTTCATATTTTTCTAACCGAATTTCAAGTAATTACGCATTTGGAAAGTTAAAGTTCATGAATCTCACATACAGGTTTCACTAATTACTTTGACTTGGAAATTCAAACACAAACTCACATTTAATCTTTAATTTAAGTTTCTTCAATTTTAAAAATTTTCAATTTAATATCACAAAAATGTTAAAAGTAACATTGCAGAGAAAAAAAATTTGGTAAGGTAGCGGATAAACACATGGTCATTGAAGTGGGTCGTGTGACGATGTTGTGAATTCTGATCCTTTATCGATATAAACTGTAAAATTGTGAAAACCAGAGAGGGTGCAATGTTGACAGAAACTTTATGAGTTCCGCGTATGACATATGTTCCAATATTTTGCACCCACATTTCAAGCTATTTCAACTTGTCTTCTGCAACTCTCATAGCTTAAAAAAGAAATATAAAAGCCACAGTTGTAAAAAGTAGAGCTTCAAAAGTAAGAGCACTATAACGCCCAGATATAAAAAAAAACTCGTTTCTTAGTCTATAATCGTCCTTATACTAAACTTTCTGTAGTTTTAAAGTTTAAGTTCACTATCATCTATACAATGTGCAATCAAGATTTTTTATTTTCCTAATGCACACCAATTTATCTCTGTGCATTAAAATATGAAAATTAAAGTACAATAATAAATATTATTTAATAATAAGCTTTAGTGAAACATTTCCTTAAAAAAGTGTGGAAATGGTTTAATCAAAATTATCTTCAATTAATTGTCTTAATATTCCTATAGGTATAGATCTGTAATAGATTTCGGAGTTTATTTAGTTGTCTGTAGGGTTCTGCAGATAACCACATATAGACAGAATTGTCTAGCCAAATCAGAAAATGATTTGTGGTTTGTGGACCATAATACCTATTCTAGTGAGTCTCGTACCTCATAAGCTGACAAACACATCAGAATTTGCTTCGACATCACAAAATAAGCCCGCATTTCCTACTAGAAAGCTAAAAATACAATTGAAAAAGGACTTTCAAAAGGAAATAAAATTACATGTATTCCATGCTTCTCTTTGATTAAAGTTTTGAAAGTGGATTTAGCTCAAAAGGTCTCAATATAATCAAAGATTATAACTGAACAAATTCTTCGTTTAATGAAGGAGACGAGTGACGAATAACTCTCAGAAGTTACAGTGAAAAGGCTCAATTTGCGAAAGCGGAAATCGAAAGGAAATGTACCTAAGTAGTGAACGAATCGCTGAATTATACATTCTCAGAAATCCCTAGTTTCCTAGAAGTAAACATTTAATCAGCAATCTCGGTTTCTTCCTTTTCCTCTCATCCGAGGAGTTGACGAAGTCAAAAGAGCGAAGTCGAATTTAAGACGAGATGCTGAAAGACAACTCATTAGGCCAAGAAAATGCTGTTAATTAGAAATGGCTTATAAATCTATCAGAAATCAAATAGACAAGCTTCCAGAAGCTCAAATGTATGAAATAGTTTTAGAATATGAAAGGTAGATGAAACTAAAAAAATATACACCCTTACTAAAAGGTCAACTTAACAGACTTTTAGTCAATTTTGATATTAATTCTCACACGAAATATCCTAAATTTATTACCTTGTGTTCAATAGATTTTTAACTTTTCCACAAAGTGTGGAGTCTCCTTCAAAGACACATTTACTGATTCAATTAGAGTGCTAACTGCTAACTTCCCGCAATGAAATTAATTTGCCTACATGCTTGCTCAAGAGCCAAGACTGATTATAGCTCTTAACATCATTAATGTTTAGACCGAAGACAGTTTGTTACTTGACCCGTTATGCACATGTTAGAGAAGTTATCGAGAGTGACAATAATTTCAAGTTGAATCTGAGAGATGTAAGTTTCACGGATTGAATCTGACACTCTGCTGCCATTTACCAAGTAATTGAATAGTGTAAACCCATGTTCAATTTTCGAACGATCAGAGCTTAACTTGAAAGGGATTGTCTGTGTAGCCATGTTCTTGTCAGCCAGATTACAATTAGTGGCGTGATTGACAATGGTGTTTGGTTTTAAGTCAAATTAATTCAGCAATTGTGTAGACTCTAGAGTATTCTATTGACAATTTCTTGCTTTGACGCTTTACAACTATGAACATTTTTCTTTCACTTCATCAAGGATGGTTTTTTTCCTCTTGTGTAACTTATTTGATGAGTATTGATTCTAGTTTAGATAAAATTACAGAAGCACAAAGTGGATCAAAGGCTTTCGCTAAAGTTAACATTCTAAACTGATAGTGTAGTACTAAGGCAATAATTCGGAGCTAGTCAAAGCGAAGAGTCCTTTTTTAAGCCTTGAGTATCATCCTTATATATTATTCAACATTTAGTGTTTGATGTGTCCCCTGTTTCGAATTAAGAATTTCATTTTGCATCCTTTGACAATTTTATTGACTTAACGTTACAAAATTATACTTGTGTTTTGCTTTTTGAGGTCCGGAGTCTAGAGAAATGATGTTATGGGTTTCTAGTTTCAAAGGAAATGCTAAGGAGTGAAGCGAAATTCGACCAGAACGAGGGATGTTCCTTGTAAGTGGGACAACGTTGCCATTTAACGTTCACCCAACCCCTGGTTAAGGTTGTGAATAGAACTTGGTCGATTCGACTCAGGCAAAGTGTCCTCGCTTCAAAAGACCAAAACCCTGCTTGCTTTATTCAAAACAGGGGAAAAGTGAATTGTAGCATAAGAGAGTCTTTGCGAATTCTAAATCTCTGCAAAAACACAGAGTTCCTTTGAAGTAAATACACGAACTTTTAAATGCGGTAACAGAATTAATTAAGAATTGATCCAGAATAATGCAATTTATATGCAATTTATACATAAAAGAGAAAAAAATGTGGATCAACTGCGAAAGTATAAAATAACAGGGAATTATGGGTCCAGAAATGGTGGAATTAGATCGAAGAAAAAGGATAAAAATACTTTGTAAAAAGAAGGATGATATTGAAACTGTCTCTGAGTGACATGTTATTAGGAGTACTAAAAGCTAAGAAGGCTTTAGAGTATAAAAGTTCGTTTTAGGTGTCAATTAAGGGTTTTCCTCACCTTTATATTAAATTAAGGAGGGCTTTTATATACTTGATCGTCGATAAACTGTCCAAGAGGAAACCTCTAGTAAAAATTAATGAAGAAACTTGGTTAAAAGCTACTTTCTTTTATTACAAAAATTTAATGTGTTTCAAAACATTATTTTTCAATTTTTTACACGATATATTTCGCATCAGTTAATTTGTGATTTATGGTTTGGCATCTACGTGATTTAAGCGTGAATATAACGATTAAAGGGTGTGTTTACTTACTGAGGTAACATTGTCATCCACATAATAAGTTTGGAGGGTTAGGTTTCCGGGGCTCTAACTTTTAGTTTACTAAAGTACTTTGCAAGTATTCGTGGCATTTTGCTTGCTCTGAGGTTGTGAGTTTAATTGTAAATACCTTTACACAACACTAAGCAGCAGCGATAATTTACGTGCAGTTAAAATTTTATAGATAGCAGGAAATATTATCTAAATATAATTAATTCGAGCCGATAAACAAAGGAAAATAATTTTTATTAATCAATCTTACGAGAACTTTAAAAAGCTCATTTCAAAAAAACTTTTTTCAAGTGCTTTTTTTGTTTTGCATTAGCTTCTGGAATTATTTCCATATCTTAAAAAGATTTCTTTTGTAAAATAAATACACCAATTTGGGTAGTAATAAAATTGACAAATGTCGGAATATCTTGAGTTCTCAGAAAAGGGTGACGACCCGATTTCGTATTCCCTTGAGACTTAAGTCAGTCAGATATTTCGACTTTCCTACTTCGTCTCAATATATATCTTAAAGAAGTATTACTATTCAATCACTTTTATTGTGCAATTTCTTGAAATCATAAATTACATTCAATAATATATTATGAATTTTCCGAGAGTTTCTGTTTTACAATATAAAAATTAAATTCAATAACAGAACTTACAGTGTTTTTTAAAATTTTTTTTAAAATTTGAATTACATATTGATTTGATATTTGATATTTGATTTCATATTCTCAACTTGATTTCGCCCGCAGTTATTATGTGAGAGACTGGGGTTCGATTTCACACCGAAGAGCCAATTTTTCCAACGAAATGCACTGGCAATGTTAAATATATGGTATGAGATGATTTTAATTATTAGGTATTACGAACCATGAACTCTATATTTCACATTTCGACGGGGAAATGTCAGAAACAATTTCATTTTATCACTGAACTTTCGAGGCACCATCAAAACAGGAATAAAATTCGAATAAATGTTTAAAGCGGCAATTCGAAATTTTATTTCTTGAAATTACTTTACCACTTGGTTTTTTTACAGGTATTATTAGAATTATTTTATGCTGAATACTTCGAGGTTTCTTAAAGCGGATTTATTCCGTATAAAAAACTTTCTTAGTCTTATATTACTTTAAAAGAAATTTTATGTTGAAAGTAGAAAAGTATATTTTTGTATTATAGTTTATTTCGTTATTCTGGTGTCAATGTATCATCAATAAGCACTAAGCAGTGTTGATATTGTCTGGGATTTTCCGTAAACAACTTTATTAAGAAAGTAAAAAGAACTTTTTATAAAAGCATACTTTGTCATGTAATAAAAAATCAATGCTTTATAAGTTCCCCTCAGAAAGTTTCTTTATCCCCAAGATAGGGGGAGGCGTATCTCTAGCAGCTATTTACGAACCTCTAAGAGCTTCTAAATGTGCGTTGATCGATCACAAGTAAGGGGAATGATCTTCAGTAACTTTGAAAGCTGCAATAAATATTTCTTTTTTCTTTGAAGATTTTATCGTGGCTGTTTATAATGATTCTAGAAAATTGGCTGTTTTGTGTTGGCCAAAGTTACTTTTTATGTTTTTTATATATTGGAAGCGAAACTTTTCTATATATTAAAAGAGATTACAAAATATATATTACGTAATTGAATAAAAAATATATATTACTTAAATTCCTTAAAATTCCACAACTTATCGTTGTATCCCTTAAAAATATTTAAAATCGTATAAAATCTTATAAATTCCTTTAAGTTTCGCCAAATCGCTTGATATTCCTTAAAATTACTCAAAATCCCATGAAGTCTTATTAAGTCCTTTAAAATTACTCAAAATTCCACGAAATCTCATTAAATTCTTTAAAAACCTTGAAAATCCAATGAAGTCTCACCAAAACCCTTAAAATTTCTGAAAATAAAAGTCCTTTTACTTAGAATCTTCCAAAATATCATAAAATCCCATAAAATATCTCAAAATCCTTTAAAATTGCCTTAAATTCCTCGAAATACCGTGAAATCACTTAATATCTCTAAAACCTCATTAAACATCATAAAACCCTTTTAAATTCCTTAAAAATTATTTTTTATAAAACCTTTTTGACAGCAATCATTTTAACAAGGAAAATAATCTGAAGATAGTTTTTAAATTCGGTATATCTACACAAATCGCGCAATTTCCAAACCAATCAGGTTTTCGGCAACAATGTCTTCGATATTTTCAAGATATTTGACAACAATGTGTTCAGTAACATCTATTAAGATAAGATCATCATCCCTGAGATTGAAAACTGAAATCTTAACAAGATAACTTTTGTTTCCAGGATGACTTGGAAAGTGTTCTGACAAGAAAAAAAAACACCATCGAACGCAGCACCCATGGAATGCGCTTCTAGGGAAATCGTGGGAAGAAAGCACAAGATGAAAAGAATGAGAAGATTTTTTTTGAATTTGATGACTGAACCGATACCTGGACCAGTGTGAATGAAAATCTAGAGACAAGTTTTAAATTGGACAGAGCGGAGAGGGTAAATTGGCAATCTTGTTGGCGAAACGAAAGTGGAGAAAGAAAATGGAGAGAGGTCGGAGTCGAGATCGGGGGAGACAGAAGAGAGAAAGTTTGATGTTAGGTGAAAGTTAAATCTGCTAGTGGAAAGGCTAGTCAAGCTTAATCCCAAGAAAGGGTCACGATACGATAGTAGATATGAATTCGCACGAGATTCTGTTGTTGGTGATGCTTCATCTGTTCCTCGGTCCTGTTTATGGCATTGGAGGTTACTCCTGGTCGACAGTGACAAGGGGCGGAAGTGGCATCAAGATTGGCAACAATGAACGTGGCACCGTTTACAGAGGACTAGGTGTTGGTACCGGAAGAGGAAATTCCGGAATCCGTATTGGCGAAGGTAGAATTCACAACTCCACGAGGCAGAGACCAATACCGACGACTTCCACCTCGACCACCTCTCAGCCTTTTTACACTCAACAACCTGAAACCATCAGTCACGGAGACAGTCCTGCTGATACTCATGGCGACAGCTCTAATATTACCTACCTCAAGGTGAGTTACGGTCACTTCAATTATTCAGTTCAATGTCTAACCATCTGGGTTCAGGACTTGCGTCATAATTTCTAAGTATGTTTTTTTTATGAGGAGTTGAAAGCTGCGAATTGAGCCAATCTACCCTATGTATTAAATATAGGAGATCCTCCACAAACAGGGTACTTTTGACAAGGGTAACTTTTTTTTGAAAAATGTTTGAAATTTTTTTTTTTAATAATGTTTAGATTCATTGGCCTTAAAGAAAGGGGCCCTATAAAGATTCACGCTTAATTCTTACTTAAAGGACCTGTATTATAATACATAAAAAAATTTTTCAATTTTTTATTTTCCAGGTAGTTTCTTCTGAATGCAGACATGTAAAGTAAAACAATATTGTAAAATATTAATACATTAAACGTAACATGGCAGGGAAGAATAGTTTTGCTTAAAAAATGCAGTTTTTCAAAATTTCATTTTTTTCAAATTTGAAATATTTTTTTGTTTTTTTTTCTGTGTGTAGTAATTGTAAGTAGACAAATTTTAATTCTTGATTTACATTAATTTTCAATGAAATTTTCAATTTTTGGAAAAGGGCTTCGATTAGCTCCCTTTCGTTCCGTTACTGTATCCGAAAACCATACAAAATTTCTTTTTACGTTTTGAAAACAAAGTAATCAATAAATCCTCTTGACAAAAACTCCTTTTTTATGTGCTACACAAAAGTGCCCTGTTTGTGGAGAATCACCCATAAATTGATTAAATACTAATACCAATTTTAATTTATTGGTAATTATTTGATATTAACTATATTATATTAATTTATTGATATTAACTCCAATAGTGGCCTTTACATGATTTTATTATCATAGGTGTAAAAGGGTCGATGAGTATCAATAGTATATGTCAATATTTGTTATCCGTCGGCAGTAGTAGAGGTCTATATTTAGTCAGTTAAACTCCTGCACCAGAGAGATATCTTTTTATGATATATTTCTGAGTGTGAGAAGAAAAGGGGAGTCAGTAGTAAAGATCCAAGTAGGGTGAGCCAATGTTGCGTGAGTAGGGCATATCAATATGTTGTCAGATAACGCGGAGGCAGTAGTAAAAGTCCATGTTTAGTCTGCTGAAACTTCTGCAATATAATAGAGGTCGTTACACGACTTTATTAGGTGTTAAAGGGCCGAAGAATGTCAGAAGTACATGTCAATATATGGTCAGACAACGTCTGTAGTAAAGGCCTATATTTAGTCAGTTATAATTCCTAAACAAAAAGAGTATCTTTTTGTAATATACTCCCGAATTTGAGTAAGTAGTACAGATCAATGTAGGTTCAGAAAACCTTGAGACAGTAGTTCATGTCGATGTGTGGTCAGACAATGTGGAGCCAGTAGTAAAAGTCCATTTTTAGTCAGTCAAAACTCCTGAAACAGGGGTGATATAGAGAGTAGGAATTTTTGAAGGCGGAAGGAGAGAGGGAGTACGTAGTACAAGTCAATGTGTGATCAGCCAACGAGAATGTAGTAGTGAAGACCCATGTTTATCTGATGAAACTTTTGCAATACGATAGAGGTCTTTACATGACTTTATTAGGTGTTAAAGGGTCGATAAGTATCAGTAGTACATGTCATTGTGTGGTCAGCCAATGTGGAGGCAGTAGTAAAAGTCGATATTTAGTCAGTGAAGACTCCTGCAACAGAGAGTAACATCTTTTTGTAATATATTTTTGATGGTGAGAAGAGAGGGGGAATCAGTAGTACAAATCAATGTATGATTAGTCAATGTTGAGCCAGTAGTACAGATCAATGTGTGGTCAGACAATGGGGATTTAGTAGTAAAGGTCTATGCTTAGTC
Organism: Synergus gifuensis; assembly: GCA_904066015.1. Taxonomy (NCBI): domain Eukaryota; kingdom Metazoa; phylum Arthropoda; class Insecta; order Hymenoptera; family Cynipidae; genus Synergus; species Synergus gifuensis. The sequence continues at coordinate 64,556 of CAJFCO010000077.1, forward strand.
AGTCGATACTCCTCAAACAGAAGGAGTGATAATTGTCAAATATTAAAAATATCAAGAAGCTTAAGCAATTCAATTCATTTTTTGAAGACTGAAGTATCTGGACATTTTTAAAAATGATTGGATGTGACAAGAAAGAACTTGAGCAATTTCATTCCTACGAAAGTTCTTTTCCTTGGACTCGAAGTAATGTACGTGTGAAAAAGTTTCTATCTTTGAATTTTCCTATTGAGTTCGTTAGTACAGTAAACTTTACGTTAGTATTTTGGGAAAGCAGTCGGTTGAATGTCCATTTAGTACTAATTAATGTCCATTTACTTCAATGGTTTCTTGAACCCAGTATTTACTTATTTGATATGAAAAGTTAATATCAACCACCGGTTTATCACAGTTAGTCATTTCTCTAAATCAACGTTAGAATACTTTCTCGAAAATACACCTATGATTGACGTAATTATTTTTGTCGTTTCGGAAGCTGATTAATTTTTGTACTCAGCGAAAGCATCGAAATCCTAACATGTATACATATCAGCTCGGGAAAGAGGAGCTTCAAGAACTCTATGATAAAGTGAAAGAAAGTGTCGCGCGTTGGAAGCACCGAATCAAGTATCTTGTAAAGGATATGGCGTGATAAAAATGCAGTTGCATTCCCGGAAATCTCGAGAATTTATGACAGTTGTCCGGAAGAACATAACCGTGAAATAGTATCACTGATTCATAGCAACTAGAAAATTTCAGTCTCTGGTAGCGCAATCTTTCAAAAGAAAATTTTCTAAGAAATTTTTCTCATAAGAAATTTTCTGATGAAATATTATGTATCCTCAAGGGTGGTTGTTTGTTTCCATCTCATTCAATTTTCTCATATCACAAAAACCAGCTGATGAAGAATTTATGTTCACACTGATCGCTGAATTACGATTATGCTCTAAAAAATTCATTTTTCTGACAATTGAAACGGGAAATATTAATGAGCACTCGGTGTTCTTTGAAGAGTCTATAGAGTTTGTGATTCTGAAGAGATCCTGAATTATTTAACGATCCCCTATCTCCAAAATGTGTAATGGGATAGAAACGTTTAGTTCAGCACAGAGTCTCTGAACTTCTTTGTTGAATTCTGTTAACTCTATTGAGCTACTCTATTCAGCTACAAAACCATGTTGATACTTTTGAAAGGCATCAGATACAGGTTCAAGAATTGAGAACTTAATCTTGAAAATCAATACGCGCAACAAGTGGACTTGATCGATTGTTTGCTATATAAAGGGTAAACAGATACACTCCTGGGGGTAATTCTATTTACTTTGCAATTCAATATCTTATTTGATATAATCCTAACTGCCATTGCGTAGCCCATAATCCTAGCAATCGGAATAGTAGTCCCAGTGTTTGATGGATACATTATATTCTGATTTCGTGGGATTAGAATGGATTAATTTAATCATTACTTCATGAGAGGAAAATATTTTTTAGGACAGTATATGCTTTTCAATCCTTTTAGTAAGATCGAAAAAAGTAAAAGAGGAATTTAGAGTTTAAGACACTTTGGTCTTGATTAAAGATATCAAATAAATAGAAGATGAAAGTTAAAATGTCAATTCTGTAAGAGATGAGGTTGCTTTTCTTGAGGATGTTCATAGTGTAGATCAGAAAGTTTTCCTCTCTCGAAAAATAAGTTAAGATATTGCTTCTCAAATAATGTCACTGTTCGGGTATAAATCATTGCCATAAAAAGACAGAAAATTTTTTTTTTATAATAAGTCTAAGTTCAAAAAAATACAAATTCCCAGTTTAATTCTTTTTAATAATCTTTGGTAATAATAAATTTTTTTTAGGTCGGATTACTAGTGCCATACAAGTCTTTTGGAGTTCGTGAATATACAAAAGCAGTAACGAAAGCGACCAACATGCTTCAGAAGAGCACTAGAGGTCCAAAATTGGAACTGTTTCAACGATATGGCATCCATGTAAAGGTCACCATGCAGGGATTAACTCCCAGTCCCACAAGTAAGTTTGCATATCATTTCCATTATACGTTCTGAAATCAGCATCCGTTTGTGGACTTATCAAACTTTAGGACGAAATTCCTTTTGAATGACAAGTTTTCTCGTTTTCCACTTAGTACCAGTTTAGGGAAAGTTAGATACAATTATTCCACTTTCAGTTCCTTAAAAACAATGGAAAAATCGATAAAACACTACTCGGTAAAGTTAAAAATTAATACAGAAAAAAATATATTTATAGAGAAAGTCGTTTATTAGAAAACTTGGAAAACAACCTCAGACATTTTTCCGTTGAATAATGTAAGATTAAGTTCGCTTTCTGAAAATAAAAAAGTAGAACACACCAGCGATTCGGTTTCGCGAGAAAAGTAATTAAGTTGAAGTTAGAAGTCAACGTGAAAAATGACTTTTCTACTAACCCTATACTTTTTCGAGAATCTTATTTCTTTTATTATTAGTTCACAACGAGAACTATAAAATTTCTCGTTCAGTTTATAGTGAGACGTCGCCAGAGAGCTAAGAATTTAACGAGTAATTAAAAAATATGTTTTTTTTATTTGTTCTCATCCACTTGCTTCTTTAACTATTCTATTAGATATAATAATGATATAAATTAACCAAATTATGTTTGAATTCAATCTGAGGTACCTAAGTGATTAGTTTATTATCGAATTTCGATTAAGTGGGAGGTGTTGAGCGCAGCCTATTAGTCTAAATTACTGTTTATGGATCAACGCACTTCCCTTTGCTTATAAATCTACGAAATGTTACTCCCTCGTGTCGTAATCAAGTCTGCTTCATTTCACACTTTTTGCTCTTTTTACAACTAAATTCATGGTCTACAAATTTTTATCTACCGATTACTATCTCGAAATTAATATAAACAAATATTAATAATTTAATATGAAATTAAATTATAATAGTAATTTTTATTTTATTCCTGAAAATATTTGCTGTAAGAATATTGCGTCTCTTAACAATTAGAAAAATTGAAATTAATTAAATTAAAATTAAATTTCAACAAAGATTCTCCTATAAATTTATCATGATCTACACTAATCCAAGAAATTACTCTTTCAATAATTCCAACTCCCTTTTTTGCCACGTCATTACCGATTCTAACATATGAAAAAATGTTAGGCTCCTACTCAATACCTGTGAAAGCGTACTAAATTATTCGCTGAATTTCATATTTTATGCCTACTCTTTATTCATACTTGACATTTTTGAACAGCCGAAGAAACTCTCCTGACTTTTCGACGCAATCCCCCTGCTATTATTCGTCTGCAGATAATCTCATTCCCTACACAACGAAACCTCATTTTTTAAAATATCCTCGAGGAAATATGAATTGCATGACCTTGCTTCACTCTTTGAAAGATTAGTCGTTATGGATTTCTCTTTCTTTTACTAATTTTCTCAGGCTTAAATTAAGAATACAATCTTGACAAACAATATCGCGAAGTAAATTAAAATTGTTTAATTTTCATCAGCTTGCATGAAATTTAATTCGAAGTGAAATTTAATTTAATTTAATTCGAAAGAAAAATTTGTGTTGTCTTTTGTCTAAGGATAGGAAAAAGTTCTGCTCATAAATTGAACATTCCTGAATCCTAAAATAATCAAGTTTTCGTTTTTTTACACCTAGGAGTGCCAATCTAGTGTGTTTTTTTTTATGACCTGACAGTTTCAAGTATTGGAAAAATGTTTTCACTTTATAAAGCGACTGGCTGGCGCCTAAAATATGTTTTCGCTCAGTTACCTTCCATAGAATGTAAGAGCCTTAAACGTCCCTGCCAATGTCTATGTAAATTTTACCTCTTTGGTACCGAGGAATTTTCCTTGACTGAAAAATTATAGCCGAAAATAAGAATAGAAAAAAAACGTTAAACACATTTTTAAAATAACTGTGTCACACCCAAAAAAACAGTTTCTTTGAATCAAAGAAATTTTCTTTAATATGGTCTTTTTTTTAATTAAAGAATATTTTGAATCAAAAAAACTTTTTTTAATTCAAAGAAATTTTTTCTTTGACCGTATATCAAAGAAATGTTTCTCTAATTCAAAAAAATTGTTTTCTGGGAGCGTAAGTTTAAAGGTAATGATTCCAGGTCGAGATTTAGAAGTATTTATTTGCTTTTCGCCATTCCCCATAATCTACGAACATGGTCAATTATTTTCAGCAATTAATTCTCACAAATTGAACAAAAGTTTTAATCCTTGTTTTCTAGTAAATCGTATATTGCTACACTGAACAATTTTTCCAATCAATGATCCGACCATTGAGTAAATTGGACATTGCGGTCTGTTCCAACCGATAAGAATTGACAGTTTCGTGCGAATGAAATGGTTTCTAAATTTTGGACATGTAATCGGAAAACCACAAAAACGACATATTACATGTGGTTATATCAATCTTTTTGCAATGGAATGCAACAAATTGATCAAATAGAATCGATAAAGGTATTTTTTATTTAAATTGGTTTCGAACTCTGATCCAGTTAACTTCGTTTTCTTGAATTAGTGATTACGTATAACTAAAGTTAAACTTTATCTAAATTGTGAGGTACCGCAAGTTTCACTATTAGTTACGAATAGCTCAAACCTTAAGCAGATTAGGTCAAAGAACCTGGAAACTATATCTACTCTGTAATATGTATAATATTCTTGAATAAGAAACCGATATCTTTTGAGCAATTTAATTAAGCAAAGCTTTTGTCTTTTTATTAAATAAGTAGTACACGTCACAGAATTATAAAGTTGAGGCTCATCCTTTATATGTTTTATCATTTCCCAAAATTACTGAATGATGATCCACTAAAGTTATGTGTGTGTGATTAAAGTTATGAATTAAATATACATATATATATATATATAAAAGAACTTTGATCTTTATCACAGTATAACTTTAATTTAAAAAATCTTAAATTCTAATCCAAATTTAAATTTATATTGCATTCTGATATAAGAGTTTTGAATAAAGTTAATTAGTCTTAGCCATTCCGGAAATTCCTTGACAGGAAAGTGAAAATTGTCAGGCATCCGGTTCAACAAGGCAGCTTTCAGTACCCAGAAATTGAAGTATAATAAGATTATGAACTAGACGATTTCTTCGCGCATTTTCTATTAGGGGTAGAAAAATATTGAAAATCGTATCTGAATAATCTCTGAACCTATTACCAAGTCAAAATTCACCAGCTTTTTGCTCAAATAAAGAAAAAACTCAAATTTTTTTAAAGAGTTAGTCGTTTCTGAAATACAAAAGACGTTTTTATGGATTCACTGAGAAATTAGAGACCTCCTTTATACGTGATTTAATTTTATGAAGGCAATTTTATGCTAGTTTATTATCCTCTCCTAATAAAAAAAAGAAAATCTATCTTAAGGAGAAAAAGCGAATTTAATGGGAAAAATCTTGTATCGTTTATAAATCAGTCTATGAATTCTCATGCATATTGTATGAGATCAGATAAGATCGTATTATCCTCGGATCCGAAGACGTAAAAAACGTATACTTTTTTAAAAAGAATAGCTTTCTTATATAAGCTCATTATGTCATGATGATGAAGCTTTCAAAAAGAAAAATCCACTTTCTGCATTAAAGAAATATGTCCTCTATTACTTGAATTCTATTTAAATTTACTGTGAGTTTATTTGTCTTACGTACCGAGTCAAATTATAGAAGGCAAGAAGTTTGTTTTTATTTTTATTCTCATGGGAAAAAGCAATAGCAAAAATTAAATAGTCCATACCGTTATTGAAAGCAAGAAGTTTTTTTGCAACTTTGAATCTCCACTATTGATATTTATTTCCGCTCTCCTTTTCAACAAAAAATAAAATACATGCTAAAAATAGAGTGTCGAATGTCGATTATTAAGAATCTATGGCTCAAGGAAAAAATAAGATAAAAAAGCTCTTTCTAGGTTGATAAGAAATAGTTGAGCTTGAGCTTACAAGCTCCTGCCATCTAGGGTTGAATTTCCGAACACTGTTCCTCATACACTGAATTTCCAGCGTTCGATGCCCCGAGCTATTTCACCCTCCAATATTCTCGTCACTAGAGATATGATATGATTGGATTAATCATAAATAAAGAAGTATCTCCCAGATGCCCGAAAGCAGAAACGGGAATCTTTGCCTAGTTTCTTTGTGAAAAAATACAATTTGTATTCAAAATTTCTCTATTTTAATTTTTGTTTATATTGTGTTCCTCTTAGATTCTATAACTGAATTTCTTCTCTTGATATTTCAACAGAATTTTGTAACTTAATCCTTTATTTGTCATGAGCTTCCGAATTTAAAAAATCGTTTTGTTATTCAAAGGTAAATATTATAAGGGCTCTAGAAATATAATTCATTATTTATTATTCCTATGCGTCTGTTTATTAAATATTTTAAATACACATTGCAACTCGAAACTGCTGTGAACTTGTTTGGAAATTCTAAAAGGGCATTGCTAGTAAGAAATGAGCAAACTTAGGTATTTCATCTGCTTGCGAAACTTCAGTTCCTTGCAAAGGTTTTACACACTTTGTAATACGCAGTCGCATCTCGAAAGTTGCAAACTTCCTCCTCAATTGCATTTATTATTATCCTATAGTTGTATGAACCTTTGAAATGCTTTACGCAACTATAATATGTTCTCATTAATTTCCCAATCTTGCTTCTACAACTCGCTCCTAAACTTGCAGATTGAACGTCTTAACTTTAGTGGTAATTACATTTTAAGAGAAATTGTAATCTATCACTCCTTGTTATCAGTCAGAAAATATTTAAATATTATGAATTTTATTAAGAAGAAACCTTCACTCACAACTAAAATTGAATTTTCCCAAAGGTACCTTTACCCACCCTGATATCTTGGAAAAAAATTTTCATGTGGCCTTGAGTGTTTTCCTAAAATCTGAAACCTTTTCCACTTGAACGACCCTCGGAAAAATTGTTCCCTCTTGAATTTTTTTACCAGATAAATAAAATATGTAAAAAAAAAGGAACTTGTCGGTTAAACTTGTCTCGAGTAAGGTTTGAATAGCTCCTCAGGCGCACATAAATACTATGTACCAAAAGCCTTTCGCGAATCGCTCTCCTTGGCCACCTTTAAACTTGAATAGTCTGCGTTATATCTTTCGTGTTCTGACGTATTCCCATCGGCTTAAAAGCTTCGATAAAAGACATATGTATGTACATATGTCATATATACATAGATATATAGACATATATCGAAAGACAACTAAACCTTCTAACTCACTCTCCTTAAGTTATAGAAATATGTTCATCCTTTAAAACCTTTCAACGTAAAATTACAATATTTGACACTTAAGAAGAAAAAAGGGAAAAAAGAAAAAGAGAGATTGTTCAGAGAACGGAAATTTGTGCCAAAAGGGTCAGACTTGGGACTATATTGAGCGAAAAGTATCCGTGAAAGTTTGGGTTGACAGGTCCTCGATGAAACTTGTTACTTACAGAGTCGCTCTTTTTGCTTCGATAAGCGATAGAATTTTTTTTGTAACATCCCTCTGTGTAACCCCTGTGAGCATCGAAAAAACAATAAATAAGGGTGCGAGGTTGTCGCTCCGACACTAAATTTACTCTATTTTAAGATCGCGAAAGAAACTTGACTTTCTTTTCTAAATTATAATCCGAACTGGTGTCGAAACTGTTTAAATCAATGTGATATTAAATGTTGAGAAATGAGATAAAAATGAGAGAGGATTGCAAAACATAAAACTAATTAAAAGTAGCTTAAAAGTTCGCTAAAGAAAGAAAAAATTACGTTTCTTCCTTCGTGAGAAATTTTGTAATGTGTATATGATGATAAGAATTATAAGAGAACGAGAAAATAATCCATGAAGACTTTGTTTTTTAGTCTGTCTTTTCCAATATATTCTTGATTCTAGTTTATTTTTCCGCATATCTCTTTGTTGCTCTAACCTTTTTCATTTGTATTGTATAAAATTTATTCCATCTCGTAATAAAATTCTTCCCTCGATTGCTCTTTTCAATCAGAAATGAAAAATACCACTATACATCAGATATCGTTTCTTTAAAACGGGAGAATTATTATGAGAGATTTGGGGTCACTGAATTTCCTTTGACCACTTTTCAATTTGTAAATAAATCGATATTTTGTACTTTTCTTCATTTCTTGACCTCCTTTCTATATTTCGAGTTCAATCTCTAGTGAAAGAATCTCTTTCTGTAAAAGATATTAAAAACGTTGAAAAACTATCGTTCTTTGGATTTGAAAAAATTATATTGCAGCACTAGAAAGGTTTTTTGAAAAACTAAACTCTTCAATGTAATTGTATTTTTCACAGACAGAAAAATACTTTTAAATCATTTTTCGCTCTCGTAGAAATTCGGTATCTTTCCTGAGTTCGAAGGATTACTTACTTTTCCACATATGAAGACACATTTGAAAAGTCAGAAAAAGTTAGCCACTGTGGTTTGCCAAGAAAATCGTACATCACAGGATCCCAAGTGCCAGAAGCATCAGCCCCTCTTTCTGTCTGCACTTTTCTAACTCAGCTTATCGATTTATGCACTCCGAAGCCCTTTTGTCCCGATGGAAGTAATTTGAGATGCTTTCCTTTGACGCTTTTCCACACAGTAAAACGTCTCAAATTCTAGCCACTTTATCCTCAGATTCCCTGAGGTTATTGTCATGCCATTAAAAATTCGCACCATACTTTTTTCTATCATACTTTCTTTTCTCATCAACAAAACTTTCCTTTCCCACTTTTCCAAATCTTCCAGAGATTTTTCCGAATTTTAGTGTTGTTAAGTGATTCTAAATTTCAAAAAAAAATTATATACGAAATTTTTGAAAAATTTCAATAGGATTATTACTGAAAATTTGTTCGCCTTTTTAATACTTTTCTGTAATAGAAATTTTTCTGAAAGTCAAGGGAAAGTCAGAGAAATGTAAAAATTGAATCTTGTAATCACCCTGATATTCGACTCTCAGAAATATTATTTTTGAAGCTGAATCTGAAGCTTGTGAAAGGATTTCTCGACTGTATAGAGAACTTTCTTATAGATATGGAACCGAGTGAATGAAAGGAGGAAAGCTGAGGATTGTAACTTGGATTGTACGCTGATTTCTATTCCAGTGTTTCATTTAGCAAAACCTCCCTTTTCCCAACGGATAGTGAATTCCTATTCTCTACCGAAAAACACTATAGTTATTATTTCACACTAATTAAAATGTAGTTTTGAGTTTCCAGAGCACTCATGTAGTATATGAAATGTTCTCCCAATTTTACTCAACACAATTTGCATTAAAATTGAGTACGAAAATATGTCTTAAGTAAGGTTTCGAGGATAAAATTAAACTAAAATTAGAAAAATAGGAATAAATTAAAGATTTATTAAGACTAGTTATAGTACTTGAAATGGAGAATGAAATATAGGAAAATAGAAAAAGAAAAAAATACAAGAGAAAGGGAGATCGGAACGATTCTCAAATATCCAATTTAATATATATTCTCGCTTTACAAAAGGCTTGCAGCTAATTTTGAGGTCACTGCATATGTCTCAGAAGGTCGTGGTCCTAGAACAGATGCAAAAACACGTTTTCAGTGCGTGGTGGGAATACGATTATTCACTCTTTCAAGGGTTGTGAGTTCGGCTTTATACATTCCAAGATGGAAAGCGAAGACCAAAGTAAAGGAATAAAGCAGAGAAAAGTGCTGAAAGGTAGAGCCGCGAATAAAAACAAGAGCACAATTTTATTTCTCAGCGTGTATTCCATTAAAGTAATATTTTCCCATTTTCTGTCGTCGTTTACTTCGCAAACGGATAAAAGATCCCATAAAAGCACCACAAAAATTCCAACTTTGATAACGGTTGCTACTGATACTTAAATCTTAAACAAACCGATGCAAAGATTCTATCGCTGATTTAACTGTCAAGATTTACTTTATAACGCTGTTTATTTGAACTGCAGAAAAATATTTTTATTCAAGAAACTATGCTTTATTCCTGAATCAAGGAATATTTTTTTTCTTTTGTAATTTACTTAATAAATTGTTCATAATACATTCGAAAAAATTTTTAATTAAAAGTGACTTGGGTTATAACAATAAGAAAACAAAAAAATAATCATAATAATAACAATTGAACTTTTCTTGGGTAGTAAAGACAATTGGTAAAGAGTATATATATGTACTTAAAACATCTGTAAGAAAGTATCCAATAAAAGCGGGAAATAAAGTCTGAGTTGGTAAATGGTGCGCTCTAACTTACTGAGTGGAAATACTATACAGTTGATACAGTTGATCAGTTTCATTAGATCGTCATGTGGAGTGAGAAAATTGAAGTTTCCAATTACGTAAAAGTTTTATCAAAACTTTTCCCTTAGATAAGGATCATTAAATAAACAAACTTTTAGAAAATGACTATAATATAATAAATGTTAGGCTCATTTGAGTATAAAATTAGATGTAAACTTCTTGTTTCTTTAATTAAATTTTCCAAAACATATGAGTCTAAAGTTTTTCCTGGAGGTGAAATCGGATTCTTTAATATTTGATAAAATGAGAAAAATAGGTTACAGATAATTTAATCAATCGATTGATTCTAAAGTAGTGGATCTGTGAATCCTACTATTCCCTAAGGGAATGTCTAGAGGAAGTATTTTCTGAAGTTCAACAAGAAAGCTTCTTTCTAAGACATAAGGAAATCCTTCCTGTTGATAGACAAGCTGATTAAATTTCATTTGAGTATATCAACCAAATATCGAAATACAATTTTTGAAACGCTTGTTTTAATTTAATGAATATAAATTTTTCGTATTTACTTTACTAAAATTAGCAATTTAATTGTCTAGAGGGAAATAGTATGCTAATGTCCGAACAGGTCACAAGCTGGAACTAATGGAGTTGAATATAAAGGGCATATAATGTATTCAAATAATAATGCAATGACGGTTTTCACTTTGCATATCTTTTTGAATCTGGTTCAGGATGATGAAGCTTTTAAACAAATAGTTTGCACAGCTTTAGAACCATTTTCGTTAAAATTAAGTCAACAATATTTTCAGACGACAAAAAATTAAATCTGAATATTTTTTTATCCTACGTATGGCTCAATAAATAAATAAAGTTAATTAATCAATTCTCTGAAATTCATTTTTCCCAAAGCATCAATACATTTTAAACCTCTGGGAAGATAAATTGTCTTCATACACGCCTTCAGCAATCCTTGGAAATTATTCACATCTTTCGATCAATTTTTTATCTCCGGAAATTATTTTCCTCTAGAATTTTTTATATTATCGAGAACATATTATCGTAATTTATATTTTTAAATCATGATCCGATTGGGCACATGAAATAATGTAATTCCTGTCCGATTACCGAAGTTACGCAGTTATTGGCTCGGTTATGCTCGGATGGGGGCCATTGTAAATAATAAACACTGAAAGTTTTGTAAATTGTTAACTTAAATTATTAATTAGAAAGTTTTGTAAGAAGAAAAAATTTTTTTTATTTACAAACTACTAGGCATACTTTTATAAAATTATATAAAATTTACATCACTCATATATTTCATATAAATTAAGTAAAATCTCTGATGAAATTAGCATATTTTTCTACTCCTTGTTCTGTCATTTGTGTAAATAGTCTCGAAACTTATCGTGAATGAAAAAGCCACGTAAATCCTTTTTGAGTCGAAACTCTGTGCACGTGGTTTAAGCTTCTCTGTGAGGCAAGGAACAAAGCTACCCCGGGGGCGGAGTAGAAACTTAGTCATACTGAGAGATGCCACACCCGACAATGGTATTGCATTTTCCTCTCTCTCTGGATGCTCCATCCGCGAATAGATTCAACATTTTGTTTCATTTCATGAACTCGAATGCTTTTAAATTATCCAGAAATTCCACTTCATTCTGCATATTTATCGACAGATTGAGAATTCCTATCGATGAAAATACCTTTAGGAATAGTTTGAAAGAGGAATTAATAATCTATCAAGACTTATTCAGAAATCGTGAATTCAAAACTTTTGCAAATAAATTGCTAATTAAAAGAAAATATATAAAAATAATTATTCAAAATTTGTTATGTGGAATACGTAAAATATTGAAGACCAAATTAAAGGTTTCAAACATATTTTTTTGTATATACATCAGAAAACTTTATTGTTTTGGGAAAACAGATTAAAATTTCACTAAGATTAGAGATGTAACATACGTGGAAATAAAGATAGAGTTCAGCCGGGTCAGTAGTAGTCCAGAACAAAGCCAAATGGGATTAAATTGAACTCTCTTGTGTCTTGCGTTTTCCAAGAAGGAGAATCACGTTCTGCTCGACTTAATTACAATTTTAGTCTCTAGTGCAGAGCTTGTCCTTCGTTTTCGAAATAGAATCAGTTACTTCTAATATTAGTAGTACTAAAACTTTAGATGCTGTACCATGTGCAAAATTGTTCAAATATTTGAAATTTCTATTCCTGAATATTCTGAAACATTCTCAAACGTACCAGGATTGACACAAATTAGAACTTGGAATATTCTTAAACGTTCTAGAAGATTTAAAAGAATCTCAGTAATTCTGTGTGTGATTATTGAACGTCCAAAGTTAAAATCTGTTCAAGTATTTTCATAAAATATTCCGGGAGAATCGAGAAAGGGCGAAAATATAAATATAATGATTTAATATAATGATTATTTACCGATCAAGTTGGTTTCTCAAATTCACAATAGAGTTCAAGGATCAAAAGTGATATAGGGCGTAACCAAGGGAAACTTTCTCGGAAAATTCAGATATATGTACCAGGCTATTCGATTTTCTAGGAGTGAAACGTTGGGAAAATCCTTCCCTATCGTTTTCATCCCCTCAGTTCACGGAACTTGCTTCTTAGTCGAAGGGTGTAAGCCATAATCACTCTTGGGAAAATATTTCAAGTATCTATAGCCGAATATAAAACATAAAATATATAATATAAAATATAAAATATAAATTTACAAGTAATTCGAGTCTGGCAGTTTCAAGCTATTCAAATATTTTATGAATAATGTATGATTGAGGTTGATAGCTTTTTGTATGAGGTATAGATTTCACATTTCTTTAATACAATTTTAAACATTTCATAAAGTGTTTAAAAAGGATTTACGTGGCTTTTTCATTCACGATAAGTTTCGAGACTGTTTACACAAATGACAGAACAAGCAAAAGAAAAATATGCTTATTTCATCAGAGATTTTACTTAATTTATATGAAATATATCAGCGTACATTTTATATAATTTTATAAAAATATGTCCAGTAGTTTGTAAATAAAAAAAATTTTTTCTTCTTACAAAACTTTCATATCAGAATTAAGAGAAACTGAAGCATTTACAAAACTTCCAGTATTTATTATTACGACGGCTCCCATCCGAGCATAACTGAGCCAAATCACTTCGGTGATCGGACAGGAATTACATGATTTCATGTGTCCAATCGAACCATGATTTAAAAATATAAATTACGATAATATTTTATGTATATTCATATATATATATAATTATAATTTAAGAATATCCTCGTAAAATAATTCTTTTGAGGATTCGAATGCCAAAATCCAGTTTTCTGTGAAAAGACGTGAATCAAAGGTTGTGAGGGTATTTGAAATTTTAGAAGCATCTTAGGAGATTGTCTGCTCGAAGAATAAAAATACTTTATTCAGAGAATTGTTCATGTATCGGTTCCATAATTTTAGTATTTTATTTTTGTCGACCCTTATCTCTCCGAGCTTTTATTTCTTTCGATATATGTAGCCTGGACTATTATATATATGTATATAGACAAAACGATTTACTTTTATTTCGATTCAAGCTACTTCACTTTCAAAAAGAATACATTAAAAATTAAAAATTCAAAACACATTCTTTACATTTTTATAAATCTTTACATTTATATATTTAAATGCCATATATATACATACATATATATATATATATATATATATATATATATATATGTATATATATATATATATATGTATATATATATGTATATATGTATATATGTATATATATGTGTATGTAAAAGGCATATATATATATGTGTGTATATGCCTCTAACAGTATGTTAGAGGCAATTGCACGAAAGTCAGTATATTTTGATGAGCCGCTTAAAAGGTAAATGGCTACTCAGGATTGGTGAAATTTAGATTCAATAGCGGACAAACAGATAAACGAGGATAGTAAAATGGCTTTTAAACCATACGGAGATTACATAGAACCTGTAACCTCTAAAATGGGTCATTTATTCTTATCTGAAACGTTTATCTATGGAAGCTCTCGCATGTGAAAAACTTCTACGTTTATATTTTATTTTATATGTTTATAAGAGAAATTCATGTGTTTGTTGAAATAAAATTTCTCACATTCATTTATTTTAACAATTCAAAGTAAAAATTTTTTTATATCAAAGAAATTTAATTTTTAAAATTTAATGTTTCTTTGATCGTATATCTTTACTACAATTTCTTTTTGATTCAAAGAAAGTTTCATTAATTTAAGAAAATTTTTTTCTGGGTGTAACAGAATTTTTAAAAAACTAGTAGAACTCATATCTGAAAGAAAATAATTTTTTTGTGTTAAATAAAAATATATCACCGACTGAGTGAAACTCCAAGGCACGAGCTTTTGTTCAAAATTCCTATTCAAATTCTTCGCAATAAGAAAAAGTGAAACCCAATGAAAATATGTCAAGGCCAAAGATCTCCGTGTAACCTTGAACTCCGACCCTAATAATCGACCCAGAATTGCAAAACGTATCCTAAAGTTGAACGAAATTGACTTTCCTTCTTTTCAAATTTACAACCGCTCTAGTAGAATAATTTTCGAGAGAATTTCCATTGGTGCTATCTACATTTCACATGGTTCTGTCTCACTTCTTGTGTTTTCGTTAAAGTGAGAGGTCCTATGGTTGTGAAGCTGAGCGCTAGGTCACCATGGCGACCCGCCATGCGCAAAGGCAAATTTCCTTCGGTCAGAATTTACCACATTGGGGTGGTTTTTCTCGTTGGCACACCCGAGGATCAAGTAGCTGGGCGGTGTCTCCCTTTCGGCTTGTTTCGACCTCGGTTAGTCGACATTATTCTTTGTTTTTCCCACTACCGATAAAAGTGTCCTTAGGCTCACTTGAGAAATCTCTTTGAACGCACCCGCGCCTTCGCCGCCCTTCCAGTTCGCCGGCACCCCCCGATCGTGAATCTCGATTCGTCGCGTGCTCCTTTCTCCAGAAAAACTTGTACGTATGTATACGAGAAAAAGTGAAAGTGTTCCAGTTCTAAGTGGATTATTGTCCCTATTATTCCTGACTCCAAATTAGAAACTCCAGCGAGCCAATCAGACAAATGTGTTATTTGTTTACATTAATCAAACACGTGGCCGCCACTCGAAGCTCAACTGGATTTAAAGTTTTCAAATTATCAAACATGCTCTGAAAATTGATGCCGGCATAATAGGAGGAAATTTTCGTATAGTTCGTAATGAATCGTATAATTAGATTTTCAATGACAGACGAAATTCGGGATTATGAAAGGATGTCCTTGGAGAAGAATTGCTGATCTCATAAGTTTTGAAAGTTTTATCTCGTCGATTAATTTAATTTTTTGGTGGAGATCTTGACGTATCTGGCTCTGGGGAATTGAAAATTAAGAGAAATTAAGATTCTTGAGATTAGTTTAATTAGAGTTATTATCGAGTTTTGACTTGAAAAGTGACGTTCGCTTCCCTGTGAAATATTTTTAGAAGGCATCATATGGGACAGTGATAAGAATAGTTTAATGGTAAAAAGAAAGGTATAGATTTATAAGATGAAAACTAATTGAAGATCCCGACAGAATTGCTGCTCGTTTTCTTTAAAAAGTGTAAATTTTCAGTATTTTTCACATTACCCTTTATGTAAATTTGTTTGCTTTTGCACTGGTATTTTTCTCTCCAGTGATTTATTGAATCTGTACTACGTAGAAGTGGCAAATTCACAAAATCTTGAATAAATTGCTTTTATAAATCGTGAAGCTTGATAAAAAATATGCGAAAATGTACTCATTTATCAAAGTAAAGAATTTACAGTAACGGGAGCTAAAGTTTTGGAATTTTTAGAAACATAAGTCAACATTTTTGTTACAAGTGTAACTGACATTTCAATTCCCAGTACAATTGTACTTTTTTTCAGGTACTGATTTAATTGAAAATTTAATTGGAAATCGAGTTTTCTTGAAAGTCCAATTACTTTTCATGAAAACATTTCTTGGATATTCAACCAGTTCTATATTGAAAATTCAGCCAGTTTTAATGAAACTTCACTTAAAGTAATGAGATTTTCATTGTCTGACAATTAATATTTATTATTATGAGAATGCCTAAACAGAACTAAATTGTTATCATATATTAACATATGTGTACACACTACACATTGCCTCTGGGAATAAAAAGCTCTTCGTTGATATAACTTTATAACGAGCTCATGTGATAAAACACCATGTATAAACTTTTCTTTCATATTCTAAAGCTTCTTTGTCCGGATACAATACAACAATACATCTGATTGAAAACTCTCTTTTACCCTTTATTTTTTCCATTCTCTGAATCTCCTTTTTGGTCACCAACATTGTAATGAAACCAAGTTCAAAAAATATCAAGAAGGAAAATGAAAAATTTAATTAAAAACGTTATGAAAAATGTATCGAACAGCATAAAATCATAAATTAAAATAACAAAATTCTTTATAAAATATTGATAAAAATATATATAATTACAAACACTTTCATGGTATTAAAAAAATCTGGCTATTCATGTTGAATTTTGATAGGAAGAGCTCACATATATCGTATACGCATTCAGTTATTTTCAATTTATATTTTAATTCAAACAAATAGAAAGCCTTTATGAATGTAATATTAATAAACGCGGATTGAAAAGAATTTATGATTTTAATGTTTACACATTTTGGTGGAAAATTTACCAGTGGAAATTTCAAATTTGATATATTATATAAATTATTTCTCCAGGATAAATGGAGAGACAGGATAATTTGATACCTCATACAATTGATTCGGTCTTAAAGTCCTTATCGCACTCTTGCACCTTTAGTCCATGTAAACCTTCTCTTCGCCTTTGTTCGAGGTGTTGAACTCCTTATAGCATGACAATATTGACCAGAGAATCAGTTCAATATAACATAGGGAGAGAAACCCACCCTTTCATTTGGCTCTGAATTTCGTTGACTTACCAATAATTTCCAGCATCACGCTTCTATGATTCATTTCCAACGCCAATCGTATCGAATACCAGGGTCGATATTTTTAATTCCCAATGGCAATGCCAGATTAAACACTTTCAAAGATAGAATATTAATCGAATAGGATTAATCACTTTACATTTTTTCCCCTTTAGATCTATATTATTATAATTTATTAAATTTATATTCGTTGTCCATAAAAATAACAATTCTTCTGGATCATGATAGATAATTTTTGTCTACCATTAATTTGTATAAATATATCATTTGAAACATTTAGAATTTTCATCTACAGAAATTAAAGAATTTCAAATTGAAAGTTCCAAAGTTTGATCTTCTAAATCAAAACCGATTCAACAACAATTACTTCTCCTTAAGTGAATTATTGAGTAAATCAGTAACCTTCGTTAAAGAGCTTTCTACGTTAACGAATTCTAACATCGTGAAACTTTAACAGTTCATCCATTGATCACTAGTGTCTCGAGATGTAGCTTAAGCAATATCATCTATTATGGTGACACATAAATCGATAGTTACGTTCAATTCACTCTGCGTGACATATTTCATTATTACTTCCTCCAGTATTCAGTAAATTTGATCAAAAGAGAAAGTGAAGTACATTTTTATATAAAAAATATTGCCAAACTTTTCATTTTTAAAAGAATTTATTTAGTTCAGAATTTATTTAGTCAGAGCCATTTAGTCAGAAAATTATTTTCCCAAAGCATATATTCACGTTTCAAAAAGATTATTCGTAGAGTCAAGTTATGGGGGGGGGGATTCACATCTCGTAAGAATAATGAAATAATTTTTAAAGATATCTGAACATTTAGAAGAATATTGTGAAAATTACATCTTCTAACTCCTTTCATAATTCAAAACCTGCTGAATTTTTATTCAATTTATTTAATTTGGTCGATAAATGATGTTGTAAGCAATGCTTAAATGTTGACACTGTAATCCGCAACTCGATTTTTTTATAACTTCATATCCGGTCGAAGAGTTTAATCGATTTGTGTTCAGTGGTTCAGTGATCCGTGGTCGTTAACAACTTCCGCATGATGAATTATTGCTTTTACGAGAAACGGGTTTTAACAAAAATTTTTCAACATACTGTGCAAGTCATGAATTTTGAAAATAGTAATTATGATGTCAATTTTTGAAATTTTTGATATATAATAGGTATGTTATAAAGAGTAAAAGAGAATTTAAAGTGGCTTTAAAAATGGATGCAAGGGGTGTTAACGTTTATAACAGACCGTTTTTAATTAATGTCTTTAATTACATAAAATTCATAAGTAGAATAAACACAAGAATAAAAGCGTAATAATGAATTTAAAAGGGGATTGAAATCCATCTGCATTGTTTCATTTTAGAAAAAAGATCCTAAAGACCCAGACGCCACCAAGTGGGCGTAACTTTGTTGTTGATGTCAAGAATAGCAAAGAAGACTACGTGATACATTTACTTATTTAACGGTCGGGAAAATTCTCGGGTGTTGTTAAACTGAAGAAAGAAAAGCTCGTAAAGAAAGCCCTAACGTACCCGTTCAAACCCCAGGTAATATGAGGAAGAAATTTATGTTTGTGGCTTTAGTCTTCTTTTATAACAAGGGGAAAAATTTTAAAAACGTGAAACTGAATCTTTCGATAAAAACACGATAACTAGCTGTAACTAGTTTGAATAAAAAAAAAAATGATAGGGGATGATATCTTTTTCTTATTCAGATTGCTTCATGGGGAAAAAAATTGAACGAAATCTCAACGTTTATTTTTTTCTCAGGTTAGAGAACTAAATGAGCCACTGAGGCTATAACTTTTTTGCGTTTTAACCATTATTAGATGTTGGCACGGATTTGCGTTACGATCAAGCAAAATATTCTTACAGGTCACGTTCGTTTTATTGGCAAATCATTCCAGATATCAAATCATCTAAGAGATCGTAAAAACTTTTTTCGGATTCATAAAAGTTACATGAAACAGTTTTTATTGCTTGATTTAAGTGTATAAGATGAATTTGATTTAGTGCAGTTGGTCAAGTTAATATAATGTGAATATGAAGTTAATCAGTTTTTTTATATGATTTTTAAAAATTTAAGTAAAAGAGAATTGGGAGTGCAGGGACTGACAAAAGAATCGGAAATGGATAGTTTGTTAGAAAAGTATGCGATCAATAAATCTTCTTGGGGTGAAACTGGGAAGCTGAATAATACTAGACGAAGATTTACGGTTACTCAGATGGATCAAGATTTACGATTTTCAAATTTTCCAATCCTTCACTCGTTTTATTATACATTCAGCAAAGCACTGTTCTTCACTATTTATCTCTATCAGCATCCATCGATCCCCTCTATATTGCTTTTACATTCTCGGAAATTATGACATCAGGAATTATGACTTCATCAATCGATAAAATGTTGACGTATGTACTTATGAAAAAGTATTGTTCCCAACTTTTTATGTTTTTTTTTTTAGATTTTTTGTATAAGAATAATGTAGACACTATTCTTGTAAATTAATTAATTAATTTTTTTATCTTCTGAGGATGAAATGTCTTAAGATTTGTCTAAATGAAGACATCATTGAGGGACAAGAAAGTGTCTAAAGTGAGATTGAAGTTTCAATTTCTTTTTGTCCTTTATCCTTCCCCAAAGAATAACTTAGTGGAGTCGTAATTGGAACCCTCGTCTTGACCCTTGATCGTCACCTATGAAAAAGGTCATTGAAGAAACCTAAGAGGAGTAAAGTCTGGTTATGTATAGCTCCGGATTCATCGAGTCTGTATTAGTCGCTCGAAGAATACGAGTGTGGTGAAAATGAGAGATTCGAAAAGAGGGATAAAATAATGGATGTATACAGCACTTTCCTTTACTTTCTCTACATTTTTCTTCTCTTATACTCCCTTATTTATATATACCTATGTTTATACGTTCATATGTGTGCACGTTTACCAAAGTGCTGTTTTTTTCTCTCTTTTGTTCTGCATTTATTATTCTCCTTCTGGTTTTCCGGAAACTGGATAAAAGATATGCAGACGAGCTCAAAACTAATGAGGAAAGAGAGGAAAGGAAAAACACAAATTGTAGTCAGGAAATTTCAGTTTACTAGAATATGAAGAGTCAGAAAACTGCTATAAAGACAAGCTTTTTAAATTGGGAACAAATATAATTATGACTAAAGAATATCGATGCTGTACATAAAAAGTTTTTATTAAAAAAGACATACACAAAACAGACTTTTATTCTAGTGCACAGGTTACTGATGAAACATTAATGGATTGAGCTGATATTATCAATCCTCAATTAATTCCACCCTCGAATACCTTTTTTCAGTTTCATTTTATCTCTCGACTGTCAGAAGGCGATGAAGTGTATGAAGCAATTTATTAACTATCGACTGTAAAATAATTGATACAAAAATAAGGATTTAAATTGCCTTCATCTTTAGTCCCTCTGGGTCATAATTAAATCTTTACTCCCAAGGGAAAAAGAAGGAATATTTTGAAGATGGAGTAATTTGTTTCCAGTAGTGTACAAAGTAGGACTCCGTGCTCTTTGGTTTAGATATATAAAGGATAAAAAAAAGAAAAAAAAGGATATTGATCGAGGTCTATTGTCCAATGGTAGAAACGGATGTCATCTAGTTCTTTGCGATTCGCTTTTCCCTCAGTACATGAAATTGCTTCCGCTTGGATATAAATCATTTTTCGTATCAGTCGAAATGATATGTTACACCTATAAAACAGTTATCAAGATCAGCTTTATTTCGGTAGTAACAGTTCTAAATTGAAATTTTAATTGTTCATTTGATACTCCATTTACAGTTCGACAATGCAATTTAAAAATAACTCAACATTCGTAAATTCGTATATTCCCAACAAGAAAATAAAATATTTTTAAAACTATTTATTTTGACGCAATTGAGAAACAGGTCGGTGCTCTCGGATTGTAGCGAAAGCACTCGAGAAAATGACGAAGCGGAAGTATACACATAGTATTTGGATTACATCCGGAAATCGGTTAGAATGCACTATTTTCTTTCGAAACTCAAACTTCTTTGATTTTAGAGAAGGAAGAACATATAAAGAATCCGAGGAAACAATTTAAGTTAACTAAAATTTCGTAAAATTACTTCAGTAGTCAGATACGTCTATAAAAGAAAAAAAAACACTAGTAAATCTTACTTGTGAGAAATTAGAAAGCACATTTTCCCAAGGACGCTTCAGAAAGAAATAATAAAAACGTGTTTCATAATCTTTCGTAATTACCAATCAACTAGGAATTACAGGGACATCAGCGTCCATATTGAGAGCTGGCTAAAGTCCTGATAATTGGAAGGACAATATTGAAGGGCAGCTCTTGTTTGATTCTATTAGCGAGGTTTAATAATGCCAGAAATAATTAATTCTAAATTTACTACTTGAATTAAAAGTCCTCTATGCCATTGCTCGTGTTTGAATTTATTAGCGAGGTTTAATAATGGCAGAAATAATTATTTCTAATTGTATTAATTAAATTAATTTACTTGAATTAAAAGTTCTCTATGCCACTAGCTAAAAAAACTTTCGAGATTCAAATTAAATTTTACATTTTGAAGGGTACTCATTTTAGAGTTCGAATATGCGTTTCAAGTAATTAATGCAATACCTGCTTCAATTAGGTCAAACATACAGAACAAAATCAAATATTTGAAATCAACCCTCTCAATGACCTTAATATTTATAAAGAAAGCGTCATTTGCACCCCATTAATAATAAATTATACCAGGAAACGTCTATACTCTCCTCATTATTTCAATTATTTCATTAGCACTTTCTATCCAAAGCTCTTAACTTTAATCCTAAATTCTTTCTCAGTGTGATTATCTACCCCAAAACTGAATCATTATTTTTCGAAGAAAACGATATATCTACATCTTCCAGAAAGGTCAAAAGAAAAATCAATTTACGAGGGAAAAGTCAGTTCTTTTTCATAAAATTGACTTCCGACCTCTGTCTGCTTATCTCTGCGAAAAATTTCTGCGTTTCGTTTACAGCAGACGTGACGCGAGATAAATTTAACAGAAAAAAAAGAAAAAACGAAAAATACTTTCTGTACTCCATTTGTCATGGTTTTTTTTAATGTGTCAGAGAAATTTGGCTGAAAGTCAGGCATTATTAAACAAAAAAAAAACGAGAAATACTTTCTGTACTCCACTTATCATGGCAGAATCATGGTTTATTTTAAAATATTTCTGTCGATCTTGTAGCGTTCGTTTTTACAAGGGCAGCAAAAATGGTGCGCAAAACGTGAAACTTTAAATGTCAATTAGAATGTTGAGATCGAGTGCACCTGGAATTGGGATTAGGGAACAAAAAGTACGGATTTTTTTGTGGTACGCTGTGCCGTCGAATGACGAGTGGACTAAACGATAAACGATGCAAATACCATTGAGTTTTTATATCTGTGTTGCGTTCGTCATTTCGATGGCGAACGGATGGAGTTCAAATTTTCGAGGAGGATACGAACACTTCAGAAATAACGAATCTTTGCCAAAATTAACGGTTGGGTTGATAGTACCCCATACTAATTTTGGGGCTAGAGAATATAATCGATCAATTAGCAGAGCAGTATCATCACTTCTCAAGACTCGAAGTGGACATAATTACAAATATGTATTTCTTAAAAAGTATGGATTTTCACCTAGGGAAGTCAGGAGTGTCATGATGCGACTCACACCCAGTCCAACAGGTAAATTATGAATAAAAAAATTGTACTCTAGAGAATAGAATCGTATTTTAATAATATGTTTAATAATAGTCTGATATCTGCAGCAAATTCCCAGAAATTTTGCAATTTTATGTTCACGCCGCAGCTCATACAGTGGTTCACTTATGGGTTCTTTTATGTTTGTATGCAGCACAATCGCGGAAGAATTATTTATGTTGTAGTGACTAAATTGTATGGGCTTCCATGTTCAACAGGTAGAGGAACACCTTCTGTAAATGAAATACATTCAGACACATCACGAGTGCTCTCGAGTGGAATTGTGGATTGAAATTCGCTTTGAATTCAGCGTCAAAACCCAACTACTCGAATAAAATTTGCTCATATTTTATTAAACAGCTATTGTACTTATAATACTCACATTTATAACAACAGCTTTAATTTAAATATTTCACACGTGAAATTAATTTAGAAGAATTAAATTCTGTCCGAATGTACTTGTCAGTTTAAATTAATTTTCTTGTTTTAGTTTTCGCTATTGAAATTTGCATTTAATTTGCAGCTAAATAATTGTAATTCATATTATTGCAGAATAATAGTGTATATATAATAATGAAGTAAGATTATGATTGAATTATTGTACTTTGAAAGTAATTAATTATTAGTAATAGCATTCGGTTCTGTATAATTGTTTAATGTGAATGATTTCGTGAATGGTACACAAACACCTGATCAATTGAATTCAAATAATTCAATTAATAAAAAAAACATATATTTTTTGAATAACTTGCATGAAATTATACACTGAACGAGGCATTAAAATTACGGCCTACAATTCAGGATATTAAACTAGATCGTATGATTTGACGCAGATTTTTGATTAATCAATATCAAAAAATGGGAAGTTTTCAAACTGATGTATTTAAACGTTTCTCCATATTAAGAAAAAAAAAACAATTTTGAATTCATTTTATAGTGGTAGAAACTTGAAGATATAAAGTTCCTTTGAAGAGAATGCTTTCATTATTTTTTAAAGGCTTCATTTTTGTAACATAATTGTTTGAACAAAGCAAAGGTGTTTCCTAGTCAATTGCGTGAATTATTTCAACATGACTAAATCTCGGTTTCACAGACAGAGTGCTTTAAATAATAGAAGGTCATGTGAGAAATGGAAAAGATCCCAAGAGACGCGTTATAAATTCATGAAGTAAAAAGTGCCAATTATATAGTATGCCTTGTATACTCTGACGCATTTCGTTGTTTATTAAATCAAAATTACAGAAGAATTTACACTATAGTTGCACCTTTCTCGTGAATGGTTACCGCAATTATTCATTTAATTAATTTGCTTCCAATTAACGGAACATTATGGAACTGAAGGTTCTTGAATTTATTACTTGAAGAAGCATTTGAGTTTATGTATTATGCGAAATATTTGAAAAATTTCAAAAGCAATATTTTGAAAATTTATTCGCATTTTTAATACTTTTCTGTCAGGGAAATTTGTATTTGTATTTGAAATTTGCAAAATTGAATATTGTGGCCACTCTGTTTTAGCATATTATCTCGCATTTTTAATATATTTCTCTCAGGGAAATTGAAAAATTGGATCTTGTGTCCATCCTGTGGAAAGCGGGGAGATATAGAACACGTTGGCTTTTAATGATACTTTTAATGAGATGAAGGAGGCTGGAATCTCACTTGATTTTCAGCCTTTGATTCAAGCCTTTGATTGTTGCCTACAAAGCTAGATGTTCTCTCGGCCATGCGTGCCTAGAATACACTTGAATACACACGGAGCTAATATACAGATAGGATACAGATAGGTATAGTTGATGGTCACGGCAGGCGTTAGCATTTCTGGTCAAACCAATATCACTACATATTGCAGATCGTTAGTTACAGTGCCATCTAATTAATGGGTGGCCCGGAAATGCCTCTGAAACCTCAAAATGTTTACCGACAATCACTGTAGTGCTAGATTGTCATTTCTCATAGTTAATTAAAAATTAATTTGAAGCCAAATTGATAATTTAAAAAATTGAAGTTCAAATAATAAAACCTTTTGACAAAATCATTTCTGTCCAGATATTTTAAAATTAGAATACAGAAAAAGCGCATGAATTCTTTCCTGAAATTTTCGTAGAATTCGGAGAATGTAATTTTCCTTTTTCCTTCGTGAAAAAGTCTTGTCCCTTGAAAGTACATCTGCTATAAAAGAAACGTGAGTTTATCTCAGACCACTCCAGACTTTTATAGAGTACACTTGGGCAGGTGACTGACTAGAGTAATGGATTGACCGTCTCTCCGGATATGGGTTATAAATACACGTGTAAACGCTAAAACTGCGGGGGTGGAAAAATGTAGGTCGGAACGAACCAATAACGCGGAAACGGCTCCTCGAATTGTGAAACCGACATTTCCTTCCTTCCTTCCTTCCTCGAAGATGATTCGTATATATACTCTAAAAGTGTCTTGGACACAGATACAAGTTGGAGGCATTCATGTGAGGATACAATCCCCCGTTTGCCCAAGAAATGATATCGAAAATTTGTTTTTTTTTTTAACGTACTTCTCTTTCCAGTCTTTCATCGATCGATTCGGGGAATTCACACCAAGAAGTTATGAATTGGAAAATGTGAAATTTATAAGACGAAATCCAGGAACTGTAAAAAAAATTGTTTTCAAATATCGGGTTGTTTAATAATATGGCTTAAATCGAACATTTTAATAAGCAGTATTTATTTCAATTGTCCAACTCTCGATTCAGTCATATGTGGCTGGCTACTGAAAGTACAAGCTTTACAATATTTTTGTTTTCAATACCCTGGTCAATAAAATCAAGGGGGAATGTTTAAAGTGGATAGAGAGAAGCAAAATAGCTTTTCAAGACAATTTTATGAATCTATATATTTTTTCGTGTGATACGTTTAATATTTTGAGAATTAGGTTCTATAAATTTAATTTAAGAAAACGAATTTATTAAATCACATTTGTGTTTAAATATTTCTAAACTCTTAATTTGGGATTTAGGAAGACAGTTCTTAGGAGTTTTAACTAGAAATATCAACTGTTGTGTCAGATGTCGGAAAGAACTCAGTACTCAAATTTTCTTTTTCTATTTTGGAAACTGAGTATAAATTGGAAAGAATGAAGGAAGAGAAGAAATTGCCTTGAAAGAAAAATACCGTACCCGATATTGGATTGATAAAACTCAATTTTACTTTGTTTCACTCACCAAACATCTTATACCATTTGTCGAGTTTCAAACCAATTTTTACGGGCAAAAAGATCATTGCTAATCTCGGTTTAGAATAAAGATATCAGAGGAAAGAGTCAATATCCAGGGTGGCCACATGTCAGGGAAGTAACAGTTTTTGTGAAATTTTAAAGGATTTCATGAAATTTCAATATATTTAAAAGAGTTTATTATGAGATTTTAGGGGATTTTATGCGATATTGAATATTGTAGTGGAATTTTAACGCGTTTCTAGGATCTTCAAGAAATTTAAAGAAATTTTAAGAGATTTCTCAGGCTGTCGTGAATTTTTTGGATATTGTTTACGATTTCTAAGTGATTTGAATTGACCTTAAGAGTTTTAAAATTGAGTCTTGTGGCCACCCTAATAACAAACTAAAATTATAAAATATAAAAGATAAAACATTTTCTGTTTTTAATTTAATTACACTAATCTCACTTGACATTATTTTTGTTGCAGATATCCTTGATTCTTTGTGCAAGGACTTTCTCATGTTCAATGTATCGGCTATTCTTTATCTCATGAATTATGAGCAATATGGAAGAAGTACAGCCAGCGCTCAATACTTTCTTCAACTGGCTGGATATTTGGGAATACCTGTGATAGCTTGGAATGCTGATAATTCTGGTCTGGAGAGGGTAAGTTCAAAAAGACAAATGATACATTGAATTTAAGATTTGACAACGACAACTTTTTTCAATATCGGCTTCTTAAAGTTAGTGGAAGAGATTTGCAAAGTTATTTATAGTCCATTGCTTTAAGCGATCTGGAAATGTAATTTTGAATAGAGAAGGAACAGGAATGTATTTCAGCAAATTGTGCAATAATTCTCCGTTTTCTGATAAATGTTTCTGGCTCTTATTCAATTTTCAAAACCTCTTTAAATTTATGTATATCAGGAAAAGTCGATTCTATGGAGAGTAAGGGAAATCGATTACAGAGAACAATTAAGGCCAACATCCTATCGAATAATGCATGTGGTCACGTAATGTGATAAAGTATCATAATATTATCACATTCTCTTCCGAAATCCCGTTATTATACATGTTTAATACTAAAGCGGTATTTAATCGGTGTTTCCTTTTCATGAAATAAATTAAATTGCATTTTTGACTCCTCTTAATCAAGCTTAATAAGGTTAAACTAATTGTAGATTTTTTTTTGTTAAAGAGAGCCTCTCAGAGTAGTTTGCAACTCCAGTTGGCACCGTCACTCGAGCATCAGACTGCTGCGATGTTGAGTATTTTGGAACGATACAAGTGGCACCAATTCAGCATTGTGACCTCGCAAATCGCTGGCCATGATGACTTCATTCAAGCTGTACGAGAGAGAATTTCCGATATGCAAGATACCTTCAAGTTCACTATCTTGCACGCCGTCCAAGTCACCAAAGCTCATGATCTTCTTGAACTGAAGAACAGTGAATCAAGGGTAATGCTTCTCTACTCGACAAGAGAGGAAGCAGCTTTTATACTGAAAGCAGCACGTGATCTCCACATCACTGGCGAAAATTACGTTTGGGTTGTTACTCAAAGCGTCATAGAGAACCTCCAAACGCCTAATCAGTTCCCTGTTGGAATGCTCGGTCAGTATTCTATTTCTAATTACTGATTGCCTATTATAATCTCTCAAACCTCGTAAATTCCATACGGGCTTTATGTATTATTCCTTCTATGTGGGAAAACTATAGTCGTAACAAAGCATATTAAATGCTATGAAATTAATTCGCTTCACCACGTGCCTACTTTATAACTAGATTTTATCATCTGCATAAACTTTCATCCTCATCGAGATACTAATATGCAAATTGTTTAAGCTAGCAATTGGTATTATATACATATTATAGCTTATAATAAACTTATCTCCTTCGAAATTAGTATCTACATATTTTAGAAAGGGTGATAAGCTTTTGATCGCTATATAATATTCATCCTTATAAATCGCCTTGACGAGACGTGTCGGAAGAGATTTAAACCGCATCACTGGAGTAGTGGATTTTCTATCGGAAGCGTTGAAGAGACGAAGGCAAAGATCGATTTCCGGTTTCCCTCAACTCGATCTCCCGTGAATAATTCCGTGTCTCAGGAATTATTTAAATCACACAAGTCACGAAGTACATTTCACGAACTGATTTCTTCCTTTCGAGATTAAGAATTCTTAGACTTTAAGAGATTGAGAGAACTTTATATTTTTCGCAAAGCATCATTGAGAATTTCTTCTTCAGTAGGTCGATTACGTAACTTTTCGTACTTTCTCACTTTCTTATTTCTCATTTCTCACTTCTCATTTATCACATTTTTTATGAACAAAAAATAATTCTGACAAGTACAAAAAAACCACGGTGTTGTCAGATTTCCACGAGGAAAATCACTAAGCTCTTTCTCCGAGGACAATCAATGAAATCATTCTAATCGTTTTATCGTATGACTGATATCCACTGATATCAACTGAAATGTCATCGCTGGCGTTTGGACTTTGTTGTCGTATGAAAAGTGACAATTGAGAAGTGAAAACTGAGGAGTGAGAAGTGAGAAAAGTTACGTAATTGATCCCAGAACAAAATTCTGTTTGTGAGTCACAAAAGAGCAGATTTTTTCAAATATATTAAATAAATTATACTTTGATGTTTGAAAATAAAACAAAATCTAGGAAAAATAACTGACTGGATATTTTTTCTGAATATTTTCATTTTTGTAGTCACACATGAAATTTCTGACATTTCCAGGGTCTACAACTCAATTAGCATTTTTACGCTTACGTGGCGTTGCTGACAGTTTACTGTACAGTCCTCATCAGACTTGTAGAGGGTCGAAAAACCCCTAATTTAAATTCACCGAATATCACATATAATTTTATTTTCCACATTATACCCCTCGACAAAAAGAAATTAAAATAGACCTCCGTGGTTAAAAACTTCCAAATTTCAATTTGGAAAATTATTTTTGTTAATAATTATCACCAAATCAAATAAATGGTGGATATTCTTTATTCTTTCAATTTTGAATATGTTTTAAATAAATTTTTAATAAAATGGTATTAAAACTTCGTTTTTCTCTGATGGATGTGTTTATTACTGGGGATAAACTATTCGTTTATTTTTTTTTTTCAATATACCGATAATTCTCTTTTTAAGAATAAAAGTAACTTTTGGTAAAAGCCGTTAAAAGGTAGGATTAAAAACTGCTTTATTCGATAATATATTTATTGGAAAAATGTGTATACACTGAAAAGTGTAAAATTATTAGATCTGTAAAATGTGATACTTTTTTAAATTAAACAATAAAAGCTCGTAAAAGTTAGTTCGTTAATTTTTTTATTTGAGAACTTTATCACGTGTTAAAAAAATAACTCTTTTTTATGAAGCAATAAGCATGAAAAAGAAATAAAGTCGAAAATGAAAGAGAAACAGTTTAATTACATAAAAGGTGTTTCAATGAACAATCCTTTAAAGTTACATTGCACGAAAAAAATATATCGATAATGAAAGGACATAAAACTTCACTTTATAGGAAAATTGATGACTTTGTTTTCTGGCGTTACAATCTATCCTTTTGTAATCAATTTTATACACAGGAGTAATATATATTTTTCAAGATCCAAGTTATATATAGGAAAATTCATATTTATTAGTAAAAAACTATAAAATGAAAATGATTTTATAATATGTATAAATTAAAATATGAATATTTAAAAATTTTTTCAGGTGTTCATTTTGACACAAGCAGCACAAGTTTGGTGAACGAAATTGCAACTGCGATAAAAGTCTACGCTTACGGAGTTGAAGATTTTGTGAACGACCCTGCAAACTCAAATCTGGGGCTAAACACTCGTCTCACTTGTGATGGTCCGGGGGAATCACGATGGGACACCGGAGACCGATTTTTCAAGTAAGCTTTCTTCATTCTTTAAAATAAATTTGCAATGAATCTTGTAAAAAGTTTGTTTTTTGAATCCTAAGCTTCAGTTTGTGCTGACAATGTAGAAAAAACCGTCCTCTGAATAAAATAATAAGACTGATAATAATAACTTTGAAATAATATAACAAATAGAATTGACTTTTATCAAATTATGTGTTGTTTTTTTTATAGATACTTGAAAAACGTTTCTGTGGAAGGGGAACCCGGGAAACCTAACATCGAATTTACGCAAGACGGTGTTTTGAAAGCTGCTGAGTTAAAAATCATGAATCTTCGCCCTGGAGTGAGCAAGCAGCTTGTTTGGGAGGAGGTGGGTGCTTTTCTCTTACGATTCAATTTATTCACGACAAAATATATTCCTCTCTGGAATGTTACTGGTACATTTGCTCCAGAGTGAAATTAATCGCTTGGATTTTTTTCCTTAATTATTTCACTGTGCGATTGATTTGCTCAACACCAAACCTAAGACTCTTTAAATTACTACCTTCTCATATAATTTGACAGAAAATTTGTACTTCCTTTAAAAATTGTAATATAAAAAATGAAAAAGTAAAGGAACTTTATACTACTTATAATTACTAAGAAAAAGAGCAAGACCTTGTTGTGAAATTTATGATAATCAGCTTTGATTTCCTTGAAGGTATGAGAAGATTCTTTAAAATTTAGAGCTGCTTCCCTTAAACTTGTGCTCATGTAATAAATTTACCTACCCAGATTCCGAAAACCTCCTAGTTTTTTATCTTTTTTTTTTTTTTCTTATTGTTGCCATTCTCACTAAACTTTTATACTCATACCATCTGTTTTTCCTATTTTTCTTTCTCACCGATTTCACCTTAATACAACAAAATCCTGAGTTTCCGCAAACAAGGATGATGCATGGATATTTAAGAGTCTTCTTGCATTATTGGGGGAGAAAAAGGAAGTAAAATCAGCAGGAGAGAGCTTTTTATATATATTTATTCTGCTGAGTTACATTCCCTGGAAGACAATAAGTATTTTCCTCATTCTTTTTTTTGTCAGATTTTTCGTAAAAAAAAAAAACAAAATTGCTTCGAATACCATTATCTCTTTTTATTAATGATATAATAATTCTAAATCGATCTCACAGAAATTTTTTCAAGAGCTTTGGCTGATCAAACATTGATATGCACTACTTAACACGAGTTGAAAGTTTCTACCTCTCTTGTTTATAATTATTTAATCGTATTTTACTACCATTATAATCTACCTTAAATGTACCTAAACTACAATGACCAATAATTACAGGATTCTGTGGAACAGGAAGTTCAGCTTTTAATTACGTATGCGCAGCATTTACCCTGCTAATTACATTAAATTTCTAATATACCCTATCAAATTTAACTACTAATAATAGTGTAAATATAAACATTTGTTAGCCAAAGAACTCAAAATGTTTATAAAATTGAAATTGTTTTATAAAATTCAGAAAAAATCTGATTAAGAGAATAATTTTTTTAATTCACCTTTTTAGGTAAAAATTATATAATCAAAGCATGTTTCGCAGTCGAATTACATCGCAAAAAACGTTTAATCAACTAAACGAGTAAAACATAATAGAAAAATACTTAATTGACCCTTGATGTCTAACTTTTTGGCCATTATTTAGTCTGAGTGGAATTTATTGTACTAAGACCAAGGTTCACTTGGTTTAATTGGATGATAAAAATAAATCTCGGTTATGAACATTTTCTCGGATTGTTTGTTTTATCGAATATTTCGAGGTTGATTGTTCGACAAGCTTTCTGTTCATTAAGCGAAAAAATTTGTTTTATGAATAAGCCATGCGGTTACTTCATTAGTTTGTAAACGGTTCAAGTAATTAGGCAATTATCGGAAATCCCATGCGGATTGTATATGCTAAATTCCAGCATTCCAGCGAGAACAGAATCCACAGTTGTCCTTATTTACTATTTATGAACTATCTATACAATTCACTCAAATATTTCTATTTAATTCTGATTATCGACGTAAATTTTATTGTAGTTTTTTCCTATTCGTAATATTTTTTTAATAGCTCTAATTATTGGCATTTCTTTTCTTATTGAAAGATTTGAAAATTGTTGAAGAGGATGCCTTTGAAAAGAACATATTTTATTACTATAAAAGGGAACTAAAGTCAAAGTATTATTAAAAAGTCAAATATGATTTCAATGTTGAAAGTATACTAACATGAGAGTCTTTGGACAAGGAGCATACATTCTTTCAAAAGCCCTTTGTATAGCACCCTTTTGCATTGAAGTCTCTCTTGTGAAAGCTTTCTGTCGTTCAAGACACTTGGGATTTTCCCCTTGCGGTATTAAGTTACTCTCCACACCATTTACTGGTCCAAAGAGAGATATGAATGTAAAAGTGGAGGGTAAATATTTTAAGGGTTTCGATGCTTCCTCGGAATAAACTTGAGATAACTGAAAAAAAAGGCTCTCTCTCCTTTTTTTTAAATAAAAGATTAATTTTTTTAATCTCTCAGCCTAAAATGATGCAGTTCGTTGTTAAACTTTGTTGAATAAATGCCACATAATCATCGATTGATTCAAATTCTCTGTCGTTGCACTATCTTTGTTTCAACTTGGCTCAGTTACAAATTTCAACGAATTCTGAAGTGAAAAACGAATGCTTATCGTAAAAAGCATTCACTAACGACAATTGAAACATGGAATTTAAAAAAGGTCCTGAAGTAAAAAGAAATCCTAAAAGGAAATATATATCTACAGTTCTATAGAATTCATCCGTGAGATTTTCAAAAGAAAGAAAATAATAATAAAAAAAAAAAGAAAACCTAATAATTTTTCTATATTCGAAGCATTTTTCATTTTGTAGAGTTATAAGAACAAGAAATTAATTGAACAAAAGAAAAATGGAAATTCGTTCTCTCATTGGAGTTTTACAAAACTTTTCTTCTTGATAAAAGAAAAAAGTTGAAAGAAGAAGCCTTAAGACGTTTTTCTTTTGTTTTTCAGATGAAACTCTGAATTTTGGGGTTGAGATTTCCATACGTATTATCTTTTAATGGCCAGAGAACAAGGCATTTTGGCTTTGTGCCCGAAATCAAAACTTCATAACATTCCTGAAGATTTCCAGACAATTGTCGTATACAATTCGCTTTTGTAAAGTCATTTGCTTTAAAGTCTCATGTTGTTGAATCTTAATAGGAACCAAGATATTCAAAAATATGGAAATAAAAAATGGCGAGAAATAAAAAAATTTGTTGGACTTTCGGTTTCAGGTGAAAGCCAGAAAATAATAAAGATATATAACTGATTAAAATATGTTAAAAAATTGGATGAAAAAGTAAGGAATTTTGTCTCAAAAAGGAAAAGCCACTTTGTCAGAAATAAATTCTCCAAATGTAATCTCCTCAAGAGTCTGGAAATATCGAACTAAATCTCACAAAAAGCTTTAGCAGTAGATTAACTTAATGAAAAATGATTTGAAGTCTTGTGATTATAATATATTTTTAGAATTATTTTATTCTTCTAAATAAAAATTTGTAACATATCAGTTTAAAGTGTATAATTGGAAACCCGGTATATTCTCGAATGTAAATTTTTTCTGCTGAATTGATGGGATTGAGCTTAACGTCAAATTAGGGATAATAAATGACTTCACATAATTTCCATAAAAAAATAGATGTATACCATTAATATTAATTTAAAATCATGATCGATTCAAGCCACACGACAAGATCACTGAACCTTTTAGTTTAATAATTTGGGATAATCATTCTTGTGTTTTGACATTGTTAGTATTTTAAAAATAAAGTTAGGTTTGTTAGAATAATTAATTAACCAACATCAGGGAATGAAAATGCATTATATTATTTCTCTCTGGAGGGGAATTTAGTTTAGTTTATGCTTGGAAAATTACTATGTTGGGAAATTCAAGGTAAAATTGTAACGCATTTGACTTTATACCAATTATTACATTTGAATATTCATCTGAAAATAGCTTCAATTTCAACATAAATTTACAGAATTTACGGTATGAGAGTTATGATGATAAGTTTGAATTTTTTTTCAATTTTCCAATTGTCATTTTATAAATTCTGTAATTACATCCTCCTAGATCCATTTATAAACTTGTTTTTTTTTCTGTTTAATAAAGAAGAAAGTTTGATAAATCTAGGGACATTTCTTATCGAAAACATGGCCATTTACTTAATGTTTGGACAATGAAAATAAATAATCGGATATATATATTGCGTCAATTTGTTCTGGTTGTAAGACATAACCCAGAGTGTTTTTCATCTGAGTTGCTATCTCTGAATGAAACGTAAGATCCTTGTGTTCTTATAAACTACAACTGTCCAAAATACCTTCATTTCGATGTTTTCTTTTCCTCGACATTTTCACATCCATTTCACCCTCATTCCTTAATTCTGAATTTCCCCTGTTTTGTCCCCTTTTCTTCTGACCCCTCATATCTCTATATCACGTGATATGTCGCCTGCTTGTCAATTAGTGTAATAAATTCGCTGCAGTTTCCAACCCACCTAATTCACGTTTAGCTTTTACCACTAATCTATTGGATTATTCCAAGGAAGGATTATTATTTCTGCAAAACCTTTATTGATACTTGATCAATTTCAAGTACATGGTTAAATTTAAAGGGTGTCTTAATTTCTCAACCATTCTCAACTTCAATCTGAAGTTTAATATGGTTTAATATGAAACTTTATCCGTTTCAGAAAACTAAGAACTAAAATAAGAAAAATAAGCCTAGAGTATTGAAATGCAGCATCTGGAATTAATCATTTAATTTTCCTCGTCCTTTGCAGATCAAAGAGAACTCGTATTCCTTGAATATAGTCTCACATCAAAGTACGATCTCTTGACAAGAATGCTTGCTGAAAAGAGGGTTAGATGTCAGAGAGAATATTGGCCAATAAACATCGCCATACTCGACTACCAGAATACAAAGCTCCTTTTTACACATGCAAAGAATAGGGGCATATTTTGAATATATGCAAAACTTACTGAGCGAGCACCTTTTTTGACGCTTTTCTGTCATGTTCGTCCAACTTTCATATCGAAAACCAATAGTCGCTCAAAACACTTCCTCCTCAGAAGTAATATACGGAAAGTATTCCTATTCTATAGGTTTACGCAAATGAACTTTTGAATTTTACATACTTCTTTCTATCCTTTCCTTCATAATCACGTTTTATAAATTATACTTTCGCTCTTGTAAATATTTCTCTTTTGTCCTACAAGCTATAAAATAGTTTTTTTCTCATTTTTTTTCTGATAATGTAAATTATCACCGTAGACTAGCTTACTTGAGAAAAAACTGAGCTTTTTATGAGACAATTCATGAACATGTTGCAAGCTTCGAGTTTAATGCATCGTAACACCTCTTAAAAATGAAATATAATATGCTCCTCGCAGCTCTACTAAAAAATACTCAGGCTCGTAAAAAAAATAACGAATTTGTTTCCTCAGATAATAAGCTTTTCCACGGATTAATGTTTTTTTCAAAATATTTTAAAATAAAAGTCTTCGGGGATGAGTACAGAATTAATTTCATCGCACAATTTCAGGTTTTACCGGCTGTTATTAATGAAGGACGTGTTCAGTCTGGCATTTATTTATTGTCTCAAATTAAACGTTGAATACAAACCACTCAGATAAATTGCAAATTTTAACGCTGTATGTATGAACTTGTGGAGTGTATTATTGTGTTTACGCTTTGAACAAGGAAATGTATAAGCGACGTGCTCCTTCCGAGGTATTCTCATCGGACGAAGCTACGTGCATGTGTTTGTATATATTTCGCACACAATTTCTCCAAATATAATTTCACGAAAGTTTTCAAATATTTGCTGTATCCCGTCTCAGTTCATTACTTATCAACTTCATTAATATGCGTTTAAAGTTTTCTTATTATAATAATAAATTGTATTACCCTTTTAAAAGTTGCTTAAAAAGATTCTTTCCAAAATCAAAACATTTTTGAACTTTCCATCGCTTCTCCATAATAATTTTCCTTTTTTAATCATATTTAAGAAAAGATCCTATTAATTTATCAGAAGAATTCAGTCTTGACATAAGTACCTGAAATGTAATCGATTTACTTGTTCAATTTCAGATCGGTGTCTGGAAGTCTTGGGAAAAAGAGGGTCTAGACATCAAGGATATAGTGTGGCCAGGAAATACACATACACCCCCTCAGGGTGTACCCGAAAAATTTAATTTGAGAATCACATTCTTGGAAGAACCCCCTTATATAAATCTTGCACCCCCGGATCCTGTAACTGACAAATGTTTGATGGATCGTGGAGTACCTTGTCGTGTGATTCAAGAGCCTTACATAGTTGAGTAAGTAATTTTATAAATTCTTAATCTATATTTTTGATACAATGATCAATAGTTATTTTTATTATTGCTTTATTTTTTTAAAGAAATTATACTTTACATTCGTCTTATTATGAAAACATAGATTAATTATGAAACTGCAGTTTTCAACGTTTACAACAAAAAATTATTTTTTGTAAAAAGCACGAGATCTAAAATTTTATTTGGGGATCTTTAATGATCCCCCAAATTTAATTAATCTTTAATCTTTAATCTTATATGCATGCATATAGTAGCATAATATCTAAAATATATTTACTGACACGACTTGAACATTTTAATGACATAGAAGCAGAAGAAATGATCCTGATCGTAAAACTATCAGAAACCTCTTTCAGATAAGTGAACTTAGTGATTGTGTCATTATTTACGGCAAAATCTGTACTTCGTGAGCCGATATATTATGAGTTTTGACTTGAACTCAGAACTTGAGAATTGTAAATCGTAAATCATAAACTTCAAGTTTATCATTAACTCTATGCCCTAGTAAGGATAATTTTGGTTAGATGTAAAATAATGGCCGTCTGTCCAAACCCGGCAGTATCTCCTTCACCAATTCTCCTGGCTCTATTTCAACCTTTATTATTTCGAATTTACTTTGAATTTAACTCTTTTATATCATCAACTTTATTCTTAAAGTTAAGAATTTTCTTAGTATTCTGTTTACTCTTTTCTATTTTTATCTGAAGTTGAAGACACTTTCCAAAAAGTTTACCTCAACATCCAAGGCGTCTTTTTGCTTTTCTTCCATGAAAGTCTCATTTCCGAGTGAAAATTGTACGAGATCTTTGGGTTTCACGCTAACTTTCATAATTTTAGTTACGGCAAGATCGTCGTATTTTCATTTTTCCTGGTTTCTTATGATACGCGACCTACAACGCCTCTAAAGTTTTACAAAGCAAAATTGCACTAGAAATTCAATTCCAGGAAGCAGTCATGCAGCTGTGCTACTACCCAATATTCTTTCACCTTATTTTCTACCTACTGTTTCAGATAGGGTGTCGATTAACTTTTTCACTTCACTTCCACTTTTTCGAAGTTCTCATCGGTTGTTCTTTTTTTTTTACATTTTAATTGTCAGAATTTAAAAAAAGAAGACACTCAACTTGAGTATAATTATAAAGTCTAATAGTAAACATAATTCGTTTCCTTCTTTTATATATAAATTGCAATCCACTTCTATTATTATTATTGATTCATAAATTATCCTTTTATCCCGGAAAGATATAATTATCTGCTAAATGGGAAAGACGGAAAGTTCTGGCTTCAGTGAAAGGAAGCATAATTCCAAGGCTTTTTTTATTACATCTAATGATCATTTTTCGTCTTCACTTATCTTCTGAATAGTCCTCATTTAAAAACGTTGTTTAACTCGTCATGATTAACTGCAAAATAACGTTTCCGGAACTGAGCACTGAAATAAACTAGTATTTCTAATGTTGCAATTCACACTTGATTAAATTCATTTATTTACTTTAGCTTTTCACCTTTAGGAAAAATAGAGCATTTAATGAAAACAGGGTGTGAAATATGCATTCTCGGAAATAAATTGCTTTTTTGAAAGTCAGTTAATTAAAAGGATACACTTAATAAAGTAGCGTAAAAGACTAAATGAAATACAAATAAAAGTCCTGACAGAAGTGAGATTTAATGTTAAAGCTCCAAATGAAAAATTAATTGTTCAAAATTAATTAAACATTTATTTCGAATTGAAACATTCTAACAAGTAAAATGAGGTTTTGGTTAACTTTATTATTAATATGCACATTTCTCTGCATTACTGCGTCAAGTAAGTTTGAAACTTGCTTTGCTATCTCAACTGTTATTCTAGAACAACAGCTGGAGCCATATTCTTAAGTACAAGAGTTATTGTACAAAACTGGTTAGTTTCATAATCGCTATTTCTATTAAGTACAGATAAAGTCTAAAATTTGCCGTTGACATTTTCTTAACTTCAAACAAGTTCATCTAACTCTTTACTTCGACGCCTTGGGAGAAAACCTACTCTCGTTGCTCAGAAACTTTCGCTGGAAAGTTGCAATACTGACTAAAAACATCAGTGAAGTTTAATGAAAAATAAATGCAATAGTTACCTCAATTCATAATACATTTATAATACAATAATTACAATTAAAAAGGTAACAGTTCTTAAATTATACAAACTTTCACATAGAGAACGTTTCGTTCTGAAAAATTATACCAGGGAATATATCTTTCGAAATAGGGAAATAAAGTTCTTTTGGCAGATAATTTCAATGAAAGCAATAGAAATTGGTAACAAGATCTCATTCATAACATTAAAAGGAACATCTTACCTTTATAAATAATTTAAATGACTCCTTTTCCACAAGTAAGATCTTTCAAAGTTTAATTATATTCTACTCCCTCGGATAATTCTGCCTAAGAAAACATGTTGAGAGATAGATCGTTTCAAAAATTTTGTGTGGAATAGAAAAAGTAAAAAAGTTTAGATGGGGAAACCAATTCTAAGAGCTTTTGAAACGTTAACCTGCTTTTTACTTTTATATGCAGTTTTCGTAAACATTGTGTTACTTTTCTCAGAGCGAAAAATAATTAAATTTAAAGTGAATAAAGATTCTTCTCGAATTGAAAATTCCTGCATATATTCATGTCCATGTGAAATTTTCGAGGGTAGAATTCAACAAATTTGAAATCCTACATTCTGCCTATTCTCACGTTCCTCTTATATTAAAGTATTACTTATATATCTCCTTTAATTACAAAAATATAAATTGTCGCTAGCCCCCTTTCTTTATTCACGCCACATACCTATATAAATGTACATGTCACTCTATAAACAAATACTACTTCATTACTGAAGTTGCCATCTAGAAAATTGACACGAAAAATTTTAATTGGTAAACTTTACTCGTTATTATAACAATAATTAAACATCATTTATCAGAAATTTCCATTATATTTTTTCAAATGAAAATTGTTGTTATTTGAAAACTCTTATGCAAAAAATTGCACAATTAATACATTAAAATATATTTCATCACATCTATCACTTGAAAAATTCAGTCCAGTGAATGATATATATTTTACCGTATTTTTTAGTTAAATTCTACCTAACGACAATTTATCACAATAATGAGATTTTTACATTGTGGGAAACTGTATTTATGCTATTTTCCTGTCATTAAATGCTTCTTTTTATTACCACATCGTGGTCGTATGTCCATTTCCGAGGTGTATAAATTACATTTTTTTAGAGGCCATTATTTTGTATGCTGCTCGGAAGAATTGAGGGGAGGATTGTCGTAATGACAGTCGGTTTTTCGAGGGCGTCGACGCAGAAGTTTGACGCGACATGAATGCGAGGTCGAATACCCCGAAAATGCGGAGGCGGTTGAACTTTGCCTCAGGCAAATGACCAGACGAATTGTAGAAGTTACAGTGTTAACGTCTCTGCTCCACAATTCAAAGGGTATTACTCAATTTCTGATGTTATCACATCCTAAAAAGATATCGTTTACAAAATTAATAATAGTCATTAGTCCGTTACAAAGGCACGGAAGAGATAATTCCAATTTGGTCAAAAGAGAACATTATTAGCCTTCATAATCTATATTGTCCTTTTATTATAGAAATCCACTACCCTCCTTTCAAAATATGACAAATATATGCTAATAGTATGATAAATTGTTCTAAATTAAATATTGATCATTCTCTGTTGCCTCCAAATAGAATAATAATTAATGAATGATTTGAAGAGATTGAATACCTCTAGATTTAGGAATCAATTATTTGTGAAGGTATTGTATATGAAGAATTAGATGATCGAAAGGTAATTAACAATTAATTTTCACTTGATAAGCTTCGATGAACTTTCAAATTCTCGATAACTGGAAGACCCACAGCTTATTTGAAAATTAACACCCTTACGGATACATAACTATTAGGTATTCGAGAATATACTCCAAGCCTCGAAACTTTATGAAAGATGATGATAGCTTATAATTTGATCGATGATCTAAACTTGATGCAAAGCTATGAGTTTTGGGAGTAAATTGACAAAGGCTGAATCTTAAGGGCATCTGATTTGAATTAATATGCATGGAACAGCGAGGAATTTAAATTATATTAAAGAGATATATCTATTACTTAAATGTTTGTTGGATGCTTAATATTCAAATTGGAAAACTTTTAATTGATGTTGATAATTGCAAATTCCAAGGTTCACAATTTTAGTTTTTTGAATTTCGAGGGTTTTCTAACTTGGAAGTTTGAAATTAAATTTCTTTCGAGATTCAGTCGTTTTCACGTGTAAGTGAATCAAAGAATAAATTGAGTTTAAAGCGTTACATCGCGTTGAATAAGTACCTAACGAAGAGTGGAACTCTGAAACGAAAATCCACGCCAGAAAATGCATTATTTGCATTTAGTTGCCAACTTCAAATCTGCAATATATTACAGTCCTTACAAGTATAATCCTGAATAAACTCTGACTTATCTTCCAGTTTTTAAAATTTTCTCTTCCTTTAATCTCCTTTTCTTCAACGTTCAATTTGTCAGCTTAATATGATAAAACCATGGATTAAAATCACATTATTGTACATTATTGTTATTTGTACCCTTCTTTACATCAGAATATTGAGAAAAATTAGGATTTTAAAGAATCCAGCAATTTTGAAAACTAATGAAGTATAATTATAATTTATAGGATCCTGTAGAATATCATCATATGAAATATATAAAATTATTATTCTAACTGACTCTGAACTATTTTTTAAAAGAATTTCCTTACTTTTTCCTGAGTACTTTGTTATTCGAAGTGCGCTTTAAGCACTATAAATCACCACATCCTGTGCAATCTTGACATGCACCATGTAACTCTGCAACGCCTGAATTACGACCTTTGTCTAGTGAAACATTGCTTGTCACGATTCAAGGATTTTCGATTTGCTTCCTCTCAAAAATTCAAATTTTTAACAACTATATTTTTAAACGAATTGAAACAGATTTTCGTCTAATAAACCATTAAACATAAACAACGAAATAAAAAGCTTCAATTTTAAAATTGCATGCATATTTTGTATTAGACAAATATTTTATTCTACAAGTTTTACACTTTAGATAATATAAAATAAAATTGTAAACTTCTTGAGAAGTGGCTCAAAGAAAGGCTTAGGGATAGTTGAAGCTATATAAAGATACACATATAGAAGTCTTTCGGATCGTATCGAGAGGAGTTTGGAACTTTTTCAACTGTCGATAAAACCACACTTGCTCTTTGAATTCGAAGAAATTGGAGTGGCGGAAAATGTAGCAGTGATATTCTTTTTATTCCGACTGAAGTTAGCGAAGCGAATAATCTCTTCCATCAAACCCAATAGATAGAAACAAGTCGTAACATTTTATTTGGAATACCCTTCTTCTTTCATTAAATTATATATGAATACGGTTTTATTATAAATTTAAAAAAAATTGTTTGCAAGCTTGGAAAAGCTCTAAAACTCAGTGAACATTCCTTGTTTATCGAACTACTCACTAAACTACTGGCCAAGTCGTTCCTTCAATTTTAATTAAAGTTGAGATTTCCACAGATTGTAGATTTAGAATTAAAATTTATTAAAACAATGGTTTCAATTAAAAATATCACAACCTTAAAAAAATATCTTGTAATTCAGAATCTAGGTATAAATAATTACCTCGTTTTCTAAATCAAAACTTTATTTCATTTTCCGTTGCACAGGGCGCCAAAAAACGAATAAAATGTTATTATTTATAGCAAGCTCGGAAAGTTTTGCGGGTTTCGTTCACGATTCCTTAATTTCCGCCGGCAAACAGCCGTCGAGAGATCCGTAAATTTACCATGGTGCTCGATGAACGTCCACCCAATCCTAATTAAAATTGCACGGAGGTACGCTTCGGCACTTTAAACGCAATTTCTCGGAAAATTTGCCGCGATGACGTGCTATTAATATTTGACGAGAATTTTCTTTGTGGTGACGAACAAAATATTCTTCTTTTTAGCATGAAGTATGCGGAACGTGAGATGGCACTTAATTAAGGACGTGAGAAATATTGCTTGCAACAATTTGTGGTTTTCCATAATCTACCATGCTACCGTACTTCGCGCTCTGACATCAGTTTTTTTATATATAAAAAAAGCTTGAAATAAATATTACATATACACTGAGAAAAAAATACTCAGAAATCAATAAATATACTTTTGAATCAATAGATCTCGTTCAAAAGCAGATATTTTATTGATTCAAATGTATATATACTATAAAATTTATAGTGTCAGTTTGAACGGAAATGATTAATTCTTATTTCATTAAAAATTCATTTGATTCATTAAAAGATCTGCTCTTGAGCGAGATCTATTGATTCGAAAGTATATTTATATTTATATTGATTATAGAGTATTTTTTTCTCCGTGTATGAATAATTTATTTTTCTTATTTTTAGGAAAGTCGCGTCTCATTATTAATAATGATAATGTTCCCATTTGGGAGTTGAAAT
Source organism: Synergus gifuensis (assembly GCA_904066015.1). Lineage (NCBI taxonomy): Eukaryota > Metazoa > Arthropoda > Insecta > Hymenoptera > Cynipidae > Synergus > Synergus gifuensis. Next base: position 107,538 of record CAJFCO010000077.1, read on the forward strand.
AGTGGATAGTGGAGGATTTCCGTTTGCATAAAAGCCTAAATGTGTTTCGTCTCGCTCTAACTATTTTGGTCGTTACGGTCACAGAAAAACGGACACATTGCAGTCTCTAGTCTCTAAAGGAAACCACAATATTCAAGAGCAAGTAGAGAAATTATGCTCGCATCATTATTTGCTTCCTAAAGTTACAACATCATCAAATCCAGATATGTGGTATTTATAACTTTGGAACAAATGAGTAATTCAACAGATTAAATTGCTCAAAATGCAGAAACAGAATTATAAATAGAAAATGTAAATAGAATTCCTTTAAAAAAAATTTCGTAGAGAACTTTTGGTGGAGAAGCGAAAATCCGAGAATCACATTTCCAGAATCTTACGTGACAGGATATTTCTTTCTCTAAATTTTCCAGTTTCGCGAATGAAATTAGGAGAGAGAGCATAAATAGTGAAATAGTAAAAAAAGTCTCTTTCTGGCGTCTTCGTAAGTGTCTTTAATATTGGAACAGAAGTCCCACAATGATCACATTTTGCACAGTAGGAAATAATGAAAATAGCTTTCAAAAAGGTCTATACACTAAAAGAAGCTGGCAGATTTCCAGTTCAAGCTGCTATAATTAGTTCTCGCCTTCTAGACGAATACCCAAAGGAATATCTGGTTGAGTGGAACCGAGGGAAAAAAAATAAACGCCCCTCTTTATTCTCCTATTCTGCAATGAGGTGACAAAGTGAATGAAATTGCAGAATGAATAAAATAAAAGTGTCATCTGATGAAAATAAAACGCTCCATTACTTCAGAAAGCAAGTTGTCTTCTTAATAGAAATTAAAGTTAAAGATTTCTTTTTTATTATTTTTATAGCACTTTGCTAAGATTTTTTACTTTCCTTTTATAAAAATAATTACTGGAATAGAAGCAGTCTAAATATGTAATTACACAGAAAGAACAGAAGGAAAAATTTGTTGCTGGTAACTTTCAAGTGGGTGAAATTTCATTCCTTATCATTAGAACAAATAATACAAGTAGATTTTTCTGGAGTTATCAAAATTTAAATTTGATTTAACAAAGTAAACGTTTTCGTGAAACTTTGTCTGAATTTTGAATTGCTTAATCACAATATTAGCATACTCTTTCTCCTTAAAAAGAATTGGCAATAGCCAAAGCGATACTGGATTTCCATTAAAAGTTTGTCCCAATTAATTAAACACTCTCATCCTTTTCATTCGACAGATTTCATTACCGTGGGACTCGGGAAAAGTGCAGTAATTTTTAATCCAATTTTCTCTGTCGCCTCATTTACGTTTCAAAAGTTCAATTATGAATCTCCTACATTTATTTCACTCTTTTCATATTTTTGCATTGAATCAATTAAAAAATTTGCGTCTCCTTTAAGATTCTTAAGTTAAACTCAAAAGGAATCCAATTTATTATTATTCTCGTATTTGTTTTAATTGTTTTAAATGAAAATATCAATTTAACTGACGTAACGTCTAAAACATTAATGTTTTAACTACTGAATGCCTCAAATTGCTCATTAAATTATCTGATAATTTAGGACTGACATTGCTCCTCTGACTTTCTCGACCGGATATTAAACTAAGGCCTTTCGACATTCACAACATCTACTGCCAAGGTAGAAGTTTACTGCGACGGAAATTATGAGATGCTTGTAATACTCGTGGCAGTAATAATTTTCGGTAGTCACCTTTCTGAGCCATGTTTCCCCGAGGCCACATATATTGTCCCTCTTAGTAAATAAGACCTTTCAGGATTTCTTTTTTGCAACTCGGATAGAAAAGGGATGCGTCTCTCTACAGGGTTATACTCTTAGGGATAAAGTTTACTTGATTTACTTTATACTTTTGCCTGCTTTGCTCCCCGAAGTCTTTTGTACTCTTGTAAAGGTTTTACTGCAAAAAGTTTTCTCGCTCAGACTTGTTTATTTGTTTACTTGTCTCTGAAAAAATGTTATTTTTCTTTCTTGATATAAAGTAGAGTACACAATGCGAATACTGATTTGAAGATAGGATAGTATTTGAAAAAGGCCTGCGAAAGGTACACTGAGAAAATTATGTGATATCAAAAGGTAATAAATGAACAAATATTATCTGGGAACAATAGAGAATCATTTTTGGTCGAAATTACAAATTTAGTGTGTTTGATTGAGGTTCTATACAATGAATGAATGATGGAGCAGTATTCTGTGGTTTGTAGTTAAATATTTGAATGATTTACATTTCAGCAAGGACAATCAGTCTAGTTTTCAGAACGAGAGCCTTATTCAGTGCTGTAGTGGATTTTGCATTGATATGTTGCAAAATTTTGCCGAAGAGATTGGTTTTACGTTCGAACTCGTCAGAGTGGAAGATGGGAAATGGGGTACTTTGGAGGTGAGCTTGATTACTAGTAATACTCACACATCCTGGAATAAAATCGATTTCAATAAAATACTGTAATTTTCCATCACTATAAAACAACCAGCACTTCCGACCCAAGTAGATTATTTTGTAACTCGTAAAAACTAAACTTACTTTATTCACATTGAAGAGTAGATAATTCAAAATTTTACTCTAATGCTGTTGTATAATAAAATTATTTTTATAAAATAATTTAGCATTGACAAGGTTGATACAGTCATCTATTTTTAAAATTAAAACTGAAATAAAAATGAAGGGCAACTATTTTTGTAGAATGGAAAATGGAATGGACTCATAGCTGACTTGGTAAATCGGAAAACGGATATGGTGTTGACATCTCTGATGATAAACTCCGAGAGAGAAGCAGTGGTAGATTTTACAGTGCCATTCATGGAAACTGGAATAGCTATCGTCGTGGGAAAAAGAACTGGCATAATTTCTCCTACCGCCTTTTTGGGTACGTTACATCATTTAGATATTATTCATGAATACAAACTTAAAAAATCAGATAAATAAAAATAATTCCTGACTAATTATTAATTTGATTCAATACCAGTCAATAGTGGTACAAAAGTAACCATTTTTATATACGATTTTAAGTTGACCCAGTCTCATTTCTTCATTAATAATTTTTTTAATAATATCTAAAAGCTTTTCAAAATTTCAGAAACTATAATGTAGCTATGTAATAATCTAAATTTTCACTCCGCATGTTAGAACTTCTGAAATCTTTACTCCATATTTCAAAATTGAATTTAGAGATGCTGAAATGTAATTGAAATATTTGGCTTTTATTTATTTTTTTAGCCCTTTGCGAAGTCAGTAGTGCATGAAACTTCTGTAATAAAATCAAAAAGGCTTCTGTATCTTTTTTCATGCAATTTAACAGCGTAAAATTACATGAAATTCTAGAGATCTTCTATTTCAAAGTTTCCAAACAGGTTTACCTTTACAAAACGAAAGCAATAAAGCTTGAAAAATCGTATTACATCATTGTCTTTTTACTATTTTTTCAAATCGCTTTTTTTCAGGTCTTTTTTTTTAATCGTTATTTATAGGTTTTTTTCAAAACATCGGGGTTTCTCTGACTGATGACTTTAAAACTTGCTGACATTATTTTTCAGAACCATTCGATACAGCTTCTTGGATGCTGGTTGGCTTCGTGGCTATACACTCTTCTACTTTCATAATTTTTCTCTTCGAGTGGCTCTCGCCATCCGGTTTCGACATGAAGGTAAACCCTTCAGGCGCTGCCCGGAAACTGGTACCTTTCATTTTGCTTTTTATACCTATACTTTTTTCACCTCGTCGCACGCCTTCACTTTAGAACAATCTGATGGATCTAATGGCACATAGCACGTATGTGTTTCTTATTAGAGTACCTTACATCTTACATTGCTGCTCTATTCCTTATCCTTAATTACTTCCCTTTATTTATTATTTATTCACCAAGAGAAATAATTTATCGACCAAGTATCAATTTTTTATATATCTATTTTGATTGTTTCAAATTTTAAAAGACCTTTGACTCCTCTACTCACTTAATTATTAAGGGCGTTGGACCCAAATCTTAAGCTCAAAATTCCATTCTCCATTTTACTCAACGAAAATTATAGATAAATATTTTTTCGCTCTGTAGCACTAATCTTTTTTCAATTATAAGACTGCGTGCAGAGCGAAAAAATATTTAGTTTTGATACATTTTGTATAAAACGAAGAATTCAAAATTTGACTTCAAAATCCAATATTTTAATTTTATTTAAAAAATATTTGAATTAGATATTTTCTCGCTCTGTGCGCATAATTTTAGTTAAAAATTGATTAATTATACAAAGGGAAAAACTTCCAATTTTAATATTTGTTAAGTAAAGCGAAGAAATCGAATTTTTAGATTGAAACTTGGCTCCAACATCCTTAATATTATAATATTTAGACTTGTATAAACTTTGATTTCAAATGTTCCATATTTCTCTCGGTGAGCTTCCAACTCTTCAATTTTATCGTCTGCGTTGCACGTTTCACTATATTTTTTTAAAATGTTCTATTGTTGGACAAAAATCTAAAACTGTATTTTTGAAGTGATAACAGACTTATCAAGTTGTGTAACATGAGAATATTTGTGTTTACAACTTCTTTCTTTGCGTTAAAAGATATTTCGAAAATAAAACGGGATGAAAGTTTTTGTACTTAATAGGACGGATTATGAGTCACTTCTGGATGGAAGTTATTTCGTGATCCCTTAAAGCTGCATTAAAAATTCATTTCGAGATTCCATCGATCCCATTCTGAACTTTATATTCCATTATTTTCCTTTATAATTCTCGCGCTAACACTTTCGAATAAATCTTCTCTATTTTAAGCCCACTTAATGGCACATCAAAAAGTTCATGGTCTATTATTTGTTCGCAAGCTTAAGAGAAGTTGACTATAAGGTAAAAAGCATAGCTTAATTATGTGTAATTAAAATGAAGAATTTTAGTTTAACATTTAAAAAACTGATCTTCATGATTATTTAATCACAAATTAATTAACTATATTATAATAAAATATATTACAATAATCAAGAAATTAAAATTATTCATCCTTAAAATATATTCTCCACATATGAAAACATGTTTTCTGTATGCATAGATTAATTTCCCAACATATACAAAAAAAAAGTATATAAAACCAAAAATTAACGAAAAATAAAATAGCTAAAAAATAAAAGATATCTTAGAAAGTAAATAAATGAAAACATCTTGATGTTTAGTTTGGATTAATAAACATCCTATAAGGTACCATGTAAATTGTCCATGAAATGAAATTTCAATTTGATTTCCTGGGGAATAATTTCGGCATTTATTACAAATTATGAATCTTTAATTTAAAGAAACTTTTTCTTAATCCCAACAGACAAATCCACCACCGAGTCATCGATTTTCACTATGTCGAATCTATTGGTTGGTTTGGGCCGTCCTTTTCCAAGCAGCCGTCCATATTGATTCTCCAAGAGGATTTACAGCCAGGTTCGTATACGTTACTGATAATAATGTGATAATTATTTGTATTAGATTAACATGAAAGATATAATATTAAAGTATTCAGAACTTGTCAAACTATCGGAATTCGATTTGACACGAAATTATAATTAGTCGAGTTTACTATTAACTTGGTGAGATACCAATATTTCAAACTTTGTCTCATATTGCGAAATACCATGTCCAATAATTCAATATATACTGAATGGCTGATAATGCTGATGCATTTAACACTTTATCAAACAAAAATAATGTAGAGCAATTAACATTTTCTTTACAGATTTATGACGAATATGTGGGCCCTCTTCGCTGTTGTTTTTCTTGCCATATATACTGCCAACTTGGCAGCCTTCATGATAACGAGAGAAGAATATTATGACTTTTCAGGAATCAATGATCCCAGGCTTGCAAAGCCCTGGAGCCACAAACCAATGTTTAAATTTGGTACGGTTCCTTTTACTCACACAGACAGTGCACTCGCAAAATATTTCAAAGAGATGCATTCCTATATGAAAAATTTCAATAGAACGAGCGTTGCAAAAGGCATAGAATCAGTAGATAATAGGTAAGTTTTCTCTGCCAAGGAAATTTAAACATATATATATTTTAGAAATCGACAAAAGAAATATTTGTTCGTTCGCGTATTCCCTCTGGGAATTTAAATTACAAATTAACTCTCGCCAAAGTTTGCTCAATTGCAGTAAAGTTTCTGGACTGTTGTGATTCACCAAAGCAGATTATGTGAAAGAGATCTAAAAGTTCAGTTTCTACGCTTGATCTCCTTGATCCTTGTAATTTAAGTTCAAGCACTCTCACAAATTGACAATGAAACGTAATGTTTAAATAGAGAAAAGCGCTTGTCAGCACTTCGATTTGTATTCGAAAGAAATTAAAGTTTCGAGATTTCTTGTCTACTCGACTGTAAATGAGTGATTATTCGATGATTGTGTGTTCTCTGAACTTCAATCTAACAAAATCGATCAAGGGGATTGTATCACTGATCATCTCTATTTTCAGGGAATTGGATGCCTTCTTTTACGACGGAACCGTGCTCGACTATCTCGTCGCACAGGATCAAGACTGTCGACTTTTAACAGTTGGTTCTTGGTATGCCAAGACTGGTTATGGTATTGCCTTCCCCAGGAATTCTAAATACTTACAGATGTTCAATAAGCATCTCTTGGATTATCGCGATAATGGTAAAGGATCAGAATGAATTATTTATTCCTCTTAACTATCCTATTATTATAGATTAAATCATTAAAACTGAATTTTAACTTGTAGGGGAATTGGAACGTTTAAGAAGATACTGGATGACAGGTACTTGTAAACCAGACAAGGAAGTTCAAAAAAGTAGTGATCCTCTAGCTCTGGAACAATTTTTAAGTGCATTTCTGATGCTGATGTTTGGTATTTTCGTCGCTGGAGTTTTATTATTGATGGAACATATTTACTTTAAGTACATCAGACATCATCTCGCCAAAGGGGATCGAGGTGGATGTTGCGCTTTACTCAGCCTGGTGAGTCCCAATAGGATGTAGTAATAGTATATAGGCTCTAAAGTCCATATGCTCTTCGGATAATTGATTAGTTTTATATTTCTATATTTTTTGTTTGTAAATTTCACCAAACGTGACACCTCACTCCTTAGTTCAAACACATCTTCAGCGAGATCTTATAATATAAAGGGAAGAGATTAATTTACAAAATATTTAACTACTTTCTAATATTTACCAGAGTATGGGAAAATCTCTAACATTTCGTGGAGCAGTATACGAAGCTCAGGATATTCTAAGACACCATAGGTGTACGGATCCTATCTGCGACACTCATCTATGGAAAGTCAGACATGAATTGGATATGGCAAGGCTTAGGATACGCCAGCTTGAGAAGGACCTCGAAGTACACGGGATTAAACCAAGCCAGGCCAAGTACGAAAGTCACATTTGTTTCCATATAATCCTTCTTTATGGCTAAAAGTACTCAACTTGATAGTCCCCGTGGTGTTAGGCATTAGCTTTGCAAATAAATCACCGAGAAAGAAATTCTCGGTGGTGAACAATAGGATTTTCGGATTCAGGAAAGGGATTTCAACGATTTTCAACAGGAATTTAGTTTTTAAATTTATATTGAAATTTATTCGTACTTTTTTTATAAACAAAAGTTTGTTCTTTAAAGTTACTGTTAATGCAAAAAAAAACGCGGAGCTGAGCCCGTTGACAATTCACGCATGCTGCTGCTAGTAATTATATACTCTCAATCTTAATACAAATCTGCTCGGCAAATTTTAAGGTCACACACACAATTTCATGACTCAGTTTAAGGGCGTTGAACCCAAGTGTTAAGCTCAAAATTCAATTCTCCATTTTACTCAACGAAACTTATAGATAAATATTTTTTCGCTCTGTAGCGCTAATCTGTTTTCAAATATAAAACTGCATACAGAGCGATAAAATATTTAATTTCGATACTTTTTGTATAAAAAGAAGAATTCAAAATATAACTTAAAAATTGAATATTTTCATTTTACTTAAAAAATATTTAAATTAGATATTTTCTCGTTCTGTACGCATAATTCCAATTAAAAATTGATTCATTCTACAGAGGGAAAAAATCTCCAATTTAATATATGTTGAGTAAAATGAAGAAATCGAATTTTTAGATTAGAACTTGGCTCCAACACCCTTAATACATTTTTAAAAATGGAATTTAATTAATTTATACGTTTTTTTTACTGAGTATAAAAGAAACAATATAGATTCAGTCTGTTTTTACTTATTGAACTAATCTTATTAGCAGAGATATTTCCGTGATATAAATTTAAATAAAAGGACGTAAACTTGAGAATGATTGATTTGGTAATTGATGAAGTTATTTACTTTGTTTAGAGTGCCTCGAGGTTCCGAAACACTTGAGGTGCAAAGAAAAGCCTACTTTTCGAAATGAGAATCTAAATCCGAAGGCGAATTAGTTTACAAGCGTAAGTTGCATTAAGGAAGTAGAAGGGGATAAATTTCGTGTGAAGGGACCTTAAACTTCGACCTACTTTTACCTACACTTATATAAAAGTCTTGCTTGCACAGCATGCACGCCCTCCTTCCGATATAATATAAAATTGTATTATATGTGTATATATACACACCTCACGCGTATTAAAAGCACACCTATTTCTTCTCTCTATGTATATTTCTTCCATTATTCTCTGCATTCTTTTCTGTGTTTTCTTCTATTTTCAAAATCAATCTCAACCAGTCAACATCCGCAAAAAATTATATCGGTTATAGGGAAGGAGTGCGGAGAAAATGAGTTCAACTTATAAAAATGTAACAAAATTTTTTAAAATCGAATTAGTTCCTACGGATCATAATTTATAAGTGAAGAAATTAGTGTAAGGATTAGTTGAGAAATACGGAGGTCTTTTTCCTTCAACTTTATGAATGTTTTTCATAATTTTGAGAAAAGGTTTTCGATAAAAAGAGAAAAATGAAAGAGGGAATTGGGCTTCCGTAAAAAAATGAAGATCGATGAGTTTCAAAAAATATGGTGAGGAGCTAGGCACAAACTTCCATGGGCTTTTTTAAGGAGGAAAAGCGGAAGTCTCAGCTGGTGGCGAGGATGTTTCCAAAACTCGGAATACGATGTACGATGCACGAATTCTCTGACGGTGGAAGCTCCGCATCCGCTACCGCCATATTTTGATTCGTAAGTCTTTAAAAAAACTCACGAGCAGAACTCTGATAGTAAAAAAAGTGCCGTATAACAAAATAAAATATCGAATGTGAATATGAGTAATAGTTAAGCCATAAGTCCGGAAAAATACAATTTCAAATTTTAAGATATCTTAATCTTTCTAGAATAGAAATCTCTTAAAACTTATAATTATAAATTAAGTTATTATTTTTATAATAGTAATGAAAATCCCAGAAGAACAAATGGGTTAATCAAATAATGAAACATATCATCTCAATGCCTTTATGTACACACGAAATCAATTCCGAATATAATTACATGGCTTTAAAAAATCGATCTTCTCAAAATTTTGTCTTGTTCTCAATTTCCAAAATATTTTTGATCCTCGATTTTCTACAGTCTTGTAAATCATTAATAATATTTAACAAATATTTTTAATCAATTAAAAAATCGCTTCGCTTGTAGATTATTAGAAATGCATTCAAATTATTTTCTCGTTTCTAATTTCAATTCAATTTAATAGACTTAGTATTTGGTAGCATGGCATGTTAGTTATCTTTTATTTTTATTTAATCAAAACTTTATATTTTATGTCTTTGTCAAATTATTCTGAAATTCGTTATGGGATACGATTTGTATTTTTTATATCAAATTATTATTAAACAAATTTTTGATTAGAAGTCCAACTTCATAGCAATTTTTATGAAACGGTTTAACCCCGTTTTTAAGATAGAAAACGTTGATTATGGTTCAGAGAATTTTACATGAACTAAATTAATAATGAAAATGTTTGCTACGGATAAACTTTAATCGAAACTTTATTTTATATTCAGGTTCGTTGACGCTGTTGAAGTTTCTAAGCCGAGGGATATGACCAAAAGTACTGTTGTAAGCACTGAGTACGACGAAAGTTTTTTACCTACAGAAATTTACAGGTAATTAATTCATTCTTTTCATCTAATTAATGAAAAAAAATTTCTTTCTACAGAAATAAATTAAAAATTAGTAGAGAGAAATTCAAAATAAATCTTTATATAAATTAAGTATAAAGACAAATTTTTTTCTCTAAAATTTTAAGGTTTCCGGATGAAGATCCAACAATTACAGAAATCGCGGAAATTGAAACAGTTCTGTGATGCTTGAGTCTGGTCTTTGTCAGTTTCCGGTGAAGACGGAAGAAGTCGTACGTGAGTCCTCTGAAACAGATTTGTGTGATGAAATCCAATGCCTCAAGGGGACTTTAAGAGAAAATGGACTTTACATTATTACTGCATACGTCTCCACTCAATGTTTTCCACGGAACACCGATTTGCAACATCGACCCGCCATTTCTTGGCTAGATACATAAATATGCATGAATGTTAAATTAATGTTTCACAAATTAATGCTCTGACATCGTTGTAAGGAGATGATTGCGAAGGCATCAAGAAAATGAAAAATTCAGTGCCTCCACTCATTCGCGAAATTTTGTGATTTTTTATTATCTAACCCATCTACATTCAATATTGTTCGAATATAGAAAAATCACTTTAATAACTATAAAAAAAACATTAATAATAGATTCACGATAAGCGAAACACTCTTTTATCAACTTTTTATGGGCCCACAAAAATCGACACTAATACTTAAGTTTTAGAATACATCATTGAAAAGGTATGCCAAAATTTCAAAAATTATTCTACAATTGAAAATTGTTTATCTCTTTTAACTTTGAAGTCAAATTTAAGAAGAAACTAATAACTAATATAATCAATGAAATACTACAGATATTGTTTTGAAATTTTGGCTGTAGTTTACAGAAGAGAAACTACCTGTCTATTGTCATTGCAATAATATAATTACACAAATTCAAAGTAATGTTACAGATATATTTTTATTAGGGAAAAATACACTTTATTGTTTGCTGAGACTTAATTTTTAAAGGTAGTATTCAGAAACAGAAAACATGCCAGGAAGAAATCAGAATTGTAATTTCTGGAGCGAAAATATAATTTTAGCTAGGCACCAACAATAAATACTTTTAAATAGTGTCAGAAATTGACAAACAAATTTTCTTGTGCTTAAAACAAAAGGACCGGTAGCAAGGGGGAAAAAGGACGAAGCGAACTTAATTAATATGTTAAATCTTGGTGGTTAAAATCGATGTGTACCATACTAAATAAATATTAAATTTAAATATATGTTGAATAACGATAGCGTATATGCATTCGTATATACTGCAACAGATATAAATATATAAATATATTTAATACATTATATATACAAATACAATTGTAATTTTAAATAAAAATATCTTGATCAACAGTTAAGATATTCTAAAAAATACTTTGCGGGGACTTAATCTGCTCAAAATGTAGAGAAAAGATTTACTATGTGAATATATGAATCTTTGTGGAAACACAGATTCCATTTTAAGGTCGTTTTCTTTCAGCAGAAATAATTATTTTCTAAAAATGCTTTTTCAAACAAATTTTATTGAAAATTGAATATTAAAAATTAAAAAGTAAACATATACTACCTTTGAATAAAAAATAATATATGTTGAATGAAAATGTCCTTATCGTTTACCGTTTTTAAAAATCGGAAGAAACTGATTAAACGGTAAGCGATTTTTCGAATTTAAATGTCACGGAGAAATAATCTCTAATGGGGAAAATACGTTGGTAGACTTAATGAAATACAACTGTTAACTATACTTTATAAATGGTTAGCTATAAAAGAGAAAATTCTAATTTTCAGATATAGTACCTCAATTTTATTGTATAAAAAATAAGTGACTGGTGATTAAAGATTAAAAACTTCGTTAATTACCACCGGGTGCTTAAAAAAAGACTGCAGGCTTGCGAACTTTGAAATTTTCGGTAAAAATTCAATTTTTCATTACTTCAGATTCAATTAAATTAATATTAAATTTATTCTTTATTGTTCTTTATTTAATTTTTTAAATTATTTTTATTTATTTATTTTTATTTATTTATTATTATTTATTTATTATTATTTATTTATTATTATTTATTTATTATTATTTAGTATTCTTTATTTATTTAATTATTTTAATCGAATAAAAATCTTTCACTGAAACTTTTGAGACTCGCATTCCTGAAATAGTTTCATTGTAATACGATCAGTTTTAGGAGTTCGTGTTATTTTTCTAAGAAAGAATTTAAAAAATTGTGAGAAAACGCAAAAGAGAAAAGGAGGACTGTATTGTAAATATATATATTAATTATAAGGTAAACCGCATTCTTTGTGTCGAGCATTTCAAAATGCCAAAAATGCGACAGGCTGCTTCCAATCGTACGTAAAAAAGGTCATTCAAAATAAATAAATGAAATAACTGAAATATAATGTGAGGAAAAAAGAGTGCCAAAAGGTCATTTAAAGCTTGAAATGAAATCCTTCCGAGAATTGCGATCTCCGATCTGTATAATGTATACTGTTTATTAAATTAAGTGCAATCTGGATGTCAGACAGAAATTTAAGTATATTGTTGAATCAGAACACGTTGTTACTACTGTTGTTAAAATAATGCAAGCGTTACATTGTTAATTCGTGTGACAAAACAAGGCAAACTCTTCACCAATTTAAAAAAATGGATACAGAATTTACGCTTTAAATCAGAGAGATCAAGCTTATCAAATATTTCATTTCAGATTTAATTATAATTTTACTAACAATATTTTATGGAGAATTTAATAACGAAGAAATCAAATTTTTTTAAAACTGGAAGATTGTTCTTGACTTGTCTAATCGTATTTCGCAATTCTAAGATAATTTATTGCAGATCCATAAATACTTAAGTAGTCTAACATGGTATTTTTAATTATAATCAACTTTCTCCGTCTCTCTTGTAAAACTAAAATTGTATTTTGCGATGGGCTGCGTGATTTTTTAATTTTTAAAAAAAGGGAAAATTTTCTAAAAGTTTATTCATTTCAAATGGATAAACTGGAGAATGAAAAAGACTCGTTCACTGCCGGCAAAGCAGTTCTCATGCTTCATCCTCGAATCTTATCATGTTCGGATGCTGTACCGACCGAAATTACACCCATGTATTGATAAGAATTCACTGAATTTCGCTTATCTATCGTTGACTTAATTCAATTGAATTTTGGTAAAAGAGAAATTTCTCTTATTCAACCCAGTCTATTTTTTTGAGCAAAAATAATCAGAATTCAAAGTCTTACTTTTTTTTTAATTCAAAAAAATGTACTTTAATCAAAAATGAGAGCGCAGTTTTAAATAGTGGCCTTAATCATTTTGTTTGTCGAATTCCTAAAAATCTTTTTTTGCAAACTTTACGACTTTCGAACCCTCAACTTTTTCATTAAAAAAATATTTCCAATCATTGAAGGTCCAGCATTAAAAATAATATTTAAATTAGAAATCAATTCTAATTCATAGAATACTATATTACTTAAAGTTAATATATCAAAAATCGTGAAACAACGAATCTCGTTCTAACGTCTTTTTTTGTTATTACATTTATATTTCGGCATTTCAACCTAGTCATATCACTAACACTCTAAATATCATGTATAGTAAATTTGACTGAATCAAAAACGCACAATCGAATGACTACCATTATCAAATTTTAGGTGATTCAAATACTTTCAGCGTTTTTAATTCCGTATTTAATTTTTGAACTACATAATTTTTTTTATCTGCTGATTGGAAATGTTTTTTAAAAATATTTTTTTAATTTGCTTCTAGCAGTTCGCTAAAATTTGTGTCACCTCTGCGCTAATGGTCAGGTGACGGACTTTGTGCCCAAGAAAACAATTGCTGTGACGCCATTATTATAGAGTATAATGAGTATAATGAGTATGTGTACCAAAAGGTGTAACTCGTGTAACTGTACTGGTGTGTACTTGTATATAATCCAATCCACTTCCCCTCGTCCTTTCCTTCGTCTTTATTACCGAACCTTAGATTTAGCATAGACGAGTAAAAAAATAACTCTTTCTCTTTGCAACACCGATAATAACTGGCATCCTGGACTTAATCTTAATTAGCAACTAATAAGTTTTCTATTACTAACACTCATTGATAAATAATTACATATTGTTCGTTTGGAAATTGCAACTTTGATTAGAAACTTTCTACATTCCTTCATTTTTCAATTAACTTTAGTGACCATGCTTTGAAAAACGTAGCTACCAAAAATCTTTTTCCAAATTTCTACTGTACGTTTTTCAAACTATGATTGAATAAATTAAACTTAATTCTCGATACCAGTTATTTAATAAAAAATATTATAAGCCTTAATTGATAAGATATACTGATTAAGGAAATTTTGTCACGATCTCCAGCGAGAACTGAGATTCGCATTAAGTAAAATCGAATTAAGTAAAAGGCAAGATGGTTCGAAAAATTAAAAAAGTGTGACGTAAACGCTCAGTGAAAAATCGTTTTGCAATTTTCATCATCGAAAAGTTCGATTTTTTAGTGGGCGAGTATAGCAAAAATAAATATACTTGGCACACGTGATTGTATATGTTGTTTCAAATAAACATTGTTGTTTTCTACATATCTCAGTCTTTTTCTTTATATGTATTGTTAATCTATTTAAGGAAAATTTTAAAATTGATAAAAATTGTACTAAGTGGAAGGAAGCATAAAATTTAGAAAGTAAAAGAGCATTTTTCAAATTGGATATGACGTAAACTATAAAATAAAACTTTCTTAAAATAGATATATGATCGTGTCAATAATATGCTTCATGTAAATTAAAATACTTCTATATACATATATGTGAGGAAAAGATAAAGAACTATAACTGTATCATATGCTATCACATTAGGCTGAGATGAATTTTATGTGTCTCATAACAGACATATTTTCTAAACTTAAAGGCAGTAATTCACCAAGGAAAACTTTTTCATATTTTATGAAGAGAAAGACTGACATTTATCAGAAACTTTCAAGGATATGAAGGCTTATCAAGAAAAAAGTATTGCAAAGAAACTCTATCACAAAAATGTTTCCAACTTTAGAGATACAAAAAACTCTCCTTCATCATTAGACCTAAAAGTTGGGTAAATAAAGTAAGTCCAACTTAAAATTTGAACAATCCAAAATTGTTCACCAAGAAATAAATAGTGGATAAATAATCTGGAAGTAGTTAAAAATAAATAATACGTTTTCTAATATTGAAATTCTTAATAAGTACAATGTTTTCATTGGGGAAAAGTTTAAATGACAAGTATTCCGGGATAGAAATCAGAAATCTGATACGAGAGAAAATAATTGTTTCCTGCACGGTTCGCTAAACCGAATGAAGCTAATTAAAATGGAGTGTAACGACTGTCACTAAGCGAGTGATTCATCCATTGGACTTTGCCATTTCCACAGGGACCATTTCCGAAGGGACGATTTCCCTGTTTTCCCACACCTATCTTCCCTGTTCCACTCACGATTTCAGTTGCTATATCTCCCATATACGACAGGTGCAGTGAAACTAGGTCGATCCCTCGTTAGAGAACATTCGTTCTAGATGGGGTGAATTTCCTCTCCCTCTCTCATATATATCGCTGTTTTCAGGACCTTGATGAAAAATCGACAAACCACTAATTGCTAACGTCAATTCGAACCAAAACGAACAAATAACTTGATGGAAAAACGGATTTTAGATTGTATAAAACGCAGCTATTTTCCCAATTAAGTTCATCTCTTCTTTTATCTGATTAAACATTCAGTTTTCGGATAGAATCAATAACATTATTCAAAGCCAATTAGTTTGATATTTCTATGTACAATAAATAATCTATAAAAACATAAGATTTTCGTCTGATGCAGTTTACAATCGTCATTAGTACTTATGTATTTGTTAATATGTATATACAAATTACAAACTTATTACTATATTTTATGTTTAAGCATTTATAATAATGATTTGCACTTTCAACTTACAAAAAGGTAGTTAATTTAATTGCACTCATCAATCGCAGTTTCAAAAATCGACATGTTATACAAAATACGAATCATACACTCAAGTTACTTCTTATAACTTATAAGAAAATAATTATTACACAAAATAATTATTTTCCTACGATAATTCCTAGAGGTAATGTTGTTTTCTTTTAAGGAAATAAACGAAAATACAAAACATATTTTCAGACACTGCTTCAATTCGATATTTGAACTTTTAATTTAATTTAATTTAATTCAGTGTTGTCAGTGATTTTCAATTTATTTGAAATAAGATGAAATAAGATAGAAAAAAAAGGATAGTAAGTAAGCCATTGACTGTAAGTTAGATTTAAGAAGAGGTAAAAACCACATATTGCGAAAACAACGTCGCGTAAGATCGTTAATGGAAATTCCGTGTATTCGTTCAGACTACCTAATCGAACCTTACTCTGCGCAAAAGTGACTTGAACTTTGAACCGATAAAAGACAAAAACCATCGGCTTAGTAGCACCTTCTATTCTTTCTTCGCAAAAACTCTTTTACAATAATTTAACGCAAAATCTTTTATAGGTAGTGAGCGACGAATATTAGATAGAACCACGTCTGACCATAAATGCATTTTTCTACTGAAATGAAAATATATTCCATACTGAGCTAATTTAATTGTATCTATATTTGATACATTTATAAATACGTAAGAAGAATGTTATATCTGTAATAAAAATTCTTCATTAATTTAAATTTCTATTTGAATAGAAATACGCAATACCTGATGTACTTTATGTTCACAATTTTAATGACTATTGCACAAAGCATCGGTTTTCACGGTTCCAGTCTCTGATGTGAAACAATGCATCCTTGGCACAGTAGATATTTCCACATCAACTTCATCAAGGATCTCAGATAAATTTCGTTGCACCAGAGAAAAGGTTGAACGAACATAAAAAAACGAAACGGTAAACATGTTAATTAACTATTTAACTTAAACGTTCTTCTTAAAGGCAGTTATGTAATTACAGCAGTTTACTGGAAGGGTTTAATTAATACCTAAGAGGTTTGATCTCTGGCTAGTTAAATTTAATCTCTTCCATAAACCCTGTTTTCGATTTACAGCTTACAGGATTTACACAGAGTAAACTTTGTACCAGAATTAAAGAAGTCTGAACTAAATCACTGTACATGCATTTACAGTTAATATATAAAAGAATATTCTAATATTATTAGATTTACAATGGAAATTAACGATTAGATTAAAAATAGATATTGCAGTAAGATTTTACATTTGGATTTGAAGTTACAGTATATATATATATATATATATATATATATATATATATATATAT
>CAJFCO010000077.1:125015-307506 GCA_904066015.1 Synergus gifuensis
ATATATATATATATATAGATATATATATATATATATATATATATATTGTGGCTAAAATAAATCCTGGCACTCACTAAGTAAGCACTTCGAAGTTTGGTAATTGTCGATCAAATTTTTCGAACTTGCTTACTTTATTTGATTTGAGTCAAGTTACTCGAAACCCTAGTCGCTTTTCTTTTATTCTATTTCCGCTCGCGAACTTTCTTTGATTTAGTTTTGTAGTCTTTAGTTCCTGATTCAATCACTTTCACTGAACTTCGCAGACGAAAAATGTTTCAAAACTACAAGGACTGTCATTCCACTTCAGACCTTTTCCATCCCTATTCCATAATTCCAAACAGTGCTCTTCTTCCCCATTTTCGTACCTTTAACAAAAAAATATTATTTTAAATTTGAGATAACAGTGCAACCAAAAAAATAAATATATATATTTTTTATCCAGAATAAATAAAAATGAGGGATGAACTTTACCGGAAGTTATTCGGCTCGCCGACATTCCAATTTTCGAAAGTGATTGGTCGTCCATTCGCCATCCAGAAAAAGGTACCTTCTTCACCTTGGTCAGTGCCGGAAGTCCAGAAATGCTCGTGACCTAATCCAAAATCTTTTATGTGTTTTTCTAACCTGTCGTTTTCTTCTTGAGAGGATATACTCGCTAAATGCATTCCATGATAGCGACAGTACTGCGATGCTCTATACCAATTAGCCTGAAACAATAATTAAAGGTAAGAAAAGTATTAGACATGACATTCCTAATTTAATTAATAAAGGAGACATTAATTTTATTCAATTCTGTCGTTGGAATTAACATATAGGATTGCATAGAATTTAAACACATCCCGGAGAATTGCATAACATTTCGTAGAATTTTATTGCAATTTATGAGATTCTTTCACATTTAAAATGATAAAATAGAATAAAATTGATGGGAATGGAGCAGAGAACATTTTGGTGTTTGTTGAATGCTTTCCACCGGAAAGTTTGCAAGCAGAATCCAATGTTTCATCTCGAGTGGTTGCATAGATCGTAGTGTCGAGCAAAAAGGGTGCAAAAATGCAACCCAACTCGGGAAGAATGCAAATAAAATGCAATAAATATGCCGCAGCTGTGATTGCATCACGTGGCACGTTCGACCAGCAGTCTCTGTCTCTTGGATTTTTTATCCTAAACCATAGGTGCTTTTTATTCCTATCACAATTAAGTGATCTTTTTTATATCCAGTATATTATATTACAAAGAACGTATGTTAATTCGTTAACGTATGTTAAACTTAAATCTCAATCAAACTGAGAAAATTGAGAAAAACTGTTTGTCCGAACTACTCTAATAGAAAGTGATGTGCTCTTTCATATTTTGCAATAAAAAATGAATTTTTTAAATAATCTCTGAAAATGGACTTCGGTGTAATGTCCTTTATTATATAAAGTTCTTTTTTTTAGCAGAAGCCTTTTACAAATTTAGTGACTCGCAAAGTGCTTTGCGTATCTTCTAGTTTTTTTG
Source organism: Synergus gifuensis (assembly GCA_904066015.1). Classification (NCBI taxonomy): domain Eukaryota; kingdom Metazoa; phylum Arthropoda; class Insecta; order Hymenoptera; family Cynipidae; genus Synergus; species Synergus gifuensis. The sequence continues at coordinate 126,516 of CAJFCO010000077.1, forward strand.
TAATTCTCAACTTTTTCAACTATTCTACATTTTTTAACAGCCGTTTTGCAATAAATAATAATTTTCCGTAAAAACGTCACTTAAAGGTCATTTCTTTCTTCTTGATAATTAAACACAGACTATACTCTCATATTTCTTTCACACTAAATAGTTAATACCCTGCTCTTTATTTTCGTATCTTTGCAATAAATCCAGTTATTTTAGAATGCTAAAAGAATAAAACCTCACGAATGGTGAAATTGCGTTGCACGCTATCGCATTTTACCCCTTTTCCCTCTCTGCGATCTTGCTCACCAGGGAATCCTTGTTCTTTATGCATTCTGGGCGACACATATACATTTTATGGAAGCAATGTATAATGTAGGTCGCTTTCAGTTAATTAAGACGCATAAATAAAATATTTCAACTTTCTGTTGTAAGAAAAATATTTGGCCGGTTGCATTTTTATGGACAAATGGACCCTATCCTGAAATATGAATTCCTCGATTAATTAAAGGATAAAAAGTGTTTCTTTATTGTCCACTGCATACGTTCCCAAATACAGAAAAATACATCAAAACATTCCTAAGTAAAAATGCTGCACGACTCTCATAAATTTTTTGAAATCTCATAACTGTTTTTTTTTGCTCCACTATTCTTTAACAAAGATTTATATCGTATTAGAGTTGTTTGTCGACTTATTTTCCTGAGAACTGACGTAGTTTAAAAGTTATTGGAGCGTATCATAGAGAATGACAAACGTGGTTTCGTTAGGAGACAGGCGAGAATGTGATTCATGTTTCTCGTTAAGGACTTCCTTGCAAAATACGTTCGAATATGGGTTGGGGGGAGGGGGTTTGGGGAGAGAGAACGAATACCATCCTCTTCCGTATCGAATCCTCTTATGAGATCAAGGAGTGGATGCATCATGCATTGTTCAAATCCTTTTACACCAATTCCATCGCTCATCGATGAGCTTAAAGAAAAGCATTTGAGACTTAATGGAGAGATTCGAGAAATGAAATTTAATTGAAAATGTATAATTAAATTTGAATCCGTTTTAAAGATCCTTAATATCTGCTCTTATAAAATTTTCCAAGTCACTCTTAATCTCAGAGGAAGCAGGCACCTTGCAATCAAAGACTTCTTTGTTTTTTTTCTTCTTTTCTTCAGTCGTAATGAAAATTGATATTTATTTTCTTTTACTGTTCATTTGCCACTTTAATTTATTCGTCTGACTAAAGTCGGAGAATTTCTACTGAGAGCTACTGAAGTTGTTTTCTATAAAAGGAAACAATTTGAAGATATTTGAGAAATGTTAGACGAAAGTTCTGAAGGAAGTTTAAAGGACGAACTGTATCTAGAACAATTAAGTTGGGTAACCGATTTTCATTAAGTAAATCTTTCTTTCTTGTTTTTTACGGTTCTTTTATGCTTCTAGATTCACGGATCAGGCATAGCATGACTTCTAAGTTACGAGCTCTAAAAAGTCTAATAAAGACCCGCACGACTGTGTAGGGCAGCAGATAAATCCAGTAAAGCGACAGTTCGCTTACCTTGAAGAAGATCCCCAGGTAATATCGTTTCTCGCCTAGTTTCAGAAGCGGCATCGTCCATCTCGAAACTGCCAAGTTACCCACGTTCTCATCCACACAGTTTGGACAGTCATCTAAAAAAGAAAAAAAAATACTTGGGTTAGTGGCTACGTAAATTATTATAAAAAGAAAACAAGGCATGAAAATAATAAATTGCTATAAAATATAGGAAAAATATAGGAAAAAAAAATATTCTTGAGTTAGAGGAACATTAAAGATTATTTAAAACGATGAATTGAAAGATTTCTCTTTTTTATTGTTTGAAATGGTTTTTGTTCAGACTTACAAATTCAAGAGATTCTAACTTAAATGACTTAAAATTTGAAATTCAAATGTTGATACTTCAGAAGTTAGGTTCGATTAAAACTTGAGCAGCTTTAGTTTGAAAACAAATTAAAATTCTAAAATTTCTAATTTTGGGAAATTACATTAAATATCTTGTAAAAATAGTACAAGTATATAATCACCAATTAATAATTAAAAATTGTTACTGATTTGAGTCAATGACGTATTTCTCACTGATTCAAGTATTTCTTTATAGAGAAGTTTCTAGTTTAGTTATACATCATGCTGAAAATTAGATCGTAGACTTTATCAACAAGTTTGTTACTTGTCAGTCAGATAGTCTGGATTGCAATAAACGTGGAGAGAAGAGTTTAATTTCGTAACTAAATAATGCAGATAAATATTGAAAGAGGCCTCGCATTGATTGCGTAAGTGACATGCGGAAATGGTATGTACTTCGGAAGATGCGAATCTTCAAACATATATTCAAATATATCTGAAAATATATGCTCACTCATCATTTCATAATCAGAGTCGTGTCAGAATAGAAACTGCCAATTGCAATATGAACAATTTCTTAACCATCGATTACAAGTTAATAATTTTAAATATTCATCTTTCAAATTCTATTGATTGTTGACATTTAAACAGTTCCAGCTAAACATCGATTAAGTCTATTGAAAAGTAGCTTATACCCTGATAATATCATGGCTGACTAAACACGTCCGTATCTACTTGTAGAAAGAACGTAAGCTTTCTAGGTAGGATTGTTGGTATGAAATCACTTGGATAATAAGAAATTCATTCGAGATAAAAAATTTACGTCTGGAGTTAAGTATGAGACACTATTTCAAGATTTCAAGGGAAAAACAAAGAGAACTGTGAGTAAAGTGGATTTAAAATTTAACTAGATCTTGCGAACGTAACAGACATTATTTTGCAGTAGGAACTATCATGAAATTATAATCAGGAGCATCAACCTAAGAGCTATCGATTGCACCGTTTATTTATTTGTTCAGAAATACAAACATGAGTTGAAGTATCCCATTGAAAGCATACTATACTTTGTCGATAAAAGTAAACATCGTTCAAGTTGAATGGCTTGCTTAAACTTTTTTAAAGCATACAATTTCAAAGCATAAAAAAGCACAATGTAAAGCATAAAAAATAACAGCAGGATCTTTGCAATAGCACTTTATATAAAATAAGTTATCTTGCAGTACGTAATAAATAAAAAATAACGTATAATAAATACTGCATAATAAATAATAAATAATAAATACTGGAAAATAAATTATAAATATAAATAAGAGTGAAAGTGTAATCTAACGGTAATAAAAGTGATTTGCTCATTAAAATACCAGCAAACTGCATAAAAGTTGCGTATATTATCTTACGTCTTACAGATGTTATGTGGAACAATCATCTGAGAAGAAATTCTATCGAGAACATGTGCTCCCTCACGTGCGAGTGAGCCAAGAGACTCGTATTTTTTTTTCGCTGCACTCAACGAGTACTGGTACTCTGTACTCACTCGCAATGAATCATTTATATACATCGACGGTACTGGTCGATTGTTAAGTTATACGTTGCATAGCAATGCGTCCGTCACTACATGCAATACAATTATTTAATAAACCGTATTGCAGTAATAGTAAATTCCTCATATTGAAATCCAGATTAGATTTCTATCATTTACGTGGCACACCTGCTCTTGAAATGCACGTACAATGGGCAGGTATTCAGTCAAATACAAATGTGCCAATAAATAACGAGTTCTCAGTGAATTATGTATATTCTACATGTGTATGAATTTCGTAATTCACGCGCAGAATTTATTTCATTGAATCAGAGCTATCCTTTTGAAACGGGCTTTAATTTCAAAGCTTTGTACAGAAACTTTCAAAATAAAAGGCTTTCATCATTCAGAATTTTAAATTCGAAAAATATTTGGAAATATTTTGTTGGATTCAGTTGCTCTAAAAATGGTAAATTTACGGTACAAACCGATTGACGGATGAGAGGCAATGCATACTAATGCAACAATCAAAGCTTAATCTGATTCCAATGTATACACACACACACACATACATAAATATATACATACATACATACATACGCATTATCCCTTCCCACCCCTTGAACTTTGACCCTTACTTGCGTTTCTGCACGTGTCAATTTCACGCAACAAAACCTGCACGAATCAGTTTGGAAAACGAGAAAATCAACCGCCTGACTTTAATAGATTTTACTATTTTTTTTCTTTCCATTAGAAACGGAACCAGTCACTGGTTGGAATTGACGTGAAATCGAAAGCGGAAGTGCACTCGTCTTGGGATAATCTTCCGATGGGAACGAACCGGCTGCTATTCTACTGGAAATGTCCAGCCTCGAAAATCAGACATATAATGCCAACGGACACACGAAACTCTCAGATTGCACAACTTTAGTCACGAAATGCATTTTAGTTTCTGATTTTATTTCTTCTTATTTGATTAAAAAAAACGTTCAATTTGACTAAGAGCAGTTGTAAGTTTTGTTTATTATTATTGAACTGAATAATGATCGTGTATTATTAAATTAACTTGTTTATTGAATCGCAGTCTATTGTTATGAATTATGCCGATCCACCTAACCATCAGCAAAGAAAGTGATCTTTAAATGTCGACAAGGTATAACATTATTGAGAGAAATTTATGCAAACTGACAGGTTGCTTTCACCTTTTAAAATATCTAGATTTACCACGGAGGAGAGAAGATTAATTAAAGGTGTCAAAACGCAGATTTTCTGATCAATAATTGTTTTAAAAACAGTTAAACTGTTATAAATTGAAATCAATAAACTTGAATGAGCTCTATAATAGTCATAATTATATCGTTTATCCATAGTTATAACTATAATTATCCTCAAAGTTTTTACAACAATAAGAAAAACTTTCATATCACTTTTCTACCCGTAAACAGTTTTTCAGTAGTATATTATACATTTCTCACTGATGGTTATTAAACCGGTAAAAACAAATATGGAATTGTAGAAGTACTTTTGAGTTAATAAACATGTTGACTTATTAACGTGTTAAGTTAATAAGTTATTGTCGTTTAAGTTTTAAACCATTCATAAAAAGTGTCATCTCGTTTTAAATATATACAATTAATACAATGCAAAGTAGTTTCATAAACAAAACCGAGAAAAATATATTACTACCTCCTATCATTTCTAAAATTTCCAGTAGAAGAAAAATATTTTTTTCATCATTTTAATATTGATTTCTTTCCATCACATTTATTACTATGGAATAATTAGAAAGTATTACTTTGCTAGTTACTTTTTTCACTCCTAAAAATAAATGTGTGTGGAAATAGCAATAAATCAATCTAGCCCGGAGGAGGATTTATGATCGACCCAGACTGTAATATTTGATGTACAGTAACATGCAACGATGCCTACCCATCGAAACTTTGATTCGATATTAAAAGTTTTTCACCGACTATTCACTTAATATACTTTATGCATATGCACTGCACTAAGTGAACATATCCCTGGTTTCCTGTCAAACTTTAAATTATAAATAAACACAAGATGTGTGGAATAACCTCAGATTACGTAATTAATTAATTATTATTATAATAATTAAGAAAAGGTGATGTGCAAATATGGAAAAGTGTATAATTACAGTCCTGTTAAGAAAACTCCAAAAATCGTGTAATTTGTGTATTTTTTTATAAAGATTAGAAAACTGTTTTGCATTATATTATTTCTTAATTTGATTTAATTTTTTAATATAAAATTTAAGTTTATATATTAAAGTTTAACCTCATCTTATAAATACCTCAGAAATATAAAAGGAAAACCAAAGAGGCTATTTCTTTCTTTGCTTAGTTTTCGACTTGAACAGTTTTGAAATATTTTTTGTATATTAATATACAAAACAGTTTTCTAACCTTTATAAAAAAGTACACAAATTACACGATTTTTGGAGTTTTCCTAACAAGACTTTGTAATTAATTTGTTTCACTTTGTAATTATACACTTTTCCATATTTGCACATCACCTTTTCTTAATTATTATTATAATAATTAGTTAATCACGTAATCTGAGGTTATTTCACACATCTTGTGTTTATTTATAATTTAAAGTTTGACAGGAAACCAGGGGTACGTTCACTTAGTGCAGTGCATATGCATAAAGTATATTAAGTGAATAGTCGGTGAACAACTTTTAATATCGAATCAAAGTTTCGATGGGTAGGCATTGTTACATGTTACTGTACTTCAGAATTTTATAAATAAAAATTTCTTCATTTCCCTCGAACAGTCTGGGAAACTTAATTGGTATTCAAATAATTTTATTATTATTTTGTTTTATATAAATTCTAATTGCAGAATTTCAGGAATTTTTTGTATAAAGCTGAAAAGTAAAAGCTTCTAATGTCGCCTTGCCTCGCGAAGGTGAAATATTTACGAAGTATCACTTCTAAAGAGAAGGCAAGGTATAAGGAAAAGTGAAGGCATGGAAAGGGTGAAGAAACATGGCAGACACATGGATGTCCACGTGAGAATGTTTGTCAGAAATGTCTGCGTGACATAAACACAAATTCCAACGAATAGGACATTTAAATATCAAACTCACATACTGTAGACACAAAACTTCTTCATTAATTTCAATGTTCATTCAATTAAGTTAATTTTTTAATCAAATACTAAATTCGAGACGTCAAATTAACCTTCTTAAATTATATAAACGAAAAAGAAATGATAAAACAATCCTTTAAAATGATCCTTATCGTAAATCTTATAGTGTACATCATGTCACATAGTAACATATGAATTTCAAAAAAGGAGTCTAAAAATTGCTTTCCTTAGTTACCTAATTCGTTTTTACTTGACGCAAACGAGGCAAAAGTGTTATTACATTTAAAGCTTTCTCTTTAAACCACAATCATCAGACACCTACATTACTCTTCCTTAATAAAACATAAAATGCTGCCGTTCATGCACGTGGCGGTCTTAAAGCGCCTTAGATCTTAAAAGTAAGATCAGAGAATTTAATTTGTGAGTAAAAATTGAACGATGGCGTAATTACGCACACCATGAAACATTTCTTTATCCAGGCACATACATACATACATCGAAAATTCCCTTTGTATGTATATTTTATACAGTAGTTGAGAAGGAGTATTAAATTTCTTTCGAAATTTAATATCTGTGAATCAGGTACTAGCGATTTTATTAATAAGAATGAAAATCTAAGATCAGAGGTTTTTATTTTGAAAAATGTTAGAAATAGAGACAAATAAAGAAAACGTACATAAATTTGACTTTTAAAACGAGGTATTTTTTAAATTTTGACACAATAACACTATATTTTTTAGTTTCCAAAAAATACAAAAATTCCATAATCATATTTAAAGCTCCATTTAAATCGTCAGTCCTCCGGAAGAAAAACGAAGAGGGAAAAAAGTAACAGTCGTAAAAATATGGGTGGAATGAGAATTTTTTGTGGCATCGTTTACACCTGGGTTTTTTTAATCCGCACTAATTGCTAGGACTCTGCCTTCCACAGTAAGCCACCACATCAATCACACTTCTCGCCATTGTATTCTTGTATGTGTGTGTGTGTGCAGAAGTCATGTATCTATGTGTTTGTCTGGATACATTCAGAGTAGTGCATCCAGGCTGCTTGCAATTTACCCGGTACACCGGAAGTGTAGAACGACGCGAAACACTCTCTTGCCCTATTCTGATACTCTCAGCAATCCCTCCCTTGATTCCTAATCCTTTTCCCTTCCCTGCTTGACTTTTTTTTTCTTTATTTATTTCCATTGCCTTGCTTTCTTCTTTCTGCTTTCGAGTTTTCCTTTCAACGGTTCCACACTCGTGAACTTTGGCCATCTTTCTTTTTCTCTCGTTCTACAACACTTCCTTTACGTTAACGAGTAATATCCTGGAAGTTTATCTCTTGAAAGGATTTCATGGTAGTTGTGAGGTACGTGTTACTTTCGTCATGCTCGACAACATTAATTTCCTAATGAAGCAACGATCCTGGGAAATGCGAGCTCAAAACGGAAACGTTCTTTGATGTGATACATTTAGTTGAATGAACAAAGTAAAAAACATCTTGGAGGATTTTCATTTTAAATTTGAAATGGTTAGATTTAACAGATTTCATTCCTCAAGCTTTAGCTTTCGAAACATTCGAATTCATAAACTTTCAACCATTAAAGCTTTTATCTTCCATTTCTAATGCTTTTCCATGTGAAAAAGATTGAATGGTTTCAATCTCGCTGAGCCTAGATTTACGCAGTCGAATTATTAAGGATTTTAGAATTCGGAATTGGTAAATTTCTATTTTTTGAGAGAACTGCAATTTTTAAAATAATCTCCTTAATTGATCGAATAAAAAAATTTCACAAAATACATTAACCAAGAACCATTAACCTTGAGAAGATTCAGATTGTGAAATGATAATTTCAATGATAATTTCAATGATGATTTCAATGATAATTTTTATCGCTGACTGAATGTCAACCAACTGAATGTCAATAAAAGAAACTTGTTCTCTTTCAAGTACACTACCCCAATCACAATAAAAAATATTTATGAGTGACCTTTACAATCACATTCCTCGCAAAAAAAAGTAAAATGGAGAATGCGAAAAAGAATATCCTTAATTGCTTACGCATTGTTCAAGTATCTATCTTATAATGTCAGGAGCAAGGACGATCGAAAGGCGGATAATAATATATAATATCACTTGATCGATCTACTTTTACGTGGTGTATTGAATACAAGTACTTGACCCTGAGCTGAAATCTCATAATCGAACTATTATACGCTTGAAGGTGAATCTATGATCAAATCTATCAAGGTTAAAGAAAGTTGGGTGCACATAGAGTTGGGAGAAAAGCAAGATATATGAGCACCTTCGTTTTTATGAGCTCCTTCATAGGAGATACAAAAAAAGATGACTATTCACTTTTATCGCTCCTATTTTATCCCGCAATCGTTAAAAAGGAATTTCAAATATAAGAGCTCCCTTTTCAGTTAAATCAATTATGTACAACAATATTTTGTTGCTTCTTCAAACTGAAATTTTATGGTTTTTGAAGTATTTCAAGGCAACCTCTTCAGCTTTCACAATCCTCTTATTTTTAGATCTTAGTCTGGTATTAAATACTGTATTAGAGGAGGAAACTTTTAATTTGTCTTTCTACGATTCAATGTTAGGAATGTCGCAATTTGTTTCAAATATGCCTTAGTTTCTAAAATTCTAAACTATTTTCAAGCATCATAAATTCTTTAGAGTAATTGGGAAGACAAGGTCCAGAGAATTTCTCATGATAGAAAGGAAAAACTGGTGCTATTCGGAAAGAAAAGGGAAGTCGAACCATTGAGTCTGCCAGGAACTGCTTTTGTCAATCCCAGAAGGATGGCAATCAGAGCGACCGAGTAAATCCGCTTGATGGGCGCCATGGTTGTCCTTGAAAAGGATTCTTTCAAACTGACCTAACAAGAACTTGAAGCACTATTCACCCATAAGTCTTTTTTCTCTTTTTTCATAAAAAAAAAAAACAAATACTCAGCTATTAATGAAGAAATTAACTAATTTTTTAAAAAAACTTGCACAAGTGGACGCGGTGCCGAATGATTAACCGAAAGCGAAGCTTGGCCTAGCACGGCCAGCAGGAGAATGTCTTGGCACTATCTATAAGAATATTTCTGGTAGTGGGCACCATGGACGAACGGCCTCCAGGCTGCTCCAGACACAGAGATTGGCCACACAGTAGGTGTAACCGTTTCTCTGTCACTTAGGCTTACCACGTGTTGCTGCCTCACGAGTTTACTCTTTACACACACGTGCTCCATATAAAATTCATAAAATTGAATTACTCCTTCAAAATTGTAACAGAAGCTTTCAAATCTCAATATTTGACTACTGTAATCAAATAATTTTCTAAATAGTAGCCGAAAGAGAAAAGTGGTGCTTCTGATGCATGTTACAACTGAGATTCTTGATAAGCGATTGCGCAAATACGAAACTTGGTACATACATACATTTTGATTAACAGCCCTAAGAGAAATTCTATCACATTGAATTAGAATAACAGTCTTATTATTTTCCATCAGGAAATTATAAACTCATGAATAAATGATATAGTGATGAAAGACAATCTTCCTTTCTATTAAAAGATGCCTCTGCATCTAAATTGAAAACCACTTTTTATCTGTATTCAAAGAAGATATACATTTTTAATTAAAATTGGATTCTATTTTATTATTATTATCCTTATTATATTTACTCAATCTGTGTTATTGATAATTATTGAGATTTCTAATCATCTAAGATACAATTTTGCATCCAAGAAGCTTTATTGAATCTTATATTGAATCTTCTCTAATCACTTGCACATTCGCGAATAGGAAAATGTGTGTAGGTTACGAAATCACGTAAGAGAGTAAATATCAGCACGTATGCGTAAATCGAGTTCTCAAGAGGCACTAACAGCACTTTCGGTTCAATATGCAAGTTCCGCCTACCACTTGAAACTTCTAAGGCAATCGACGAAGAACTGAATACCACCAAGCTTCGACATTCGCTTTTCAATCGGATTCAACACCAGACGACCTTCATCGCGATTCGCTAGAATTCAATACTGTACTTTATGAATTATTATAGATATTAGTGATTTCCTCATTATATATTATATCCACACAATAGGCTCTGCAATTTCGACTTAAGATTCTTCTAAATATTACCATTAAATTTCTAATTAGACTTCTTTTCTGAATAATAACTTTCCACTTTCCTTTTATCTCTATATTTAAATATCATTTTATGTAACAAAATTTCATTTCAATTTTGCTTTGTTTTCTCGAATTGTTTCCAATGTTGATGAACTCGTAGATGACCTAATTGGAAATTGGAGGAAATAAAGTCTGAGAAAAATAAGGGAAGACTGAAAGGAAAAACGATTTTCTAAAAAGTTTTTATGATTCTCCGCTTACCAAAAATGTTGGATAAAATTGCATTTAAGTACTTTGAATGTGAAGGACTTTTTTGAGGATGCGAGGTAAAAAGCAGAGAAAAAAGGAAATAGGGAAGACGACACTGCAGACGGCGTTAACCTCCTAAGTGGAAGAGCGTTTGCAACCTTCTATGCATCCACTACTTCCTTAACGTCGTTTCTCGACTTCTAGCTCGATGTACTTCAGAACGAAACGAACTGAAACTCATCTTACGAGAAGAAATAGGAATATTTTGTGTCTGCGATATATATTGAAGATTTCAAAGAATTACTCAAAAACGAAACGTTATTAGAAATACGAAATTATTTATTATAGTTACTTCTGAAGTACCAAAGAAGAATGTTCATGCAGTTTAATATCTAAATTAAGAATTAGAACATTATTCGTCACATCTTCTTCACTTTTTTCTATTTCTATGCTATTTCTTTAAGTTATAACTTTCTGACAATGAAGATTGATTATAATATTCATTATGTCTGCGGCTGGTAGATCAGTGGATAATGCTGTCTGGGTCAGACAAATAGAAATTCTTGTCACGAGAGATTAAGCAATAGGCGCCTATTTTTTAAGTAGCTGTCTAAATTCTAGTTCCTGTTTCAATTAAAGAAACAAAACAAGTGGAATTTTATTAATACAAAAGCAAATATGACTTAAAAACCGATTTACTTTCAAGTTTCTTACGCATTATATGATATCTACTAATAATCAGTCTCTTTTAAAAATTAAATATTTAAAACTTAGTTTTTAACTCATAAAATTTTTCAATTTAAACTGCAGAAAAACTACTACAATAATATACGATAATATTATATACGAGATATAATAATTCATGGTAGAATTTAAAAAAATTAGTTATCAATCTACGTCAATCTATGATTTCCATTTAACCTTTAAAAATTTTTTTCAATTGCTACTTGCATCTGTAAACATTGAAGAAAAATGTGAGTTAGCCAGTTCTTCAAGAGATTCTTCTTCTTTGAAGAGATTAACACATTAAATTCGAAAATATGTCGCCAAGTGAGATGCCTGTATAATATTATCAAATGATTAATTATCACTATCTATATTGGTCGATCTTAGAACGTGAATCAACGTTGTATAACAATTTCACAATATATTTTCTTAATTCTTGATATAAATAACATTTGATTTATACCCAAATTATATTTTATCCATATTCAAATTAGATCCGGCTTAGGTGTAAATTTAAGAAAAAAATCAATCAATGGAGTAAAAGAAAACGAATTCAAGGAATTTAATAAACAACTTATCAAAATAACTTCAATTCAATTTCTTAACATCTGTGGAAATGTGAAGAAACCTTCATAGAAGTTTTCCAAAGGCTCGTATAATGGTCTCGTGTGTTGCAAACTTTATCATAAATTTCACCTATCTTAAATCATTTAAGACCATAAGAATTAAAAATTTTGCAAGTTTGCAATATCTTCAATCAAACTCCTTTAAAATTTCAAGGAAAAAGAAAATTGTTTTGTTCGTGTGCATTTATGGACATGCAAATTATAAAGGCTTCAGTCGTAGAAAATGAAAGTCGAGATTCCACATCGAGTGTTGTAATCAGGGTCAGTCTGGAAAGGTGTGGACGTCATTTATCAGCTGGGACAGGCCAGTTAATCCAAAATAGTTTCACCGAAAAAAGTCTAGTAATAAAAAATTAAGTAGAAAATTTAGTTTATTGTCTTCAACAAAATTAGCAAGCCTTGCCAATTCGTCATTTTCTACTAGTCATTATTTCATTAAACTATATACTAATAGATCTCGCAATGTCAATTTATCTAAAAAAAATGAATCTATTAGAAAAAATGTGACCTTTACTAAAATTATCGTTACTCAATCAAAATGACTAATACTTACAAAAGGCCAAATATATTAGAATTGTGGTCATTAGGCTTTTGGAAGATGAAGACCATTTAGGTCAAGTGTAATATGCACGAACATCCTTTTTACCTTTCTCATTTTTTTGAAGACATTGAAAAAAATTAATGACACCTTTTACAATAAATTAAGTAAATGAACTAATGAATGAAACCTTTGAATTTTAATCTACTTTATATTTGAAATATAATATTGTTAATGGGTAATAAAAATTGGTGTGCGAAAATCTCTCATTTTTAAAGTTCCCGTAAGACATTTCTGTAATGCTATGAAATAACGCAACCATTCACTCGAAGAAGGTGGAAAGTTAAAGTAAATGAGCTTAATTATTATGTCTGAAGTGCAGCGTTTAAGTGCGTAACGGCCGCGGTTAAAGATCTCGATAATTTATGCTTGTAAGGCCATGATCTTTAATGGTTTTAAAGAGGATGGATTCAAGTTCCTAAATGAAAGGTCGAAAGAAATTACAAAAAATACACGTTCTGCTGCTTTTTGCTTTAAAATAATATAAACTAATGACTTCAAAAGGTAACGTCGACGTACATTATTGTTATTACCTAAGGCCATAAATTATATTTACGAAGTTTCGCTTTGCAGGGTAAACCAAAACTTTAGTGAGATATTAAACCCAAACAATCTCTTTGTGTTTATACTTGCTAATTTATAGTTACATTCCACGCTAAGTGTAAAGGAATTCTGGTTTTAAAAAATGATTAAATTAAGCACTTTCTTTGCAATTTCTTGCATGACAATTTCTGAATGTTAATAGATAAAAAAATCTGCCCGCTTCGCGGGCACATTCTCATCGCGCGCTTCGCGCGCTTTTGTGCCCTTCGTGAAGCTTGCGCTTTACAGGACGCTTGAACCTATATGTTTTTTTTTCAATTTAATTAAATTATATATTTTATATGTATAATTTATATTTTTTAATTTTAATTAATTTTTTTATATTTGTAATTTATATTTTTATATATTTTTTATAATTTAATTAAATTAAATTTAAATTAAATTAAATTACAGCTTTGAATGCAAAATTTAACTAATTTACTTAAGGTTCTATCGACCTTAAGGAGCACATTCTCATCAGGGCACTCGCGCTTCGCGCTCGATATTTGATTTAAAGCTCGCGCTCCGCGCTCGGCTCTGTTTAACAATATTTTTCACGATTAAAACGAAAACTACTCATCCTATTGAAAAATGGCCAAAGGAGAACTTGTAGATCTTTTTAAGGCAAATAATTATGTTTCTTATCATTTTCTCTGCATCTCGCGTTTTTTGGCTCAAAATTTGAATTTTCGATTTTTTAAGGAAATTCAAAAAGTTGTTATGCCTATCCTATAGGGTGTTCAAAAAGAAACATTTTTTATCTATAGACTTTTTTTCATATCGTGTGTTGTTTGGCTTCTAATTTAAGTTTTCTTTCATTTTTTTGGATTTTCAAAATGTTATAAGTCTTTCAATTTTTTTTTTATCCAAAAAAGTCATTAATAAAAATTGTTCGACTTTTTGAGTACTACGAACGTGCGTCAATAGAATTTTTAGATTAAAAAAAAAAGTGGTTTCAAAATTTTTCAAAATGCTCCAACTTTTTGAATTTTTATTCAAAATGGCTGGCCAACGAACTTGACCTTCATTTTAGGACACTCAAAGAGTATACCAAAGGACAATCCAATCTGTCAATTCTTTCGAAAGTTATCGTGCTCACAAACTAAAAATCACACACACACACACACACACACACACACACACACACACACACGCGTAAAAACCTGTTTTTCGGGTTCAGGGGGTCCCAAAACGTGGACATTTGACAAAAACTGGGGGGGTCAAATTTTACACAAATCTAATACCTTCTCTGATGAGAATGTTAAAAACAAATTCAAATTTCCACGCTGCAAATCAGAAACGATGCAATTTGTCTTGCTGCCAATTTCATTGCAAGAGAATTATTTCTGTTTCAGGAAAATGTTAAAATTAATATCCATAATTAAAGTGATTAATTATTTTAAAGTATAAATTGGATATCAAAGGAAAATTAATTTGATAGTAACGACATTAGTGGAGAGGAGGATTAGAAGCTTTAGGTGCTATGATTGAATTTCCTGAAGTTAGAGTAGACATACTGCTAATTGAAACTCAAAGTTGTGATTATTTTCAAAGCGATCAGTTTTCGATAGTTAATTTTAAGATTGAAGGAGGTCTGATTTCAATTTCTCTCAGGTCTTTGATCTGGTTATAGAGCGACAATTTTGAAACGTCAAACTATCGATTTCCCGTCTCACAACTTACTTTGTATTGCTAATTAATTAGCAGATCCCACGCTCAAATGACGATAATAATACTTGGCCACACTTTACGCTTTCGAATTCCACTTCTAATTAAAATACTCTACATTTTAATTCGATTTCAATGAAACTAGCAAGTATGATCAGCGCTAAAATTAAAATCAAAGGATTTCAAAATGATTTAAAGAATTTCAAAAGCATGCAAAATAATTCAGAATTTCTAATTTTTGATATATAAATAATTGTAACTCTGTCCAATTTCAGGAATCTCAATAAGTTTCATAAAATTCGTTTAAAAATCCTTAACATTACTTAATATTCTATAAAATTTCGTCAATTAAATTTAAATTAAATTAAAAATTACATAAAATCCCACAAAATATCGTCAATTGGCAATTGTCAATCGTCATTTTATATTTTTGAGATATATGATAGAATTATTTCTTTTTAGATAGGATCTGTAATTAATTCTGGGTGTAAAAAGCTCAAACCTAGCAGTTAACTTTTTTCGTATTTACGGAATTCGAGATATTCCTTTGTCTCTTGAAAGCGATCGATTAAAGTTTTTTGGAATGATTCATTTCAGCTACTGGTATCCTCGAAGCATGTTTGTGTCGAATCAAACTGGTTAGCCCTCAGATGACTTTCATTCTGGATTTAACTGAATTGAAAATTCTGCGGTCGACGGACCAGGCTGACCAGCCTTGAATTGGTGAACGTACCCGGTTTATCAAGAATTCGTTCAATGACTCCAATCTCTTTTAAAATTGCTTATAATTAAGCTAAAAGGATCATTCTAAGTTTAGGAGAAAAGGAGGCTAAAGGCAGGCCACATTTTAATTGAAACACTCAAAAAGCGTCTCGTATCATTAAATATTCGCCACTTTTGGTTTTAATGTATTTATCAGTTCCATTTTTCAGGGTTGCAAAAATCAATAGCTTCAATTTGAAAATTGAGAATCGATGAAAAATATAAAAAAGTAAATGCGGCTGGAGAATTTTTTACTTTTTCTCTCACTGAAGGCCTTAAAACGCTCCTCGTAAATACTGCGAACGAAGATATTATGTACTTGTGCAACGTAAATGTACTGTAAATGTTCGCAGCTGTTTGCCACTTTTGCACCTAAATCGGAGAGCTGCTCACAGTCGATAAGCTTCCGCTTTCAGAACGATGCATTATTCTGCGATCATTTCCGGTTCCACGAATCGTTCGCGAATCACGTCCATTGTCTCTCGTAATGAGGATCCTGAGTTCCTGCTCAATAAATTTTCAGGGAACTATTATTATAATTTTTTATATTCAAACTCAAAGTTATACTTATGTTCCTATTCATTTTAAAATTTGTACCATGCAGAGAGTAATCGTTATGAAACTCATATAAGGTCACTTTTACAAATTTCTCTTTGATCTCACTCCAGATCTTAATAAAACGAAGAAAAAGATCCAACAACTCTACCTTTTCGACTTTCTACCTTGTTTGTATATGTAATTGCGGTTTTATCAAACGTTATTTCTGGTTTTAAATTCACTGATAAACTGTCGTTGATAATAAAATACATGAAGTAAAATTTTCTTCTAAAAGTTGTGTGCAGAAACAATGTTCTGTTTAATAACATAATGCGTTTAAAAATGATTTCATGAGACATAAATTGATAAAAACTTTTCTCATAAATCTTTCAACTTACACGGCTTCTGTAGATCCACGATTTGTTCAATTTCTGCTAGTATTGATACTTATTTGAATTTATATCACCATGAACCGATAAATTTATTTTATTCCCTTTCGCAAAATATAGCAACCTAGTTCCAATTCCAACAGTCTAAGGATTATTGGTATGTTGGAATTTTGCAGTTGGGTGAGTTTTCTTGATTATTATGAATACGAATAACTAATTGGTTATAGCTGATAGGAATATCTCTCAGGTAAAACATGTCTCACTTGCTCAAGTGTTGGTGTAATTGAATGTCCGATCAACGAACTCGACATATCTGGTGAAATGCACGCCTTGTGAAAATAGGAACAAGTTTTATGCTTGGCCAAGGTCGGCTCGCCTTCGGAGAAAGTGCTTTGCTTTTTTGCATACACGCATTTATAGGCGGAATCTTCCGCCTTTATGAGACTCTCAGAACGAAAGATATTTTTAAATTAATTAAAAAAATTACATCACAATATAGTTATTCCATTTCTTGCCATTAAATTCTCAATTGTTCATTTTTATCCATAAATAATAATCATTTTTGACATTTCCCGACATTAGAAAATTTCCCGACCGGAAATTGTCGACAATATAAAATTCCCGACACTGTAAAATTCCATTGTTGGGAATTTTCTAGTGTCGGGAATTGTACAGTGTCCGGAATTTTATTTTTCGGGAATTAAAATAAGGGTTTGATTTTGTAAACTTGCATGCCAAACAAAAGTTTGGCATGCAGTTCCAGGTTACGCTAAAAGCATTTTCATTGAAAGCATTTTGAGCGTGGCAGGTGTAACCGTTATCTGATATATGCCACGAATTGGTTTTACTCGTGTTATAAAAACTTTCCATTTTATTTTTAGGAAAGCAAGTTTACTATCACAACATAAGTATTCTAGGAGAGATAAACTATGGAAATGTCATGAGTATGTTATTCGTCGAATGAAATTCCACGTAATTGAACGCGATCTGAACGCTTGTATAATGCGATAGTTTATACACACGTGAATTCACTTATACAAAGTATTATTCCCCTTCCCTGGAACTCCCAATTTTATGATACAAAATCGCGTAAAAAATGTGTAACATTTGAATAGAAAGAGTTTCATTTGAATACATTCGAGTCCTGAATCCAGAAACCTTTTTTCATTATTGACTGGTATCAAATTTGAAAACCAAATATATATTACCTCGAATTAGATCACGATTTCAATTTGAAAGCATTCAAGCGTTCCAAGTATTTCATTTCTATCACAGTTTTTAAACTATAAAAAGCACAGACCAGAATTCCAAAACAATTCAGAACTAAAATCCGAAGACATTTAATCATCCTTATCACCACAGACTGGATAGGGAAGGCATAGAGAAGACTCCTCGAACCGGAAGTTCGAAACTTTAAATGACGTTTTCGTTGATAAGGTAGAACCTGAAGCAAAAGGGTCGAAGTGGAGCTTTGATATTAATTGTCCTGTGGAGATAATATCGCCATTAATTAGTTCTCGGACAAGTGCCACGAGAACTCCTCCGGGATTTCGGTTCGAGGGTAGTTAACAGGAAGCAAAGGAGCAGTCTGTCGTCCTCGAAATTCTCCGCATGCTAATGTGCGAACTGGAATAATGTGCACAAGACATTGCACATGTGTACTGAGCATAAATACTATTTTGTATGTATTTGTGTACAAGCTCAGATTATCACCCTCCCCCCATTTTCCTCCTCCTTATAGTGTTTTCGTTGCAACCCTAGCTTTTGAACCCATCCCTCTAAACACTGTAAAGACTCTCTAACAGTCAAGTTATGAAACACGTTGCTGACGTCTCACCATATTTACACAAGAACTGTAATTAAGTCCAGACTAGACTAAATGCCTCCCCCTCCCTAACACTACCTTCCTTCCCTCTCGACCTTTCAACATTTTCTGTCTCTGCCATTGTCTTTCTCTTCATGATGGCTTTTCAACTTCCTTTCTCGTAATAAAGGAAATAGGGACGGTAATTGCTTCTGAGTTTCATGTAGCAATTTATTCACAATGAATTTGTACATAGTATTTATGGTAGTAGAATATATTTTTAAAAAATAAAATTTTTATCTGCTCTCTTGTGAATTTTGAAAACTTGATTAAAAGTTCTACAAAGGCTTGTTTCACAGTAAAAACTGGAGTCTTAAATGGAATCCACTTTTGGGTTCCAATGGAGATGCAACAAACCAGAACTCCTACGGTGTGAAATTCACTCACTTTCTAAAATAGGTCCAAAGGAACCTAATTGTGTCGT
Organism: Synergus gifuensis; assembly: GCA_904066015.1. Taxonomy (NCBI): domain Eukaryota; kingdom Metazoa; phylum Arthropoda; class Insecta; order Hymenoptera; family Cynipidae; genus Synergus; species Synergus gifuensis. Next base: position 145,545 of record CAJFCO010000077.1, read on the forward strand.
CCAAAAGAACCACTTTACTTGACAGATTGGCACCAAATAAAAACAAGTTTCAATGAAGCAACTTTCCACTTGACAGTTATTATAATTTAATAAAAAACTTTTGGAGCAATAATGTGCTTGTAATAGATGTCAATTTTGTAAAGATTTAATGATTTTTATGTAATAGGAAATAATACACGTACATTTCTGTAAACATATATTTTTTAGGTTAATTGGTGCAGTTGTAAACATAAACGGACATTCAAAATCGTATATCGGCTTTGTATCGCGTGGGTCATGAAATTCGATATATTTATATCTAGTTACTTTTCATTTTTTCAAAGTCACTTTCACTCTATATATTAGGTGAACCGTGCCCCAATCAGCAGTGGGATTCCCATGGAGAATAGACATAAAGAAGACCCAAGTAATGTAACGCAAAATAAGAAAATTTTTCGGGAAGTACACACGCCTGATAAGGGAGAGATTGAACGGGAAAGAAAGGTGGTACTAAAAGAGATTGGAGCGAATTTTGATTGACAAGAAGATAGAAATATATAGGCAATAGGAAAGAGATGGACAGAAATAAAGAATTGAGGTTTGAAACAGATAAGAGCGAATTGAATACTAGCGAACTGAATACTAGCTGAATTATAAAAACTGGTTTAATCAGTTTTTCCATTAAATTTTTTATTAATTAATTTAATAATTGAATTATTTATTAATTTAAATAATTTAAATAAATGAAAGAAGTAAAATAGAGAAGTAAAATACAATGTAGGAACATAATACTTTATTAAAGCATAAACATATTACATATATCAACGCACAACCCAATTTAATTGCGATCTAATCTGAAGGAAGTTTTCAATGCAAATTAATCCGTAGCCCGTTCAAAATCAATCCGAACCTTTAATCTGAATGAATCCGCCAATCCGATTTAATCAGAATTAATCCGAGCTTTCAATTCGAATAAATCCAGTCTATCCGAATCAATCCGAAAAATTCGGATTCATTCGTATTGACCGAATTTATCAGGATTGAAAATTCGGATTCATTCTGATTAATTCGGATTGGCGGGTTCATTCATATTAAAGATTCGGATTGACTTTGAATAGGCTTCGGATTAATTCAGATTGAAAACTTCCTTCGGATTAGATCGGAATGAAACTGTTTGGTTCGGATACAAATTTCGGAATGATTCGGAAAATTTCAGATTAATTCGGAATAAATTTAAATCTGAAGCTTTCGCTAGTGTAAAACAATAATTCATTGTCAACTATTTTTAAAGGAACCATTTTCAGCGGTTTTGATTTTTTTTGCATGATGGTTTATACAGACATGGGTTGTGAAAGAGCCTTTACGGATAACTTCATGTCATCAAAGGAACCACTTTTAATAGTTCTTTACTCCTGATGACACCCCAATTTTGACAGATTCTAAAGGAACCACTTTTTCAATGGAACTGCAACATCATGGAACCCCTAGTTTTTTCTGTGTTTAACTTGACGGTATGGGAGGATTTCCAATAATGAACAAAGGTATGAGGAATCTAGAGAAGGAAATCTCTTCCTGCCTTTGAGATCAGGAACAAGATAGTTTTTGGTCTTTGCATTGAAAGTGGACGATTAGTTTCTCTATTCCAGTTTCGCCGATGTAAAGTCGAAGTTGCGTCGCACATCAAACAGTGGTCATGCTTATAAGTACGGGTACATTTCCAAATCAAATATTTGCCATCTACCGGCTGGTGAGTCTCTGCTTTCACTTGAACAAACGCGAACAATGAAACTCAGCTTTACAGAATTCGAAATTATGATGGTTTTATCGTTTCCATTAAATTCACAATGGCTCTTGTATCTACATTATTACGAGAGTTTATAAAAGTTTGGCAAACAGTTCCTTACTCGTTGAAATTCAATAGTTTTATTCCTCATATTTCAAAATACTCCATTTCTTTTTTTCGCTGCTTTCTATTTGCCTTCTTTTTTGTTAACATCTTAATTATGGTAATTCTTTACCTACTTTTTGAGTAAATAGTGAAAATCTCTTACATTAGATTCATTGATATTCTTTGGGATATTCCAAAGGCAATAATGTCCAATTCCTACCAACTTCATAAATCTAATCCCAAAATATAGGTCACATATGATAGAAATCGTTCGACAAACAGAATAACCCTTTGTAAGTCCTCTTAACTCTCCTGTCCTTGTCGACACTTCGGCTTAGCGAGCGCAAAGTTTTGTCAATAATTTTAGATTTATACACTAGCGCATGAACTCAAAGGAAATATTAGACATCAAAAATTTCTGTCTGTATATAATTGTTCATAATCTGGTCGAAGATGAAAATTTACAAAAAGAAAGCTAATTTTATACATTCGTTCAAGATTTCAGTCCATACCCATGAATTTTTCCTATAGTTAAACAAATCAAAGCATTTGGCTAATTTATTTAGATCGAAACAAGATACTTTCGAGATTAGTTGACAAACTATTTACTTTCCTCCCATCGGACGTAGATCCAATCTATTTCGTGTTCAAAACACTACCTTTACGTCTATTTCATCTGAAGACTAGAACAAAATAAGAAACATCCCTTCAGGACATCAAAAGTCGATTACACGATTTCGAATCTTGAAATAATATGTTACTGGGAATATTTTACTTTGATTTGTCTAGAATGAAAAGCAAAATCCGAAGATCGATTATTGACCTTCCGAAACAAAAGATTACAGTGGATTCTAGTAAAATACGTGAAGCATGAATTTATTAATTTTCCTTTGAGGTAAAGTGAGAGTATATCCGGGAATTGCATCGTCACTTCAATGTACGGCTGCATACACCCTTGTTATCGCATTATCAGCGGTCAACCGTAATTTCCCCCATGCTGAGACTGATGATGTTCTCAAACTGATGCTCTCGAGCCCTGAATCTATTCAAATCTATTCATACATTCGTAACTTTGACGTACAACGTCAATGCCTCTGGCAAACTACAATTTCAACCATTTTACACAAAAAATACAAGTAAGAGTTGCATTAATATTTCTTCCAATATTGAAAGTAAACAATTCACACATTGCAACCACTATTATTAAATCAACAAAATTCCGCACGTATTTTTTTCTATTATTCTGCACTTGCTCTGAAGTTTAATATTGTAAATATTTGTCGAATCATTGACTGAAAAAGCCCAGAAGTAATCTTTGGGTAATTGTTATACATATCATAGGAATAAAAAACTTATTTTTATTACTTGGGGTTTTAATTGATGCATTTATAGAGAAGAACGATTTTACCGAGTTTTCAATACATTTCAATCCGACTTTTTTAATTGCTTCATTTTTATGTTGGATAATAAAATTAGTTAGGGGAGACTGTAAAAGTGACTTACTTTATACAGAATATAAAAAAAATAAAATAAAAATGGTATTTTTCATACAAAGGTTGGATTATTTCCATATTTCGAAAAATATGGAAATAATAAAAAACCCAAGATTTTTTATCAAAGTTTTTTAATTGCAGATACCACTATTCCTCAATAAGTTTTATAGAATTCCTTAAAATCCCTTTAAAATCTTAAAAAAATATAGTTAAATTTCTTCAAATTTCGTAAAATCACATGATATTCCTTAAAATTACTCAAAATCCCATGAAATCTCTTAAAATTCCTGAATATCCAATCAAATTTCGTAACATCCCTTGAATCCTTTAAAATTACTTAATATCCCGTAAAATACCGTAAAATCCGTTAAAGTTACTTAAAATCCCACAAAATATCGTTAAATTCCTTAAAATTACTTAAAATTCCACAAAATATCGTTAAATCCTTTAAAATTTCTGAATTCTCTGTCTTTATACACTCGAGTCTCCCAATTGTCAATTTCCCAAATCTCAAGTTCTCCCAAATGTCAAGACATGATTCTCTCAAATGTCAAGTTCCTGTTTCTTAAATCACACTTGAAACCTTTGCGCACGCGTTGCGTTCGGCATTTGATTGGTTGTTATTCGCAATTGATGTGACGCATGCGCAATTGATGTGACTATAGAGATAAAGAATGTCTTGACATTTGGGAGACTCAGGTGTATAACAGTTTTGACTGGTTTTAACAAAGAAAATAAACTGAAAATAAACGTCAAATTCGACGTATTCGCACACAAAATTCGTGCAATTTCCAAAAAAAAAAACCAATCAATCAGGATTTCGACAACAATTTGTTCGATATTTTCGAGGTATATGGCAACATCCTTTTTTTTAAACAGGATTTCGGGCAATATTCGAAATTTAATTCTTGAGAAGGAGAAATAAGAAAATAGTATAAAAATGGCCAAGAGATAGGAACTTTATAGATAATTAATAAAACGTCACCAGCCAGAAGATCTATCCTCGTTCTGCTTTTGGCACTGTCTTCGAAGCCTTGAAGATCATCCTCATAATCTTCGTAATCCTCCCTGCGATCTCGTCGTTCTTTCTGAATATCATCGTTCGCTTCCTGTGAATTCGATAACTTTTGGGGTGTCTTCCGAACCCTGGACGACTGGTGATTTGCACTGAAGAGGACTGCTGGTGGTGGAGGCGTCGAAAATTGACCTTGTAGACGACGCTGCAGATATCGCGCCAATAGTGCCTGAACAGCGTCCGTCTCGGAGCCTAAAAGACAGAAGAGAGACGCATTCATCATTAGCCAATTGACAATATTTTCCCCTCATAATAAACAGACTGTTCAATTTCTTTCAAAATAAAACTATCAGCTGAGAAAAAAAGTCATATTTCTTTTTCATTTCTAATTTCTACCATAATTCACTTTCTTCTATATTTCTGTCTCAATTAAAAATATAGTGTACATAAATGTGCATTAAATTTTTTTAATAAAAAGTAAGACTTTATCTATTTTTTCTCTCAGCGTTTTATATATGTATGATTATAAAAATGAGAAAACATTGTCATTCGTTAACGGATGAATCCAATCTTCCTCGTCTTTTTCATTCATGCTGCACTTTTTTATTAACATTATCTTTTCTATTCAAAAACGATATTTATAATGGGAAAGGTAATGGGAAGAGTATATCAATTTCTAAAAATATGATCCAACTTTGGGGTGTTTGTTCATTTTTTTTTAAATTAAAAAAAGCCTTTCTCTATTCAAGCTGTATAATATATTATCTACGTATTACTTGAATGAGATATTGAATTAACAAACCACTTCAATGAGTTTGCACTTGACGTTGAAGTTGAAAAGCTTTCAGAAACGTCAACATCATTGTCGGCTCCATCGTATATTTTCCAAATTAAATTGCTTGTCATTATGAGGGTTCTATTGCCTGTTCATAAATCCCATCAATGTCGAAACGAACAGGAAATAAAAATTGAATTAAGATTTCTAATATTTTGTATTCCTAATTCATTTTATTGGATAATCAGAATACATATATATGTATAAAAACATGATAAAAACGATAAAAACATTTGCCAACCGAAAAAGATGATAGCATAATTCGTTTAACCTCAGGCTGAAATGGTAAAAAAGTTTGAGTCCAGAAAAATTCTAAATTTCAGTGAATGAATGCCCAGAGTTGTGGAAGAAAATCTAGAGAACTTATTAAGAAACAAAAAGTGAAAAACTTTCTTCGAAAGATGAAAATTTTTGTCGATTTAGTAAATTTCGAAAATTCCGGAATGACATACCTCTTGTATTCTGCACTAGTATTGATAGTGACAATTATTCTTTGGAAAGGCATCGACCTAATTTGCAGATATCTATTCACTCCTCAATTAATCACAAAATTAAGCTCATATAGCGTAGAGCACTCTGGTAGTTTAGACGAAATCATAAATGGTCAGCAAGTGAACGAGAAACGTTACAGCAAGGAAAACGTCGACGTGACTTACACGAGGAACCAACAAAATTTTAATGGTATAATTTATTTAATATTTTCCACTAGAAAATATCCTTCAGAAATTAAACCGGCATTTTATTGAATTATAACAGTTTGTGACGAATATTACACGGAACAGAATGTCACTTTTGGACAGATCCAAATTTTCTTAAAATTTGGGTCTGTCCAAAAGTGACATTCTGTTTATTAAAATTTCGCAAACTTTTTCCATTTTTTGAATCAGTTATTTTTTCCGTGTATTAAGTTCAAAATCACTATAATATAGTACATTTTTGTTTCAAATGAATTTGACATAATTATTTTCGGTTCAAAGGGAGCAATCAAATTTCATTTAGTGGATTGCAAGCGTGGAACAAATCACACAAAGTAGATAAAATTGAATGCAATCGATTAAAGTCCATGAAAGGACAGCAATTTCCCTTTTATGTGAATAGTTCAACCGTTATATATATAGTTGACCCTTAGTCAAATCAAGTTTTATTTAAAAATACATTATTGTTATATTTAATTCATATCTGATTTTCTTTGTAGACTCAGATAGCAGTGATGAATACTAACTTTCCAGTTGTCAAGATTTATTGAGAAAGAAACTTAAGATGCAGGGAATTAGTGTTTTGTTAAATGGAAAATTTGGTTCTTTTGTACCAAAAAAGAAGAAACGAATCGAAGGCCAAAATATTTCTGAATCGAAATCGTGAGTGAGGTTGATATAAATCTATTTCTTGGAAAAGAATTAAGAGAAGGATTTTAAAAGCATGGTAAAAATTTTTTTTATAGTTTTCAAGACGGTATTGGACAGCCAGAGAATGGAACAGACAGTCTGAAAGAGATTATTCAACGTTTGATAGCCATTGAATTGAGAAAACATCGAGACAAGGAGCGGATTTCGATCAAGAGGACGTATTCGGATTCCAAGACTGTCGTATACGAGAAAACAAAAAATAGGAGGAAACAACCCTTCAACTTGTACGTACAATCAACGTATTTACTTTCTCGGAGGAGTTTTTTTTTTATTTTACTCTTACTACCGAAATTGAATCTTTGTGCAACGTCCATATAATCACAAAAGTCTATTCTAAGTTAATTACAATATAAAGGCAGAGATGAGGTTAAATCATGATTCAATTCACTCGTTTGCTTTGGATTCTGAAATTAAAATAAAATAGAATGAAATTAAATGAAATTGAATACATGTCTCGTTATGCATAATTGTCTTAAATAAGGAATTTCGTTTTCCTTCTTGAATTTCAAACATAAAATCACCTAATCATTTCCTACCTTGTGATTTGATTCAAGCAGCTCTTTGATGTCAAATTTGGAAAAGAACAAACAAAGTAAATCCTCCTTGCAGAAGAACAGACTGGAAAAGACAAAGGAGTTAACGAACAGTCCTGGAAAGGTAATTATTAGAGAATATATGCACGACACAAAACTAACCAGGATTCAGTGGCAGAAATTGAAATCTTACAGTTGCAGAATGCGACGTCTCCAGATAAAACAGTCGAAGGGTTTTTGCGAAACGATGAGCCAGACAAAGCGAAAGAGGTGGAAATTCTTCGAGCGGAAACTGAAACAGCGGAAAATCTGGAAAATGTGGATCCAATTCCCCGTGAACTTAAATTGGATAGTCACAATACCCAGATTCCAATAGGCTATATCAAGGATCGTTTTGTTTCGAATAATAAGTTGTAAGCCTCCAATTTTTGAATTAAAAAAAAAAACAATAGAAAAATATTTTCCCATTGATATTACTTAATTATAAATACGAGAAAACTAGCACCTTTCATGTAATTCAATCTGACAGGGACAATTATTTATCGTTAATATTTCCTGGCAGTAAAAAAGAACAGCGAATGTTTCCACCAGGTTTTCCTTGAGATAAATAATTATACTTTTCACCCAACAGATGCAAACGGAAGATTCAGAATCAGAAGGACACTTCAACTCAAACCGAACATAAATTCCTGGTTCGATACATTCGAAGCTGTCCAATCCAGAATAAGCATTTGACCCTGTATGTGAATTTACACGTTCCATGCATCAATCTTTCTCCAATTATCCACAGAAAAGCCTCGGACAATCTCATATACGAAAAACGCAAAGGAAGTGCGAGTCCCAGTTATATTGCTTCGCCAGAGACATTTCGATGGAAATGTATTTCGCCTAAAAATAAAAAAGAATTTCTAAATTAAAAATTAAATAAATAGGTTAAATACTAGTGAAAGTGTATTTGTTACATATTCTTGGAAAGGGAAGAATTTCTTTGGTCTATCGGCCGAGCTTGTTTGCAAATTGTTGTCACTTATGGTGAAACGACTCCTAAGAGATTAGTCAAGACGTCAATGCCGCTTCCTTGCGACGTTTCGAGGAATCTTTTTCATCTACCAGTACATCCACTTTCTGCAGTCAGTGCTCGGTTTCATCGGTGAGCCGAGTATTAAATTAACGAGTAAGTGCATGTAGCACCTAGCTAGGTATTCCCATTTCGCAAAGACGCAATTGCCTAGTTTACGATCCCTCGATTAAGTGTACTTAAAATTATAATTATAAGGTTGCAACAGCTTCCTCGAGAGTAAAATATATTGTAAGAGTCATCCTCCTCTGTACTTAGCTCTTTACCTTCCCAACTTTCTTAATCTGAAATAATGGAAATGAGATTTTTGATAAATCCGGATTTTAGGAATATAAACTAGTAGAAATTTATCCAGCGTTGCCCGAAATTTTAAGAGATTTTTGGATATTCCAAGTGATTTTAATGAACTTTAAAGGATTTCGGAATATATTAAAGAATTTTAAGGGTTTTTTAAGGGCATGTGATACTTTACCAAAAGAGCAAATTAGTTATACCAATTATACATTCACAATAATAAATATTTTTAGCTAATAAGAGTCAATAAACCTTCGTCTACATGAGAGGAAGGTTTATTGACTCTTATTTACTAAAAATATTTATTATTATTATTTATAATTGGTATAACTAATTTGCTCTTATGGTAAAGTATCACATGGAAATTTTATTTGACTTTATGGAATTTCAAAAAATTTCGAGACATTTTATGTAATTTTAAGGAGTTTCAAAACATTTTAAGGAATTTGAAGATATTTACAGATATTTCAAATGATTTTAATGGATTTCATAGAATTTTGAAATATTTGAAATAATTTAAAGTAATTTAGAATAATTTTCGAGGATTTCAAAAGAATTTAAGATATTTTATTTGAATTTATGGATTTCAAGGGATTCCAAAAGAGTGCAAGAGATTGAAATACATGTTCAGAGATTTTAATATTTTTAAATGATTTTAAAAGATTAATTACAAGATTTCTAGAGAATTTAAAAGTTTTTTTTAAGGCTTTCGAAGGAATTTAAAAGACTTCAAGGGATTTTAAAAAAACTGCTAAAATGAAGAAACTGAGCAAGTTCGTTCCAAAGTAAGTTCGTTCCAAGTGCGTTCCAAATTTGAAAAAAGTTTGTTTAAATGAAACAAAAAAGTTTGAATTATATAATTCAAGGGAAAAAGTTTCTTGCTTCAATTAACAAAACATTCGTTTAATTTAAAAAAATGTAATAATTTCAAACAAAATTTATTTGGACCAAATAAACATTTATCTGCGACCCCATACCAAAGTGTAGACTGTCAATTTCGAAATATAAATTAAAATCTCTAGATGAAGAGAGATATACATTTGATTCACCTATAGCGCCATGTGATTTTAATTAGCGTTGAATTCAATGGCTTTCACATACAAGCTTGAAATGTTTTAATCATACACCAGTTGGCATGTGATCCTCACGTTAAGCGGTCATGGTTCATTTGAGTGAGGAAAAATGAAAATAGAAATATGAAAGGAAAAAGGAAAAAGGCAGATACATAGTTATGAAATGAATAGTACACAGAGAGGTCGAGAAGATGAAGTAGAATGGCGATGTAGACGCTAGGGGGGAGAAAAAGAGGAAATGGGGAATGCAGTACGTTTTCCTCATACGCAAATTCAGTGTGCTTTCATTTTAATTCCAAGAACAAAGCACAATGCACCAACACAATTCTACAGTTTATCATTTAATTCCTCTAAATCATTAAAAGAAAATATAAAGATTACATCCTTCCGGATAACATTCAACCGGGACAATTGGAAAATCCCAGAAAACCAAATTCTCCCCAATATAAAATTAAATCTTCAAGTAACACCTTTCATTTATCGTTAGAGTGCACTTTAAATAAAGCCCGCGAAATCGATTGCTTGCAGGCGGGATAAAATTTACGCCTCACGATCACACTAAATTTCTGGAAAGTCGTTCGACTAAAAATTTCATTCCCACTCTCGTAAGCTAGTAGGAAAATGCGAGAATAGATTTTAAAATCGCAATTGCACCGCGCAAGACGCAGAATCTCTTGAAATCTCAAAGGGAAGTAAAGTGAGAAAGAGGAAAGATATGGAAGAGAGGGTTTTTGGATAAAGGGATGCAGGGGTTGTGGAATGGAATACCCACTCTATAAAGCCTCGACTTGTTCGACCGTAAGTTCTACTGGCAACTTTCCGATCTTTATTACCCGGGAGACCTTCTCTCTCTTTTTCGTCCTTCAATCTCTATCTCTTTCTGTCTCTGAAAATCTGGTAGTAAAGGAAAAAAGAAGGAAAACTCGCAATGTCGTAAGAAGAAAACATATGTTCAGCTATTGTCGTCCCTAATGAAATCGGACTTCCTTTTCAAACTCTCGTTTGGCTTGCCTCGGGCTTCGTTTTGAAATCTCTTTTTTTCTCTGCCACGAGAAAACGAGTGAGAAAAGTCCGGGAAAAATAGGCACAGGGAGTGAGAAAGATTCGCAGACTTCTTAATAATATTTCTTTAGATGCTTTAGATTCCAGAATTGTGGTGGGGGAGTCAGAAAATCCTCTCTCACATTGTGTGTCTCATCTACTCTCATTTTCTCTCATTTATTGACTCGTATGAGGCAACGAGTCAAGTACGTACGATTCACATTTTCTGATTGGCAGCCTTTTGAGTCGTAATTGGAAAAGGCACTCTTCTCTTGGAAAACTGACATTACGAAGCTGTTCCTAAATAGAGAAGATGAGAGAGATAATTCGAGGTAGACATTTGAAATGTATTTCCTCAAAATTGAAACACAGAGATTTCCTTGCAGAGGCTTTAATTGCAACTAATTTGAACCTTAAAGTTATTGGTACTTCATTTTGTCTTGAGGAGACATAATTAGTGTAACGTAATTAGTGTAATTAGCTTGGCAATAAAATTACTTTCATTAAAGTTAGTCTTTATTTAAAATAATTGAGCAAAGCATATTTTCAATTCACCTATGTAGTAAAATTATTGAGAATATCCCGAGAATTTCTTGAGGAATTTCGTGACCCTTTAGCTTAGAAATTCTTAGGAAATTCTTGAGAAATTCTCAAAGAATTTTTCTGCAGAAACTCGCTGAAAAGTGTTTACTAATATTAGATAACTATTATGAAGGTATAGGATGCTGGTCTCCATAAAATCATAAAAAAGGATTGTCCCGTCAGCAGAAAATAAAAGCTTTCTTTTGTTGATTTTTACAAACCATAAAGCTGACTGAGAGGAAAATTCAGCCTGAGAATTTTCTTTTAGAGAGACCCTTAAAATACTTTTGTCGCTCTTTCGCCAAATCGCAGGAGTTTATCTAACACAGTAAAAACGCATCAGGGTGTATTCACTGATAAAAGTTGCTGTTTTACCCCCTTACTCCTCTCTAACACCAGCATTATTTCCACGTGTATTTCGCAAAATGAACTGACTGGGTCCATTTGTGGTCCACTTGCTTTGATAAAATCCAAGCCTCTTTATAGATAAGACTCCCTTCCGTTTACGGTGCATCGGGTAACGCAATCCACGGGGATTCAAATCTGCTTTGAGATATGATTTATGTTATGGTGCCACCGCCATGTGCATCGTAATGCACACAGAAAAGTGATACCATTGTGTGATATGGAATACCGCATCTCGATTTGCATTCCAGGTAAATGCACGCGGTCGGAACGACCGATTTCACGATTCTATTTCCTAAGATCATAAAATACCTCCGAGAAGTGGAAAAGTGAGGTCTCGTTGCTACCATTCTTTTCTTTGCTCTTCCTTTTAAACCAATATTTCTCTACTTTATCAGTTCCAAACTGAAAAGTTATACGAATTCATTTGTAAAATTGCTGAACTGGTTGATTTAATATCATTTTGATTTCAATAATGAGGCTTTTAATTCGACTTTAATGACAAGTTAATCTGTAATTAAAATCACTTGTAAATGAATTTCCAATCGTATGGCAAATTATATTATTGGAAAATTAATTTAAGTCAATCGATTTGAATTTTTTTTGTGACAATTTCACTAAAATTATTTCCTTTCTGTATTTTATGTGTGTTATATGTGAAACATATGTTTCTGTATAGGTTTACGAATATAACTATTTATGTGCACGAGGTGTGAAGTCAAGTTGCTGAAGGCAACCACAAGTTTTTGCTAAAAATTGCCCGTGGCATTTAGCTTAACAAAACCACTATGAAACTCCAGAGTGGAGTAAAAAATAAGGGTAAAGCATTCAACATAAAGTGTGGGTGTTTTCTTGTATCCACATTCCAGTGTCCTGATAATACTAAATTTTGTTAGGAATCCCTCCTCCCCTTACATTATTTTGAAAGAGAGGTAATCAGTATTTCATTGTGTCATATTTTTCAATATAATATATGAATAGGTATATAAAATAAAATAACAAACCAACATGCGCGCGATTATTTGTGATTCAAAAGCCAATCAGATTTGCAACAACAATGTGTACGATATTTTCAAGACATTTTGTTACACCGCTTTTTTTTAGAGAGGAATACAAAATAGGAAAAAAATGTTAAAATTGAAACGAAATGGAAAAAATTCAATAACCGATTTCGATCACTGTATCTCTGGAGCAGCTTTTGTTCTGAACCACGTTCAGAGTTCTATAAAGCATACACATACTTCATCTTTAATCGCACGTGGGTGGAATTTCGCGTACCTTAATAAAGTTGAAACTTTGAACAAAATAAGAAACTATCTATAATAAGGCGATTTCCTGATGATAGAGGAGTCTCCTCACGTTCCACGTCGGATGGTGTCGGTTTCGCAGATTAAGGTATACCCAGTTACGCCGTTAGAAAGTTTCAATATTTGCAGAAAGCTTTGTGTCAAAAGAAGAGAAACGCTCGCTTACGTGTAGATCGATTTGCGAATTTATACGCACGAGTATCTACGTAGCAAAGATTTATCTATACATTACCGAAGAATTTACAAACGATAAGATCCCGCGTAAATTTCACAAAATGTAAATTAACTTCTTATTAGTTAATTGTCACTGTTATTTATAATTCCAGTAACATTTCCGAAATGTATTTGATTTCATGTAAATAATGAATAAAAAAAGATTAATTTTTTATCACCCCGTTAAACTAAATTTCATTTGATTTCAACGCTATATAGATTCAAGCATTCGATTTTGTAGCCACAGAATTCAACAGAGCGTAAAACAGATTTTTCAAATATGAACAAGTAATGTCGCACAATCAGCGAGTTTAGCAATGGCAAAACATTCACAAAATCAGAAATAGGGAGAACAACGATAATTATCGTGAGCGATCAATACTTGCTAAATGAATTCGCACACCACGCTTGTCAAACTGGAATTGCTACTTATGCAGGATAATTGAAAAGGAGCGCAATTAAACAAAATTAGTAAATTCACGAAAATACAAATTAATTAATGAAATAATGACCATCCTGTATTACAAACTCTCCAAATTAGAATATATATATATATATATATATATATTATAATATCTCTTGAATAATTATTATTCAAATCGTAAATACATAATTTGGTCAAATTAAAGCAGACAATTTCGATTTCTTTCCTTAAAATCCAACTGTAAAAGAAATTGGATCTTACACGAATTTTGAGGTGGATTCTAACTCCCTTGTGTGCCGAGTTTATCGGTCAGTGTGAGCTTTACTGTAGCCACTTATTGAGGGAGATACACGTGGGTTGAATTAACTTTACCCTTAGTTTACCAACCCCAGAATTTAATCCCCCAGCAAATAGTTTCTGTCTGTGCACCTGAGGCGAAAGCTCCCCCAAAAAAGAGAAACAATTAAGACAAGGACTAGGTGTAACTTTCTTTTATCGAATTGAAGAAAATCGTGTCGATCCAAATTATTATATAATTAATGTTAATTGACTATAAATAACTATGGTACTCACTAATATTTTTATCCCTGTATTGAGGTAATACACCACCACAGAGACAAAGGATTGCCATCCACACAGACAAGTAGTGCCTCTCCATTTTTCTAAAACAGAATAAAAATTATGATTAATTGATACTTTAATTATTTCCATTATTTTAATGCTTCAAATATAATCCAAATTATAAAAGGTATTAAATTAAAGTTCAAATTTTCAGCCGCATTTATGAAAATATTAAATTTAATAATATTAAATTTCTATTTATAAACTTTTCCAACCCCCATTTGCAAATAATGAAGAATTGTTTTAAAAAGAATAATTAGATTTGTATGAAATGGATAGATAATTATGTACATATGCGTTGAAAGGAAATTCTGTTGCATATTCTGGAATATCAGAACACATGAAAGTCTCGTGCAGAACAATACATTTCGTTATCAGCTTCCCAGCGATCCGTGAGGGTTCAGATTCGGCAAATCTAGTTCGAATAATTAAATTCACACGAACGTCCGTAAATCCTCGAGTGAACGGTCCTTCGAAACAATCGACCGGAAATACACAGGACCCGGAATCCGACTTCCTGGGGAATCCACATTACTGGATACTGCTACTGAGTTTTCGGGTTATTATCAATCCATTCGGCAGATCAAGAATAATCAGGTTTTCCTGTCATCGATCGTTCATAATTCAAGATCACTGGAATTATTTTTGTCTTGTCTTCTAATAAACGATTTCAATAATAATACACAATTTAATCGTATTTACGTACAGTTGCAAACCGTATTTTCTAATACTTAATTTTCAGTTCAGTTGTGTATGAAAATTTTATTAATGACAACATTGGACACACATTTAACTAAAATTTAATTAAGTAAATTTAATAATGAATACATATCAAATCTTCATTTTATCAATGATTATTTATTTCTCTTTTTCATTGAATCGTGAAATTTTCTGATTTAACATAGTCAAATACGAATATTGCCTACGGAAATATATTAAATTTTCGATCTGATCCATGGTATAGTATTTACAGTATATTTAAATCAAACAGAAATGAAATCAAAGCATGATATTTGCAGCAAATTCACTTGAAATTTGAGAGAAATGTATTTCAGCACGTTAAATTCATTTGTAAACGATTTTAAATTGAGGAGCAGTGATTTTCCAGAGTTACCTTTACTTTGAAGCAATATTGGTTGATTCTGTTATTTGAAAACAGCTTTAACATTTTACAATTAAAATTTCACAATATTCATGTATATTTGTTGATATAATAAAGAACTAAACGTTTTTATAAAGTATTTTAATAGAAACACCCGCATTTATCAATCATCCTCATAAGATTTGTGAATTCATCGAGATATTTCTCTACCTGAAAGAATTTTCAGAAATATTTCTGTAATCCTTCAGAAGACTTTCGTCTTTTTTCAAATAAATCCAAGGTAGCATCCACCGACATTTATTTCACAAATGGACATCCTCAGACTTAGAGTGGTCACAGTATTTCAAGGTAGACATCCTTCTGGGTCAAATCCTTTCGTATATTTTTCCACTCAGCTTAGTCTCATCCTGCGGTCTTCGAATGGAAATCCCCTAGTGAAACTCGCTATATTCTATAAAGAAAAGCATCCTAAAGAATTCTCGATAGACAACAGACTGGAGACTTTTACAAAAGGATGATCCTCTTTATATTTAACTTTTGTAGGGGGATTAATTAACTCTCAATTTCACACTCATGTAAACATGTAAACTTTCGGATCACTGGGATCCATCATCGATCACATTATTGACTTTAGCTTGAGTACATTATTTCACGGTTAGATAAACGAAAGATTCTTCAATATCTCCTACACTTTTCATCCATCAATTTTATTTTAGTCTTAGCTTACTTCTGGAGAGGGTAAAAATTCTTTTTCGTTTTTGAAAATAGGAGTACTATATTTTTGATGAAGATTTATTATATTAGAAATGTATTACTACATTAAAATTGTTAATAGTTGTCATAAATAAATACTGTTTTAAATTATTACAGTATCAATCAATATATAATTGAATATATTTAATCAAAAATGATGTGCGCATAACACATCCTATTAAATATTTAATAATAATCCACCTGCTTATAACACGCAATACAGAAATTTTATATTGATATTAATTGCTAAATAATAAATGGTACAAGTTGCTAAATTGTAATGGATTATTTATTAAAATAAGAGTCTATAAAAAATTGGTATTAATTTTTTTGAAAGAGGATATCGGATCCAGATGCCATAAAAGAGAGCTAGAGTTGCAGCGTCGGGGATTAAAAACGATTAATCAAGGAGGAAAAGTAAGTTGGAGTCTTTTAGATGAAGAAGCCTAATTTATTATCACTCAGCCGGATGTAAGAGAATCTGGTCGCGCTGTCGTCTTGGGAATTTTTTCATAGATGGTTTGGGAAAAAGAGTGCCGACTGAAAGGTTTTTCAAACGTTTGTTTTTCTCCCGAATATTCGTTTGCGAACAGACATTCTTAAGATGCTATTCTTCTTTTACTGGATCACTCGCGACAGATCCCGCAGATCTAAAGAGACTAGGTCGGGTTGAGAAATGGACCACATTATGCGACACTACAAAAACAGTGTCCATTTTCAACTCTTCTTTCGCTTCTCCCATTTTTCTTGATTCCTTATTTTTCCTTTACACATTATTTGTAATTCTAACTTACTGTTAGAAAAACTTTTATATAAAGTTAAAAAAATTGGTTAATTATTTAGTGGAAATCCTCCTCCTCCTAAATAAATTTACTTTGATTCAATCAATTTACTATGAAATGATATTTTTTTAAATTATTGGATATATCGAACATCTGCTATGAATTATATTATTATTACTAGCAGAAATTTTCCCGGCGTTGCCCAGGACTTTCAGAGATTTCAAGACATTTTATTGTAACTATAACGAATTTTAATGAATATGAAGAGATTTAATGACATTTTAAAAGATTTTATAGAATTCCTAGAGATTTTAGGGGATTCTAAACTTTCTTTTTCAAATTCGGTATATTTACGCAATTGCGCATTTTCCAAAAAACCAATCCAGTTTTTGTATGATATTTTCGAGATACATGGTAACGTCAATTTTGTTTACATAGAATTCTATTTATTGTAAGTATTTTAAAAAGAATTTAGAAAAATCTATCTTAAAAAAGATTACTTATAGTAAACTTTTCATGTATTTTTTATACCAGTTTTTAATATATTAAAAAAAAAGAAAAAAAATATACAAACTATAGATATAAACCTTCCTTGAGCTTCAACGAATATATTATAAAAGATTTCATTAAGATCAGTTGAACGGTTTAGCAGCCTTAAAAAAAAAATTTCACTTTTGAAAAAAATTAACGTTTTCGTGGATTTGCCCACATATAATATAATAATATAATATTAACAAATATATAAATAAAAATAAATATACATGGATAGATAGGTTAGGTATGGTACATTGGCTTTTGTACCTGCTTCTAGAGCTTTGCACATTCGGCCACGATCAAGCAACGTAAATGACAAAATCACACGGTATTCCCCAGCGTTCACCCATCCAAGTACTAACCGGGCCAAACGCTGCTTAACTTCAGTGATCCAACGAGAACTGATGCTTTCAGCGTGGTATGGACGTTGTCATCTGTCTATGAAGGTATTAAACTATTTGCGACGCAGGTTTCTGACAAATAGACAAATTAAAAGGATTCTTGCCTAATGTAATTAAGAAAATAATGAAGATGTCTTTAGCGACCGTAATGGAAGCTCTAATCGTATCTTCCAATTGAAAGCGTTCCGTCATTAAGCAGGTGCTCGCAACAGAAACGACGGAATCTGACAGTCCTAACAAATCAACACAGAACTTCCTACGGTTGAGAACTATTAAAGGATAATATTAATGATGCTTTATTCATTTGTTCCTTCATTCATCTCACTATGATTCTCCAAATTAAGACCAGCTAAGAATCTTCAGTATTATAATAATAATAATTAGCTCAGTATAATTAGCTCAAAAACATGAAACTATTTATTATGAGATAAAATTTTTAATTCAATACATTTTCTTTCCTTTCTACTATAGAATCTAATTTAGTTGACTAAATAAAGTGTATCATGTTGACAGAAAATTGATTGAATCAATAACCTTATTAATCCTCTCATTGTCAGTATGAATTTTCCTTTTAGTAGAAGATTATTTTAAAGTGGTATTCAGTTAATGAAAGGTCACAGCATACAAGTTACCACTGCATTATAATATACCTTGTAAAATACAATTAATGTCAACAGGATAATTTGGTTCAGTTTACGCACAGTATTAATGAAATAAAGGCAAAGTGCTGTTCACTCTTTTGGAATAATTACTTATTCCCGTTTAATCACAGCGTATGAGGCGTTAAATTCCTCTGCAAACTCACATCACCGTCCGGATGAAAATTCACATAAAAAGGTAAAAGGAAAAACAAACAGAGTTCTTTTACGAGCAATTTTAATACGTTTAAATCACCGAGTCTATTAGATTAGAATATAAAATCTTTCAATAATAATAAAAATTACTTTATATGAGAAAAAATTTAATTGTTGTTTTAATAGAAAATATTTGCAAAAATATCCATTTATTATGAATAAAAACGTATGTTTTATCAGTTTTTTAAGAAAGAAAAGTAATAAGTATTTCAGGAACTCAAATTAAACTTGAAAGGGTGAAATTAGCCATAATCACAAAGGAAGGGAAAACGCTTTAGGAAGCTTTCACCTTTGGCCTATTTCGAGCCTTCAACCTCAGAGTTCAAATTTCCTTCACCCACTTTCATAAACTCCGCAAGAACCTCTTTGCCCTTGCAAATTTTTCTTTGATCCATTTCTCTGTGTAGCTGCTTCCGATATTTAGTGCATATCGAGAACGATCTCATAAAAGACACTTCTGCTAAAACCCGTTTAATTCTTCCTTGGAAGAATAATATTTAAATCTTACATTAATCAATAAATATTTATATAAATAGAAATAATTTATTTATTACTTAAATCTGTCTGCATTCCAATATGATGCAACTTTGTTTTGATACACCTTCATTGTGTATTTCTTGTAATATGAGGAAGTTACTCTAAAAATAATTATTAACAACATTATATAATATAAGAATAAATATTACTGGAATGTGGAGGATTCCTAATTAAATCTTTCATTAAACGTGTAATCATCTGTCAATGTTACTTTTAATCAGATCCAATAACATAAATTGTCGAAATTTTAAATTATTTAAAAATAAATGTTAAGTTTATTTATTTACTCTAAAATTATAAAACCTTTCTTCAATTTTCACCTACTTACTTCTATTCATTTAGAACGAAACATAAACTTAAAAATTAGCATAATGCTTCGGTTTATTAGACAATGGGTAATTTGCATGCGAAACACGCTCAAAAGTAATTACACTGTTCGTACTGAAGTCGAATGCGTATACAAAAGTGGTTCTTTTGTGTATAAATAGGCGAACTCATTAGAGAGTTTAAAGTTCTAGATTTTATAAGGATCCATTGTTATCGACTTTTGTCCTCTAAAACGTACCGAAAATCCCACCTGTTGATTGGCCACTGTTTATATCGAAAAGGGGGGTAAAATGACTCTATTATACGTACGCTCAACTCATTCAGAATCTGGGGAACTTAGTTTAATCGCATCCGATAAGAGATAAGAAGAAACTTGTTCGAACTTTTCTCATTGCAAAATTAATTTATAAAATTATATTTACATATATCTCTCAATCATGAGAGTTATCTGATGATAACCTTTAGTTTTTATTAATTATAATTACCATGATATGCACCAAGATGTCAATAAAATATTTTTACACCTTGTTTATACCCACAATCTGATATTAAATCTCTATGTAAAATTATTTCTAAGCATTAAAATGCAGATTAAAATTATCAGAAACATTTTTTCAATTCTTTGTATCTTCGTTTTTAAATTGAATAACAGGTTTGAACTTATAAAGAATTTATATTATACCGTTTTGATTTTATCGAGTTTATTATTATTCTTCTAAGCATAGTGACTTTGAAATTGCAGACTTGTATCAAAGTTCTGAGGCTTTGTGAAATGAAGCGTTCAAAAATTATTTCGCATGAAATGTACTCAGAGGGTGTGTATAATCAATAAGCAGACGTAACTTCAATGTTCTCTACTTAGAACTATTGGAATACCACGAGTATACAATACCTACTAAACTCTACTTTCTCGCTACCATGATCCCCTTCTATATTTTGTAGTACGCGCGTTACCTCAATCACATTCCATTTTCGCGAAAACATCGACTTGACTGACTTGATTCCACCTTTAAAAAATATGATACTAATGGAAACAAATATTAAAAAGTAGAACATAAACCAATTTCTTACTTTCGATACAACTTTTGTATCCAGTATTTTACATTTTAACTTTTGCATTTCAGTATTTAATTAAAAATAAGTTTCTATCACAAGACGTGACAGTTGTGACACCATATAAAATTTCAATCAGCATTTTCCTCCTACATACGAACTATAGGGGGAGGCGTCACTTTCATTTCACCTTTGACACTAAGTATAGAAATATACGTATAAAAACTAATAATAATAATAAGTAGCTTTTTTCAGAATCAGACGATACCAATGAAACCTTTCTTTGTAAGAACATGAGAGTTGTTTACGTAGAAGGATCATTATTTTGATGTCAATTATCGTCACTAATGGCCTTCTTCAAAACACAATTCTTATAAAAAGTAGTGGCTTCACTTTGACGTCTGAGTTTCATATAATACGGTCTAACGAGCGACCCTTTGTGCAATCACCCCTGCTTTCACAATTTATTATGAAGTACAATTTCATCTTGTGATCTACCTGACAAAGATGTCTGACTTGAATAAGTTTACCTCCACAATTTAAAATTAAGATATTATTATAAGACAGCTATTACCACTTATTATATCAATATTTCATTTAACCCTCATCAGTCCCTAACTTTGCCACCTTAATCAGTCCCTTGATTATCAAATTGACACTCTAAGATAAATTAAAGATAACATCCCTAGAGAAAGCTTTAGATTGAAATTCATTCCGAATCAATCCGAAATTTTTTGACTCATTCCGAAATTTTTATCCGAACCAAACAGTTTCATTCTGATCTAATCCGAAGGAAGTTTTCAATCTGAATTAATCCGAAGCCCATTCAAAATCCGGTTAATTCGAATGAATCCAAACTTTCAATCCGAATGAATCCAGTCAACAAAAACTTTCAATCCGCATGGATTGAATTCGTATTCACTCGGATTGACTGGATTAATTTGGATTGAAATTACTTGGTTCGGTTACAAATTTCGGAATGATTCGAAATGAATTACAATCGATAATATCAGGTCTATGTATAACCAAGCACTATCAACTTGCCAAAAAAGATAGAACTCTTTTCAAAATCTAAAAGATAAATAAGTAATCTATCTAGAAGTAATTAGTTCCAACCCCATCAGATCCCTTTTCAGTGTGAAGGTAGCGGAAATTAACAAAAAGTAGTAGGGTGTATGCGTGCGGGTCCGCCGCCACTTCCCCTGTTTGATGATCCCCGCATGAGCGTTCGTCACTAGGCGACCTTTCCGGGTGATAATTAACCAGTTCTGATGTTTGTCCGTGCACATTGCACCATATATGGTCCAAAGTTTCTTCAGTCTCACCTTCCCCAGTATGTGAAACTTGAACTACCTCCTTTCATCCAGCAGCATCCAGAAGGACAAAGACTTCAATTCCTCGGCCAGTTATAGAACGAGAGGCAGAAATTGTGGAAGGTGGAGCTGGCAGGAGATTCAGGTGAGCTCAACGTACCCCTGATTGGAGGATCAGTGAGTGAAAGAGAGAAAGGAAAAATAGATAAAATCCTTCAGTCACTTCTACTCGCCTGGTATCGCGATACCAATAACCAGCGACTCTGCGCATCGTCAGTCGAGAAAGGGACTTATCCTGCACCTGCGTGAGTACGTCATTGGTTCCAAAAGAAGACGATCACAAAGCGCGGCCTTTCTACGCAGGCGTCTCTAGATTCTCGAGGGCAGGTACGCATGTCTGTGAAAACATTGTCCGTGACAAGAATCCTCTATGGATCCATCAATCATCTCCGTGGACATCTCTACTTGGGGAAAAATTGGGATCAAGTGTTTTTATGTTGCGAGAGGAAGTTGCAAAGAATTGTTCTTGAGAACTTCCATTCCATTTTTGCACTAAGCTCGGATTACTAATGCATTTTCAAATCACTCTCATCTATCTTCCTCTTCCACTCTTTCGAAATTCTGTGGATTCTTTGTAGGCTTACTTAAATGTCACGTCAAGTAATCTTCTAACATTTAATCTCGCGCGACATTTAAAACGCAATGATATGACAACCAACGTTGGTGAACATGATGTTGTACAAAATATGTATATATAAATACTTTTTCTAGTTTAGAATAAGGTTTTCTTTTAAGAATAAGTAGAGGAAAAGAATTGCTTTTTAATTCTCTATATTCCAAAAGTTTACTTACAAACTGATTCTTTATTTCATTAACATATTTCATTGATTTTCGATATGTTTGAAGATAAATCCAAAGTAGAAGAAACTTTATTCTATGTTCATCTGAAGAGTTCTCTTGCCCTCAGAAGAAAAAAGAACTGTTAAGAGATAAAGCAAACTGTAAAAGAGGAATATTTCCCTCTCATTGAGGGGAAATGAATAAATAAATCGAAAGTATTGGAGAACAATCAACCTGCTCCTGCACTCATAAGAAATGCTCCTCGACCAACTGTTTGCCTGGGATTCAGAGGTGCAACCTTCTACCTGGCTCAACGCCCACACCTCCCACTTTTTCCTCTAAAGTCACTCTTTTAGGCTCATAAGACTGTATAATTCTTACTCTTTTGTCTCAATCATCAACCTATCATGTTTAGCTCCATCTGTTTTTTATAAATCCTGATTTTTGAGGGTCCCAAATGCCTCTACAGTCGAATCTTTATGAAAATTGAAAACACCTGTTGCTGTCAGACCATGAAAGAAAAGAATAATATAAGATTTAATACATAATGAAAAGTAGTTCTGCTGAAAATAGTCAGTGGTAGGCAGTTGAACTGTGAAAAAGTGAAATGATCTGTATCTATGTTATTACTATACATCCACTCATAGCTTTATAATTAACAATATCAAAGTTAATTTGAATACAAAACAC
The DNA here is from genome assembly GCA_904066015.1 of Synergus gifuensis. Lineage (NCBI taxonomy): Eukaryota > Metazoa > Arthropoda > Insecta > Hymenoptera > Cynipidae > Synergus > Synergus gifuensis. The sequence continues at coordinate 168,918 of CAJFCO010000077.1, forward strand.
AAACAAAGTCATACATTGAATTGATAATCATAATGATGATAAGTATAGCTTCATTCCATCACTTATATCAAATGTCTATGTTCTCCACAAATTGCTACACCTTATCTAATCGTTTTCATACAATGAGAGTGTAGTTGACTGTGATATAATGTAGATTGTAGTTTTTATTGTATCTCAATATCACTCACTCTTGTGAAAGGTCAACAAACCCAACACAACTAAATACTACTCTCCACTCATTTGTATATAGATAATCATTTAATAGAGCAACCAAATACTGCATACTGATCTTTCAGATATTCCAGTATCAAAATAAATTTCTTGCTAATGTATAAGAATATACTACCATTCCACCTACACTTCTAAAAACGGATCCCTTCAACCCATTCCAAAGTTTAAAATTCTATAAACCCAAAACAAAACTAGATCCAAGAATACCTGATTCCTGAATAATCAGATTCAGGAATCATCAGGTTCAATAATCGTGATATTCAATAATCATCAGATTCAGAAATCAGGTAGAACTGGTAGAAGAACCCTTTCAACCTTGTAAGTTTCTCAACCTCTTTGGCAGTAGTTTCGAAAGGTTTGGGTGATTTCCATGGCTCCTAAGTATCAGGCGAGCATCCCACTAGGTGGATGGCATCCAGCGCCTGCGTATGTTCAGTGAAACCTCAGCGTCGACGTGTTTACCAATACAGGTGAAACTGCAGCAGGTGTGTATCACCTACACAGTGTTTGGCTATCGAAACGTATATGAAGCCTTATAAATGTGGAACACTAGGCGAGAAGACTAAGTATGCAGCGACGATAATACAAGATTCCAACAATTACAAAGACGTAACAGGTGATGGTGCATCGAAAGCAGACGCCAGCCTCTCTTCAAGAGAGATTTCCTTTTCAGGTGAATTCTATGAGCGTGGGCGAGCAGGGTAACAGATCCAGGAGAGGGTACGCTCTGGATTCTAGGTTTAAGGTCATAGTTTACAGTTATGAGGCTCTCCTGCCGTATGCGAGAACGACGGATGTCCATAGTAGGGGTAAGCTGTCGAGCAGGTAACAGGTTAGCAACAAATGCTAGATGTAACTCGACCTGATGCAGGTGGATTATTTTTTCTAGCATGCAGCTCAATTTCGAATCCACGAAGGATTATGTCAGAGAAAAACCGCAGGTTTCAGCATTTTTATGGAAGGTGGAAACGATAGAAATTGAGAGTGGTCTACTCTAATTGTACAGTATTCAATTATGTAGGTTACAAGTAATCATTTTGTAACACATAATTCCTCACTAAAGACAATATAATATAGAATATGTATTTCAATTTACGCTCACCGTACAAAGAATTAAAATTTCTCTTTCAAATATCGTAAAATCCTTAAACTTTTCAACAGTTTTATAGACTAACACTTTTTATGGTTTCTACGTTCTTAAGAGTCGTTACAATTTCTTCACTTGCTGTCATTTTTCATACTTTTTAAACTAAGGAAATTACACCAAGAAATGTTTTAAAATGATCATAAAAATGTTTTCAATTGACAAATTTTCGTTGAAATATCTGAAACTTATTTGATGAAAGTTATGTAATAATAATGATGTATTATGAATGCATTTTCTTTTAAAAATAGATACTCAAGATTATATATTCCGACCTTGGAAGCTATGCAACACCTCAGTTTCCTCCACCTGCATTTTACCCTGATACCCTTGTCACATAAGTTCAGTCGTCGCGTGTCTTGAATGACGAATATATTAACAGCTGCGTAAGTATTGAGAGTCGTTGCAACAGAAGAACATGCACTTCAGTTAACATATACTACTGACTGCATCACCTGAGGCTAAATTATGTCTGTGCACGTCCAACTGCATGCTGTTCTCCTGACCTGCGGAAACGGCTGATTTACCTGAAATTCAGTGCATCACAGCCAGTACCGAACTCCTGAATTTAGTGAAACTCAATCAAAGTTCAATCAAATAGGTGCTGGAGGCCAACTGCGAGTTTCCTCGCACCACCAATGACCTAAACTTAGACTACTGCACTGTAATTAACTTCCCTGCAGCTTCAACGATCTCTGTAATGCTTTCCAAGCCTTCAATAAGAGCCTTTACAATTTTTGAGGAAATTCTTAATTGAGGTCAAGACTCTGAAACTGCAAATGTACATCATATGTCTTTAAAAATTTCATTTTTTCACAGAACAAAAATACAAATAACACTCAATCACAAGGATTTTAATTGAGGAAATTTTCTTATTGCAAAGAGGAAAATTTTAGAATTTCCAATTGAATAAATTATCATCTAATTATCTACCTTGTCTGTGTACTATTTGTAATAATAGTATCATAATAAAGATTATTGTATTGCATTTCTTTAGGAATAAACAAACGAGAGGTTGAGTTTTCGTAAAGTACTCTCTAAAATTGATGATTAAATCAGATTAAATTAAATGAATTGAATTCAGTTTCGATTTTATTTGTCCTAGGTCTTAAGCAAATGAGAAGGAAAGTCGTTGACTCGAAAGGGTTAAAATAAAACAACTCCATTTCTATCAGAGGCACAAGGAAGTCAAGAGCTTGGCTAAGAGTATTGCGCAGATAATCGCCACGTTCAGGTAATTCAGGTGCGCGAACAGGTGCGCTCGATCAGGGCAACAGGTGAGAAAGAAGATGGCTGACTTTCCTCACTTCTTGATTATCGATACTCCATTGATTTTTCACCTAAATATCTCATTTTTTTATGATTTAATCAATATTACTAGTTTTCAACTGCCAATATTCAGACTCTAGTCTCCTATTTGAATAGAAGTAATACTATTTTACTTAAATTCAAGTTTTAAATACAGGTACGAGGTCTACTTTACCGACTGAACCGATTTCAGGTATGGAAAAAGATCTCCTTTGTAACCTGATCTCCTGATCAAGTGCACCTGTTTGCTCACCTGAAGCCAAGATTTACCTTTTCCAAAACGATTCTCTAAGATTGTTTTGTAACTTTTGTGGGTCTATATCCTGAATTACCTGAAAGGTGAACGATAATCGTTCATCTGTGACGACCTGCAGGTTCACCACTACGAATCCTGGTCGCCTGATCGATGCGATACGCAGGTCGTGAATTCGATCTCTCGATCAATCGCGATCGATTCGATCTGTTATTTTTTTGCCCTCACTTTGAATGCATAAACTGATTTTATTTCTCGATCCATTCTCGGACAAACTTTCATTAATGTTGAGAAAGTCTCGCTTCTGTCAGACTACTCAAATACCAGCATCAAATCAGAGAAATCGGCTGGACCATGTCATTAAAAGGAATTTTTTTCTAATGGTAATTATAGACTCGACTCTTAACATTATTGGCTCAAAATTCTGAGTGACATTTTTGTGAAATTGCGGGTAATTTTGCTGAAATGAAAAGTGTAAAGAGAGTGGTGAATAGTCTTTCTTAATAGCAAAATTTCCATTTGCATCCTGCATAAAGATTTTTAGAGGGAAGAAAATGCCTTCAGTCAATAAATTGAAAATCCATCACTGGTAAATTCCCCACGTAGGGAAAACTGGTCAATACCATATCAAGATTAAAAATAAGCCTTTTTGGATTCATTATTTGCAATATTTGCTTACTTAATTAGAAATTTTTTGAAATTCTTTGAGATCACTTAAAAACTCTTGTAATCTTTTAAAATCTTTTAAAATCTTTACTTATTAAAAATTACATCTCGTCAGAACCCCATTTTAAATGGGGCTCAATGGGGCAATATCTGTCAATATCTGAACGGGTTGCTCTCTGTTAAAAGAAAAATAAAACCAAACGAAGAATTAAGAAATGATTTCCTCCAGCCACACGCTATGTACAGGAAATGAGTTAAGATCAGTTTCACCCGGAAAGCAACGAGTACCAATTTTAAATTTCCAAGGCATCGGTAAAGGAAATGACCTCCTTTGTCGTATAGCATTCCACCTGCGTATAGTTCCTGCCACGCGAATAAGGGCGAATTCTTTCGAATCGCAATACCAATCTAAATTCCTTAACGTTGCTGCCGCAGTTTTCTGTACTCAGCAATGTTGAAACAAAGCAGTGCGCGTCCCAGGCTGAGCTGCCTGAGAAAGTATTCACCGTTCAACATATTGGCAAACATTAACCCTCTTTTGCTCTCGTAACGGTGCAATTAACTCGATCCACTGAACTGTGTACATAAACATTATCTTAACGTATTTACCGCTGGGGTTCTATTTTTATTCGTTTTTATTCTCGGTTTTTCTCTTTAATACACTATACGCCTTACAATTACGACCAACATTACTACTTAGTCATTTATTTTCACTTGCCATGCAGCCAAGACTAAGAATTGATTTCAATCTCTGTGTAATAAAAAATCGGGTAATATTACCGGTAACGTACCAGTATCTTTCCTAGGCTTGACAAGTTTATCGAGAATTTATGAAAAAATTCATTTATAATTCAGAAATTACGAAAAATACATTGTTGGATAAGTGAAATTATTCCTTTTTTCTGCCGAGACGCATTTTTTTATGTAAAACAAGTATTTACACTTACACAATATTTCTGGATAAAATAGAATTGGGAAAACATATTTCGTTCATTTGAACACTTAAAACTTCTGGTGCATCAAATAATTTGAATCCAGAGCAATTTCGTTATTGTCTTTTTTCGAAATAATTTTAATTGATTTCAATCCACACCTTTTTACCGGGTCTCTAATCGGATTGACGATTTTGACAATTGTTCACGAGCGCAAATTAGATTTCTGCTGTGAAGGCAATGCGAAATTAAAAAGTAATCTGATAGTGGAAAAATAATTTGTTGTGAAATTGATGAGATTTCTGCGAGTTTATTTATTTGATAATTAAAAGCGAGAATCTTCTATGATACACTCTAAATCTCAGAAAGTTTTGATAGAAATTATCATGATCATTTTAACAGGTTCTTTATTTCTAAAATTAAATTCTATTATTAAATATATTAATAAAAGCGTAGCCTTGTTGCACTTGCGATTGGTAATTTTTTTTTTTACATAACTTATCGCGAATCTTGACTTGTAATTTAAATTTTCACCACAGTAAGTCCTTGGTAGTCAGTTTGATTGGGTCAAGTTGAGATGCAAAAATTTGATATACACTTTTTTATTCATTTTTCTATATGTCAACTACAAATAAAAATTATACGACTCTCGAGATAAGTTCATCAATAGCCAATCAATTACAGAGTTTGACATAAAAAATTGAAAATGAAAACGAAAAATAAAGAAGAACCAACTTCGGGCATGACACATATTTAATTAAAAAAGTAACAGCTACAGAGTGATCTGCAGGAATTTTGGTTTAATTTAAATGCAAGTTTTAAATTTCGATGAAACTGATGAAGAAATGTATTCTGAGAGTGAAATTGAAAAAATTGACATGTGATGGATTAGACACTTTCCCTAAAATTGATATCGTACTGGACTTAGAATGACGGACGTATAGAATGAACACAAAGGGACGTCTCGTGAAAATTGCTTGAATCCCCAGCAGACTGTTGTTGATATATTATAGCTCCAAGATCAAACGTTACTGTTCAATAGCTTTACCCAATGCTAAAGTAATAATATTAACTTGATCAGCAAAATACGTCCTATCGTTTGAAGCTCGAAATCGAATTATTACTCTAATGACCATGCCCACTGATAATCATAAATCCATTCTGCAAATTCCGCCTAATAAACATCATAAAGAGTATGCAAGGACAAAAAAATTGTATTAAAATTAAGAAAATGTTGTTGTCAATCTCATGCATTTAAAAGCATTAAGGAACAAAACACGCTCTTACAAAACGTTATTCAAAACAATGAATATCTGCTAACACAGCGAGTGATTTTCGTGAATTCGAACCTTCGACAACGCAGTAGAATTATCGAATTTACTCATGTCGCTTCAGGCAAATTAATAACCAAACCAAACATTCGACAAACCACTGTTGAAACGGTCAATTTGCCTCTCGAAGGCATCACGCTCGAGTTAAGGGCATAACCCTGTAATTGTTGCATTAATTGATTCTCAGTCATTTTAATTGAAAATTGTCAACTAATTCAAGAGTAATTTAAAATCAAAATGTATATTTCCATTAATTAATACCCATTAATTAATATCCATTAAATAATTCGGAAAACACATTTTCACCTATTTTTTTCACTTTCCAAAAAGAAACTAAATTTTAGAGAGTAGATCATAAAGTCTTAAGAAATCGTGAAGCTGAAAGTAAATTAGATGTATAATTTGGTGCAAATTGTAGATTCAACTGGAACATCATTGATCATTCCGAAAACGCCACAGCTGTTCTACTACTAGCCAAGTCCATGATTAATCGAGACCGAATCGCGAAGAGATTCGAAAAGTGTTTCAGCAAGTTCTCCCTTTCAAGATCCGTTTATTATCCTCTCACCCCGTGATACTATGATAGAGAAGCTATCATTCACTCAGGTGCGTACGTGGCTACGCATTCCAGTAGCATTGGATAATGTAACAGAATTACGTGACTAGACTAACTAAATTACGCGGCAAGCGTTCGGCAAATTCGATTGCCGGTTTAATCGATCGAAAGAGACCGACTACAGACGAACCGACGTTATGTGGGCGTTATAATCGTTCCGGAAACCAAGCTCACGAATAATGTTGGATTTTCCTCTCTAAGGACGAGTTCATCTACTCCCTTTCCACCAGCTCATTCAAACTTTTCTCTCGCTAATACTCACCTTGTTTAAACTTTCCTCAAGTCCTTCGATATTCCCCCAGTTTCTCTTTCTTGAATCTTCTCGTTGCTATCCTTATTCCCCTTTAATACAAAAAACACTCCACTACACTCTCGATACGTTCAGTTTCACTTCTAATGTTCTGGATCCTTCTTTTTCTTTTATTTGCATATCGTTGGATATCTTTGGCATTGAATATTATTAATAATAATAACAGAGATACTAACAAAAAGCAAAAATTTCGTTAGAATCTCTGCTCGGTAAATTGACGAAATTAGTTTTTTCTTTTATAAAATACCCGAAAGAAATTGTTTCAGGAAATCCTACAATTTTTTTCTTGATTCACGGAGCCCCTGATCTTGTCAACGTCAATTTGTCCAAGGGGCTAAATAAGGATAAAGTGTGGTCCGTTCAACTTGTGACCTTTTTATCCTGGTTTCCTCGAAATTTTTTTTGTATTTTCAAAAAATTGAAAATTATCGAAAAGGATAATAACAATGACTATAAAATGTAAAGATGTAATTCTTTTAAGGCATGTAACAATTGCCATAAAGCAAATTTAGTTTCGCCAACTTTATCCTTGCAATAATAAATATTGCTTGATTAAAAAATATTTATTATTTATTTATTATTATCTTGTGGTAGTAAGATATGCCCTTAATAAAACTGAATGCATTATTATGCATTAATAACTCAACTGCTTTCGATTTAAGGACGTTACACAACCTCGGATTTATCAGAGGTTGACATCGAGGTTCGGCCTTATAAACTTGTGAAAGTCACTAGCAAGTTTCAAGGTACGACTTTCGCCCGATGCCAAAGAGATGTTAATGCATCACCCAAGAATGCACTCTGACCCGGGACAAATTTGTGCATGCTTCCCGTTGACTTTATGCAACCTTGACATGAGTTTCAGAAACAAAATGAAATGAATTTTAATTTTTCATTCCTATATGATAATTTTCAACATTTACATCTGATTTACATATTCTATTTAATTTATTAGACCCGAAATATTTGTATGGAAAAATTCAAGTTCAAGTCTTTTAACATTCAGTTTATTACATACGTAATATTAAGATTCAGTGCTTTTGAGTGCAACACCATTAGTTGCACTTTATTAGTAAGAGGTTACTATAATGAAATAGTGACGATTGTTTACTAATTCACTTTAACTAGTATTTTTACTTAAAAAAAATACTCGGAAATCAATAATCAATCAATAAATATATATTGTACAAAAGCAGATATCTTACTGAATCAAATCTATATAATATAAAATTTATAGTATCACTATTGAACAGAAATGATTAATTCTTGTTTCATTAAAAATTCATTTGAATCATTAAAAGATACGCTCTTGAACGAGATCTATTGATTCAAAAGTATATTTATTGATTTCTGGGTATTTTTTTCTCAGTGTACTTATAATCAACTCAAAATCAACGTAGAACCAATGTAAAATTGCATGAATCAATGTGGAATTAATGAATTGATTTTCGAATAAACGGTGCCTCGAATTCAATACGACAAATCAGTATCTGACAATGAGTTAAAATTATTTTCATCAAATTAATTAATCTCTGAGGGCGTCCTCGCTCATTATAATACCGTTGAGGAGGCTATCTATTAATCCTTAGTATGTGGGAAATTATCGATCAGTCTAGGGACAGCCAATCAGGTTCGGAGGACCGAGGGCTCGGTCAAACAAATTATTTCCTCCCGATTAGCCGTGCGAACACGTCGCATATAACGTCAGAGTGGCGGTAGATACATGTAGGTGGATATTTGGCTATTCGATTACGTGTGTCTGCAGGTAGGAAAATTGGAAAATGTTCCAAATTTCTCATATACACACGAAGGAGAAAATCACGTTACGATTTTATTGCCTTCGTTTTTATTCATTTTTTAGATAGGTAAACAACCGAATTCGATTGAGAATTAAGAGAGAAATGTCTATAAATATTCACGTCATATATAAATATATATATATATATATATATATATATAATTGTATATTTGCAATTAAATTGGCATCGATCTAAGAGGCGAGTTCGCAATCATGATATGGACCGAACTAAACTTTCTAAACCACGTCAACGAGGAAGAAATCTCAGTTCTCTCCTCGGCCATTCGCACATGTTCTTCACATTTCCTCAACTATTTTATTGATTTTTTAGAAAAGAACTTATGCAGATGTCAGAATTAAGTGTAAAATAATATTTGCATAGATTTAAATTCGGGTTTTGACACTGTCAGTGCTTCAATTTGCAAATAATTAACACGGTATGTAACAAGTGCAGTCAGAAATAAAACACACACATACCAAAATAGTTTAACCCATACCTGAAAATGTTCTTTACATTTCAAAAGCAATATACCAATAATTTTCACAGAATTTTTCTCGTTTTATAAAAACATGCGATTAATTTCTCATAGAATTCGCTCAACAATTTAATATTAAAGTTCAATTGAACTTGCAGAGCATCGATTATTATTTTTTTATTCGCAACTCGCGAATGTCTAAAATGTTTAATGTTTTTTATCGTTTTTTTAATTTGTCGCTGCGCCAGGGCTTTTGTATATACCACAATAATTGAATTTAAGGAACGAGGGAAGGACACGCGAGACGAATACAAAATTAATCAGAGCACGTGACACGATCGGTTAAATCGGCAGGAGGCACTCGATAGTATTCACTCGCAACCCAACGGAGACACGGGAGACACTGACTACTGCAGGAGGACGAAGACATTCTTCAATTCTTACCTGGCTATGTGAGAGGAACCTGACCTCTCTCTCTCTGTTTCCCTCTCTCTTTCATTTGATGTTGTTTTTTGTCTTTTTCTGGCTTATTATAAACTATGAGCTCCTATAGCGGTCCACCCCCCCCCCCCGCTCTTTTCACTCTCCCTATTTGTCAAGTTCAAAGGGAGACTGAGAAGACCAAACCAAATGCGGTTGTGTGCCCGAGAATATATTGCAAGCTGTGCACTTGCCTCAGCTCGTGTGTCACTGTTGTACTCTGTCATTGTCATTATCAGAGAGGCAAAGGGCGCGAAAAATTGCATCAAATGCAGGGAATGAAAAAATGGCGGGGTTCCCTTAATTATTTATTATTTTTTCCGAGGTAAAATGGATACATTTGCAGATTGACAGTGTTTGACAGGATAATTTACTTTTTTAATGCCAAGAAAATCAATCAGATGCATCTGTTGAGTGACTGCTATAATTTTCAGTTTTAAATCAAATATAACAAATTCTTAAAATTCTTGGAACATCCAAATAATCCTGTCATAAAAAAAGAGTGCGATTATTCTCTCCTCCACCTATTGGTTGGATTTGTATTTTCAGCCTGTGCTTTAGAATCGAGATCAGAGCTGCCAACTGATTTTAAGGAATTTTTATGGAATTTCAAAAGAATTTAGAAGATTTTCAAGTAATTTAATAATGTTTTTTTAGTATTTCGAGTGATTTTCAATGATAAGAAAAAGTATCAAATTATTTTAAAAGATTTCCAAAGAATTTAAGAATTTTCTTGGGATTTCATATTATTTCAAAGATATGAAAACAAGTTAAAGAATTTAAAGAGATTTTAAGAAAATTTTTGGAATTTAAGACGATTTAAAAATATTTCAAGAGATTTTAAATAATAATAAAGAATTTTTAAACGGTGTACCGTTCTTTTACTACTCGGATAATAACGTATCAAACACTCCACACTCTCGAAATCAATTCTCTTAAATTTCGTTAATGTCCCCTTAATTACAGTTGCTGTAGTTCTAAATGTAAAACACGAAACGTTCAAAGGTATTTAAACGATCCAAACAATTTCCATCGAGTTTCTGTGCGTAGGACGAAATAAACTTCAAATTCACGTATACTTCGAAATCGAGTATGCTTTTGGCAAAATTAACTGTAAATAATTTTAATAAGTTAATTATCAAATTAGTTAGCTAAAATTGAATATTACAGAATTGTAATTTTCGATCAACTCCATAACTAGAGTTCTATTATATTAACAAAATTTAAGTGTAAATATGATTTAAACTAGCAACATAAATGGAATAAATAAGTTAGCAGTCTCGCTTCAAAGCTGGCATTTTAATTTCCTAGCCGAATATTTCACGTTTTTTCGCAGCTTCTCTCGCCATAACCATGTAATTGTCCTTTTATATTATATTTTTTTTACCATTTCCCAAAAATAATAATAGAAAAACAAAAACATGAGTAAAATCATTCTCGAACACAAGCGCATTATTAATAACAATAATTATAGAGAAGGATTCAATATTCATAAATTTTTTTCTTGCAACTTTGAAATTCGTTGGCTTATATAAATTAATAAAAAGAAAAGGTTACCGAATTAACTGCTCTGCATTCTGCAGAACACATTATCCATATTTTATTCGCATCGCCATGGGAATTCTCTAAATCCGGATCTTTTAGGAAAAAAGATAATCCCTGTAGTTATGTGCTCCATAAGTCTCTCTTTTATTTTCAAGAAGAATTTTAATTCGAGAATCCTTAAGCGGAATTTATTCACAATTTAGAATCAATTTACAATATCGTTCACAAATCTCTCATGAACCCTTGAAAAAGGCCATTAATTATAGATCGAATATATTAACTATTCTAAATAACTAAATTCCAGTAGTACATAATCCATGATATGTCAGTTCACTATTTTCAGAGTTAAAAAAGTAAAACATGACATGTTGTTTATTAGGTATTTCTTTACGAGATTTTAAAATTAGGAGAATACATTGTATCCTCGAAATTCACTTGAAAGAGCGTTTGAATGCAAATTGAGACAATTTGAGTTCTTTGGAAATGGGAGCGATTAAAATCTATTCTACGATCGATATTGGTGAATCGAGAGGTTGTAACAAAGCAATTTGCCTGGACAAATGGAGTTTCCTCCTCTAATGCTGAGTTGCTCTGCACTTGCAGAATGGCAGTACAGATTGGCACGAGAAACACTCATCTCTAGAGTGGTATTAGCAGGGTTACGCAATGCCAAAGCTGTCTTCTATACGAATTCGGAGCTATTTTAGGACCCTGTTTGTGATGTTCAAGATAATATTCGCTTGACGTGCTAATATCTTCAGTTGAACATTAGGACAATATGTTTCCTGTATGCGTCAATACGTACATATCAACATGCCTCGTCTGACGATCACATCAACCCTGAAAGTGAATCATCAATACTCAAATAATATGTAGTTAGGCCTCTTTTCATCATTTTATAATATTAAATTATATATTAATATTAAATATTAAGCGAATATGTTTGTTATAAATGTTTGTTGTTTCAAATCCATTGTGTGTATAACTAATTTAACAATCTGTTCTTGTCTCAGGCAACCATCATCACAATCTGGTTGAGATTATTGCTATAAATCAGATGGCTACAATATATGACGTCAGCACACTCAATTCATATTGCAAGAATACATAACTGATGTCAGTCATAATTAATAATGCAAATTTACTCTCGCAACCCTTAAGTGTTTAGCAGACCGTTACCGACTTCAGGATATATCCATGAAAATATAGGTATATTAGCTGTTTACGATGCATTAGAAAACATCATGCATTTGAACAAGAATTAATGGTACAACCCTCTAATTAAATATGAAGGCTGTCGTGGCATGTGTAAGAGTCACTTTTTTCCGTCGAATAGAGCAATTCAACCCTAACTGACAATTACTGTGGTTTTGATTGCGAGACAGGTTCATAAAAGAGATGAAAAGAAGATTGATGGACAGTAACAGTAACGACTGTTCCTTGGGCACTAACTTTACTTACCACAGAGTCATTAAAGTCTTCAAAATCTTGTTTGTATTTGCACATTTTCCCAACTGCGAGGATGTTCGAATCTACAAATACAAATTTATTTCAGACATTTACATCCTTCGATCGAGCTTTTCTGATAGATTGGGGTGTTTATGAAGGTGGTAAGCATGGGCTCGATAAAAGGAAAAAAGTTGAGGGGTGAAAGATTTCCCGTCCGCCTCCACGGCATTTAAATAGCCATATGTCGAATAACCATCTATCAACAGCAATCTGACTTATTTCTTTCATTTCTCTGAAAAAAAAACATATTTCTGCATGAATAATTTAAAGCTGAAGCCCTATAAAAGATCAGTACGAAAAACTTATTTTTCCTGTTGGTATATTTTTTAATATTTGAATGCTTTAAACATTTTTCATCGATTGATAAGAGTTCAATGGTGATAAGTAGGCGAAATAGTATGAAATGGAAATTTCGGGACTTTTCAATTTCGGAAATATTTAACTTAGGGAATTTTAAACTTCGGGAATTTTATAATTTCGGGAATTCAAAATTTTAATATCACTCATCTATTTGCCTTTAGCAATTAAAACTCACAAATTGAACAAGAAATGAATTATTCGATTAAACAATCATTTATGAATGAATGATATGATGAAATCGATTTGTTTTTTATGCAAATTTACACAGATAATTTCTACATTCCATAAATGAGATAATTAATCATCGGATAGAATGCTCCGTAAAAACTCTCTATTTATCGAGCTGCAAAAATTGTCCTGGGAAATATCGAAAAGCGATGTTAATTTGTTTCTATAAACGCCAATGACTTTCTCGGGCTTATTATGTCAGGATATATTTTCTAAAATTTTTCTTGGACATTGCAGAATTAATAATGCAGTTAATATAAAATGTTCTAGCATGATGGTATTTTAATACTGAATATTGAATTGGCAAAAAAATTGTATAATAGATCGAACAGACTGAAATTGGATATTTTATTCATATAAAATAAGGTGGGAAGTTTTCCAATATGAAAGAATCTTCAATACATATTATATTATAGTCAGAGTGTAGAAAAAATTCGGCAAGTGGGTGGCTGTAATTTTACCTTTATACGAATGGTCAACGTCTGGCTTTTGTCAAATATCGTGTTACACAAAAAGATTTCCCATTTGAGACATTTCAAATTCATCTCGAAAATCTTCTGGTCCTCAGACATTCAGACGAATGGCCAGACCAAAGGTGGCTGTTGATCTCAGTAATTTTTCATAGTAAGAATCTCTATCAACTAAAGTCACGAATGCTTTATCCTGCCGGAAGTGAACTCCTAGTCCTGACGAATTTGAATGTCAAATCCAAAGAGTCCTCTTATTTTTCCCCCTAAATTCCAAGAAAAATATTTTAATAAAATTGTACTGTATTTTGAATAATTTTAAAACTAAATCCTTCAAAAGGAAGCAACTGTTTAATTGAAATTCCAATGGTATAAAATAGTCAGTAAAAGGCATTTCATAACTTTATTAATGAATATACGTTGCTTGGCTCGTGAATGATGTAAGCTCTCGTTTTTTACTATTTGAGTATTGCTAACGAGACATCCAGGCTATAGCTTCATCTTGTATAAGCCAGGACCTGAATAGAAAGCCTGCAGGGCTTTCAGTGATGGTTTATAATTGAGGTTTGTCAGCTATTAAAACGATAAGGTTACGAGCATTAAAAGGTCAATCAAAAATCAATGTCATTTCTCAATATAAATATTGATAGATAGGGCAATAATTATGAAATAAAATATAAGGTCTTGGTCAAACAATTTCACATCTTTGTACATAATTTGATATCAGTTTTCAAGATTCTTCACAAGCAAGTAATTCTTCTGCAAATAATTTCCCTAAGTATTTTTCGACTATTGTTACATCGTCGAATATATAGAGCAAAACTTTAAAATTTATTTCGCAAGCTAGATTTCTTTTTAAGAAACCACAAAATCTGCTTAACTCAGATTTCATAGCTGCTATTATACTTTTGCTCTAGAAATCCGAAGAAAACTTGTAGATATTGGCTGTAAATCAAACCTAACAGCAGTATAATATCAGTGCACGAGCAAACTTTAAACAAAAACGTTCTTTCCGCGATATAGGAAAACTTATGATAAATTCGAAAGATGTTATTTTTCATATTAGTAATTTAAATATATCGTTCTGATGTTTTTTTTTGGTCTAAAAAGGATAGAATACGGTAAAAACTCTTGTTCGGAACTTATTCACAAAACAGCCTTTATATGCAGATGTGTAGCTCAACCCCTGATCTCTAAGCAATATTCAGGGAGGTTACGAAATAGCTAAGGGTTGAGACTTTGGGGTCGCGTGAGAATTTCGGCGGGAGTTCACAACCCCAAGAATTTCAAGCGCCGAGGCCAACCACGATTACAGATCTACGGATCCAGCAAAGAGAGCTTGCGCGCTGCCAGGATACCGGAGCTTTTAGTATCAGCAGCCTCCAGTAGCCGGCTGCCAGGCCACGGCCTCACATATAACTTCCCTCGTCATCAAAAACCCACGCGTCGAGTTTCTCAGTCACGTTTTCTACATCGCTCCCATTAATTTTCCCCAAATTTTCTCCATCATACTACACCCAAAAAAAAAAAAAACCTTATAACGCGAGTGCTTTTAAAAATTAAATTTAAAATGTGAAAAATACGAAACTCGAAAATACGAATTCATGGATAAAAGTGTCTAAGGAATGACTAATTAATAAAAAATATAACGCAGTAGAAAATATATATAGCAATTGTAATAAATTGTAATAAATAAAGAATAAAATAAAAGTGTAATTAAAAAATGATTTAAATATCAAGTGAGCTTTCTGATCCTTAAAAATAGTGATAATGTTTTGATTAATAAATGGCGGGTGGCTGATTAACTCTGGAATTAAGAAACATTTTAAGTTTAATAGCTGAAAGTGTTTCTGAGTAGTTAAGGGACGATGTGAGGATTCGATCATGAAGGTAAGATCCAATTTACTTTGACATTTCCCCATGGGAATGGAAAATGTAGGCCGTCTAGGTGTTTTCTGGAAAAAGGAGAAACTCTCAAGCTTTTCAGATTGTCTCGATTGTTCCTACGTGACAGATTTTCACACCATCGGGTCTTGTACTGAGAAAAGGAAAGGCATGTCTTTCAAACAAAAGTATTCGCTTTATCTTATTTCGGAATCTCTTTTTTTTTAGAAGCTACCTTTTTCCCAGATCGCTTTCTGAAAATCTAAAAAATGAAATAACATTATTATTATGACAAAAGTAATAAACAACAAGAGCTTAGTAAATTGTTTTTACGATTATTGGACAAGTTCCTGAAAAATATTGAAACATGTAATTTACATTTGTCGATTTTTGATTACTTATGTCGAGAAAGAATGCAAATTCATCCACGTGATTCGCAATGAGGATGTTGGTTTTGAATAGTGCAAACTAATTAACGATCTTGGCGCGTGCTTTCGAATTTCCGTTCGAGTTTGAACTCCAATATCAGAGCATAATGAAAAATTCATGTTTAAAGAGAAGTTTAGTGAGATACCGTTTAGCAGAAAAAATAAATTACCATGGAATAATACAAGCGTAATGAAAA
The DNA here is from genome assembly GCA_904066015.1 of Synergus gifuensis. Classification (NCBI taxonomy): domain Eukaryota; kingdom Metazoa; phylum Arthropoda; class Insecta; order Hymenoptera; family Cynipidae; genus Synergus; species Synergus gifuensis. The sequence continues at coordinate 185,081 of CAJFCO010000077.1, forward strand.
GCACTTTTGAAACGCGCTTAAATGTTGGAGGATCTTTTATCTTTTGATGAAAATTGTAAAAAATTGTATTACTGGAATAATCTGCATCACACAATTGTCTCATAAAAAGGATGTAGCCATAAATGTTACGAGATTTACAAAATAAAGACATTGCATATTTCAGGGGAAAACTATTTCTTACAATAAGAAAGGGAGAAAAGCTTAGTAGAACCTCCTGTACTTTTATGGTAGGTAAAAATTGAGATTGTTTAATCTAAAGTAATTGTACTTAAATGAAAAGCAAATTGCTTAAATTATAGAGGTCTTATTCTGTAACAAAAACTGTAACTCGATCTCGTTTCAGAAACGCAGGATAAATTTCTCAAGTATAGAGCGCTTATTACTCATTCGCTCTACGAACTCTTTGGCCCTTCGTGTGCAATTTAAAACACTTTTTATTCCCTCTCAGCGTTGTAAACGCGAATGGCTTGTACAACACCAAGCTGTACATATTAAATACTTCGTGAAACGACGAGGCCTCTTTAAGCTGCTCTTGGGGGCACATTCTCTAGGGTAAAAAAATTCTTATGTCCTTGAGGTATCGTAATTTAAACATCCTAGAATATATTTGAATTTGAAGGTAGAATTGAATTTGTTATTATTCATGACTTCGACTAACGAGATAAATTTAAATTTTATACACTGTATATATTCGCGACAATCAAATAAGAATATCGGGTTTTCTCCAGAGCTGGTTTTCGTTAAAGTGCACCCTCTGCGAGAGAAAAGCGCACCAAAAAAAAAGACAATAGAAAAAGAAAAAGGAAATGTTACACTTTTGGGGCTCAAGTAAGATAAATCTCCTCAAAAGTGCAGCTTAATGAGGATAAGGTGAAAATTAAAGAAGATAAAGACTCACTTTTTCATAATTGTAGACTTAAGGAGCCTAATATAGATTTAGTATTATACGAATTTGGAAACTATTCTAGGATAATAATTCAAAAAGTCATATTAAGATTTCTTAGTTATTATTACTACTGGACGTTTATAATTTTAATCAAAAAATCTAAAATGTAACTCAAATTTCTTAAAAAAATATTTTTTTTTGCCGAGGACTGAATAAAAATAAAAATTTATGATGTACAAAGGAGATTGAGATTCTCAAAGTACGCAAACTTTGTGTAAGTAACTTTTGACTTTAAAGTAGTGCAACCCCTGAAAATGAATTCTCTTAAATTTACATTTTCTGTACTGTGTATTCAACAGAGTGAAGTAAGGAAATCAAGTTTTCTCGAGAGATGTTTTTAGCTGAGATGTTAGTAGTAGCAGAGAGGTATAACGGAAGTGAAAGACAGGCCCGAAAGTATATAAGAGAGGGTGAGTGGACAGAAATAAAGAGGGAAAAATCGATGATAAAGTCGCATTAACCTTATTCTCTTGTATACTCTATTGAAAAACTCGACATGAAAAACAACATGGAATAAGGGTATGTCAAAAAGGACATCTAAAACAACGTCAAAAATTATGTTAAAACCATGCCAAAAATTATGTCAAAAACCACATCAAAAACTGTCCCAATTCTTGACAACGTTTGTGACGCCCTTTTTCACATAATCTGTTACGGCCTTTTTTATTTCCTTTTTTACTTACCTTTTCGTGTTAAACATCGTTTTTGACGTCAAATTTTTCAATAGGGATAAGCACATCATATAAATACCCCTGTACATGTTAAGCTACCCACATAAAATCCGCGAAAAGGGTAACTTGAAAGAACAACATCAAACACGTTCCAGGATTCTAGGAGATAAAGATGATATTTAAATTCATGGCGTTCCCATTGGATTGAAAAGTTTTTAAAATCGAGTCGCGAACAACTTTGGATCACGAGCGTCGAATAAAATGAGGGAAAATTCAATGTGAATGTGAAAGAACAGTCGAGACCTCCAAATTGGATGCATATAAATGCTGCAAAAAAATTCAGATTAAAGAAAAAAGATTAATGAAGAATGCTAATTTTTATACGAAAGAACAAAAGACAATAATGACAATAATGGGGTGTCATAATGGAACTTTAGAAACGTTACTACAGAAAAGTTATATGAACAAGTTTTATGAAAAACTACGCTTTGATGGCATTTAATATGTTAACTGGATGGTTTTGAAGTTTTTTATATAAAAAAATGGATTTATTTAGTAGAGAAACATTCTACAATTTGAAAATTATTACTAGTATATTAAGCATGCCCGGCTAATTTATAACTAGTTACTTATTTACTAAAAAAAATATAACAAAACTCCTTTGAAAATTATCAAAGCCATTGTCTTATAACTCACTTGTTTTGTGCAAAATTGAATTGTCGTTAGCGTCCTCATTCTATTTCTCGACCTTTAAAAAAACTTCAGAATGAAATCCTATTCGCCTTTTTCAAAACATTTCCAGAAAATTTAATTTCGACCCTTCAAATGTCTCTTTTATTTAAAATTCACTTACCATTAGGGAATTAGATTTTATGAGAAAAATACAAAGTTGAGAGAGAACTGAAACAATGTTTTAAACGTTTCTTTATATTTTCAATATTTAAAATAAAAAGTGAGCTGAATGCTTGTCTTTTTTCAATTCTGCTTAGAATTCAGTAAATTTAACGAAACCTCAAAAAACCTCAAACCTTTTTATTGAAAAAATGAGCTATTGTTTATAAAGATTAAATAAAATTACGATTGTTTTATAAGATTAGAGAAACAATACGAAATTATTATTAGACAGATAATTTTGGCACAAACTATATTTCTATTATCTTTCGATAATAAGAAAGCCTAAACATCGATTTTTAATCGATTAATCGAGTAAAAAGATCGATCTTCATAGAACCGAATCGAGATCGCTCATATCCTAGCATAGAAAGAAATTATTGCTAATAAACCAGGAGAAATGATCTGTGAAGTTAGATAAATTTGGAAAGCTTAATGAAAGGAAAGGAAAAAGCCAAATGAAGACAAGGAAATCCCTTTGCAAGTTTTCCAGAAAAGAATAAAGCCACGAAGCGTTCTCTCCTCGATTCTCAGCACGTCGAAGAACTTAATTCGCAAAACGTAAAGGCGGTAAGCATGAATAATCGTTATTCTCTATAGCCACCGTTTTAACATGAGAAGAGGAGTGGGCGAAGAAGGTAAAGTTGGAGGGGCCTTTAAGGGTGCACCATCCATTATGGATCATTATCGAGTCACGATTAATGATCAGCTGGAGCGTTCTTATTATTGAGGACACGATATATGCTTTCGATTCGCCATCGAACTGTGTCGAGAAAACTTGAACGACCCATAATGCAATAGGGTAGGACGATAAAAATGTTCACTTTTTCAGTAAAGAAAAAAATTCTCGTTTAAAGCTCTCGAATTATGATTAATTGACACAAGAGTAAAAAACAAATTTAAAATTCAAAGCCACTTTTTGCGTTAGAAACACTTGCCTGGCTCAGAATGGCTTATGAGGATTTTAAAGTTCCTTTGACAATATGATCTTCACCATTAAATGTCTGGCATATGTGTTTTGGGGTGACAATGTATTGTACAACCGCCACCATAACTAAGGTCGTGCCAAAGTATTTCATTTACATTTACCCCGCAGCATGTACGTGATTCGCTCCTGAAACGACCAGATTGTGATGTTCACTGTGTTCTTAAGAAACTCGAGATTCACCTCACAAACTTCGTTGCGGAAATGAGAAATTTAAAGGAGCGAAAACCGAAAATCGGTGAGAGGAACTTGGAGACGGATAAAGGGAATGAATTCAGAAAAATAAGCGAAGTGTGATAAACGGGGATTGAATGAAAGTTTTGGAGGACGTTTTGACATGATTTGTCAGCGCATGAATTTAATAACACGAGGAAAATATATAATATATAATATAAGATTAGCTTTAGTTATAATACCCTCTTATGAATTTTTTAAACTGATATGACGTTACAGCGAAGACAAGGAAGCGTACAAGCAAAAGACTAATTAACTAACTAACTTATATACCTCATATATATATATATATATATATATATATATATATGTACATTGTACAGCTTCTCGAGCATTAGGTGGCATTACCCGCGACGAGATGGTAATTACCGTTTCGCAGCACTGACTCTGCTCGTAATTGAATTATCGATGAACCAAGTTACATACAGCACAAGCACATAAGTCGTTTCACCTACATTTAAAATAATTTATCGCACTTCTTACTACCTTCTTCTAATCTCATAGTCGAATCAGTCCATTTTATACTGAATGCAACTACTTGCCAACTGACATTCAATTTAATGTCGAAGTAAAATACCGAGCAATAAAAAGGTTAATTATTTGCACAGGTACTGTGCATGTAATGTAATTGTAATTTGGCTAACTTGGAAGAGATTCTCAAATTAATTTTCTGATGAAGGGAACTGTTGAGTGGAATCATCTTACAGATGGTTTCAGTAGATTCATTTGGGCACGGAGTGCAGTGCTCACATAGGAGACACTAATGAATCTGCTCTGTTCCAGACCTTGCTTGACATCATAAAAAACTTTGTGCGCCAATCCCATCTCGGGTCAATCTCAAACGGAATAATTAAACAGCCAGATCCAGGCACAGCGGTTCGAGCAAAAAAAAAACCACTTTAAACTTTCCTCCTTGTTCTCGATACTATACTTTGTTACGAGAAGATGGTATACAATCTCATCGAACTTCAAGTACTCAAATCGAACATGAAGAGTGGCTGAGCAGAGATGCTTTTTTGCATAGTTCGATTCACAGCAATCCTGACGAAAAGCTTTTAATACAACTTCTTGAACTCTTGAAGTGAGAGGAATAAGGTAAAAGTCCCTGTATTCTTGCAATTCTGAAGATGATCAGGAATCGGGACTTCTGCTTTAAGTAACAAATCTGTAAATTTAAAGAAAACATGAAAAATGGAGTGACAAATTAGTTTCAACACTATCATCAGAATATGCTAGACTTTATAAGAATTCATTTCACTTTACTGTAATTACACTTGACGGTAGTTTCGAGTTTTTGTTTATCTCTAATTGAAAGAAATGAAAGCTGGACTATAACTGTGCTCTCGACCATTTATTCTGTCTGGAGATTAACATTACATCGTCGGAGGGAAAAACAATTCAAGACATTGTCACTGAAGGGACGAAGAGATGTGAAAGGTGCTGGGTGAGTCGAGGTGCTTTCCTTCATTACTCTCATGCGTCATCCACTTTCCTTTACCTCGAAACCATCGTTTTCCACGACCTCAGGGTTGTAACAATAAATTGATTTTAGTCGAAACCCCTACTGACTGACCTGAAAAAAACGTCGTTTAGTTCAGTAAATCCCAGAACACAAGGTCATTCTATTTCCTTTTTTACATTCTCATCAGAGAATGTATTTTTTTAGTATAGAATTAGTATATAGAATTTAACTTATCACTCTCTTATTTTACTTTTATGCAGGAAATTACTTCCATTATGACTTTAAAAGTCGGATTTCCGTCAAGTCATATTTTGAAAATTTCCCTTATCCTTCTAGTTCCCCTTTCCTTTCTATCCTTCATAGTCCCCGTCCGTTCCTGATTAAAGTTGCGCCTTTGCATAAACTATACCTTTTGTTCGCACGTCACTGAAAATTCTGCGCAATTACGAAACGATTCGCATATAGGATTGCCCCAAATCTCCCCTTTAATCTCCTCCCAACCCTCATTTCACCCTTCTGACGTTCTTAGTATAATTAAATAATCGACAGCTTTTATACAATTATTCGCTCGGAGAAAATCAACTACTTTTTAAAATTAAAGGCTTTTTATTACGAATAATAAACGTAATTTAAATGAACTTTTGTATTATGAAGTTTTCTAGAGATAGAAGATTTTTATAGAGATTCTATATCCTAGATAACAAACATTTTTATCAGGACTTCATTTCAATTAATAACAATTTCTATTTTCGACCCTCCTTGCTGTTTATCTATATACCCTGAAAATATATACAAGTACATACTTTGGGAGGATTATCTACAAAGGGGAATCCCGATTTCGTTGGGACAAAAGTGAAGTGAGGCTATTCTGAAGAAACAACCGATAAGCTTCCAATGGATGGAAACTATTTTCCCTCCTTTTCTTTCTTTTTTTTTTCTCCACCACAGGAACAACTATTTCCACAATTGTCGCTAACCAATTGCCCGGGAGTAGAATTTCGTTATCGCTAAGTTCTGAACAACAGGGTAGCTGAAAGGAAAAAACTTTTTTAAGCACTTTGAGTAGGCATTATAGTTCTTTACTCCGAAACTTTCCTTCCTGATAACTGCGATAAGTGAATACACTTTTGTTCGCAACATTTCCTTGCAAATTTTCCTACAATCTGCTTCTTTTGTATGTGTTTCTTTCAAAAAGAAATCCTCGAGAAGAAACGAACTCTTTAAGAAAATTCACACTGTTTTCTTAATTATAATCATTTTCTATTAAAGAAAAATTGCTTGGGACTATAATACTTGTAACTTAATACAAAAGTTTCTTGGAGTAACAACAATATTTACACTGTGGTGTAAATATATGATATGTATTTTTGAATTTATCTTCTATTGAGAATATCGACAATAGCGTGTGAGACATCATTAAAAAGGTTATTCCTGGGAGATTACACAGTACGAGAAATGACTTTTGCTCAGTAAGCGATACCTATGCTGAAGGAAAGATAAACTCGGATAAAACATGACCTCGGAATTGCGTTTCTCGCATGTCTGAAAGGGGAAACGACTGTAACGAGACCTTAATTCCTGACAAACAAGAGGAAAGGTGAAACCAGTCGTTCTCGTCGTCTCAGAAAATCGTCGTTTCTATACTTTTCCGGCAAAAGTGCACATGTTACCAAAGGCCAATGCTTTTGCTCGCCAATGAAGTTGCAGGCTTACACAAAAAGCGGTGCAAAGTTTTTGCCCCAATTCCAATCGTATTAAAAACCCGGGATGAAAATTTAGGACATCAAAAACGATCTTATAAAACCCCTTATTTCTAATATTTCAGAAGATGATAAACATTAGTAATATGTACTAGAATATCTCGTATATTTTTAGACCCATTCGTATAATTTTGATACTCACCTATATGACATTTTTCACGGTGCCCCACAAACGTTTGAAACTTTTGTTAAAAATGACTCACTCTAGTAGTCACGTTAGCTTTATTAACTTAACGAGCCTACAGGTCATATGTCCATTGCTCGTTAAAATTGTAAAACATTCCCTCTCGGCAGCGACAGAGAAATAGCGGCTTGATGTAACTTACTAAAAGGGCTTGGATACTAATTTAAATTTAACCAAAACGACCCGAATACGAGAGTGTAAAGTTCTTTTCATTATTTTTGCTCTGGAAATTCATTATGTTTCACAAAGTTTAAATTTGATATACAAACTTTTACAGCTCAAAGAGGTATTTCAAAACTAAGGACGAATATTTATTATTTATGAGAGCATAACTAAGTCATCTACTTTTTATAGGATAATTGTCTATTCATTTTCAGAATGATAAAAACTTTTTATTTCGCTCGTATAGTGGAAATAAAGTTTCCAACGATAATGTGAATAAAACAGTTGAAATTAATAATCTGTTTATGAATTCTTGTCCGAAAGTATCGAGATACCTGCTCGAAATAATTTCGTTAAACTGAAATTTAATTTAATTCAAGTTTAATTTAATTCTATACAAAATTGCGACTGCCGCTTCTCTAATATTTTACGCCATGTGGAATATTATGTTGAACATAATTACATAATATTGTTTGTAACTGGCTTTAGCTCTTTTGTGGTCTTCTTATGTAACATACTGTCCATAAATGTTTCTGAATATGCATTCTATAGTAGATTATATATTTTATATATATGGTGATATTGAAGTGAATTAAATTAAAACAGTAAACTTAATGAAATGCAAATTTAATTAAGTTTCTACAATAAGCGGAAAAACTAGTATAAAAGGACTCTGAGTACTTTTAAGCGAGAAGAAATTCTTATAAATTCTCACTTGAATTGCACGTTTGTAAATATTTATTAAAATGATCAACACATTCAAATATTACTGAGTACTTCACGCATCTAAATATTTCCAAGTCTCTGAAGATGCATGTAATGAGTTTAGTAATGTGATTAATCACCCAATACATCGGAAGAATAGAAGACCAAGCGCGGTTTTCGTTTTTCCCGCAAAATGTACCATGGCACGGATGGCACGCACGCGAAAACTCATTTGTACATCCGACACGCGTATATTTATTGAGTTCCATACATGAAATTGTTTATATCTAGCGTGTGTGTGCATTGTTAAATTACGGGAATTGTAAATTGTTGTATTCGCGAAGCAAAGCCTGCACTGATCGTAACATAGGAAACCATAAACATCACTCCCATTTCCGTGAGAAGAGGTTTCACCGTTTTCAAAACCACTCGAATCGTTTGCAATTCTGGACAATAATTCAAGAGCAAGGATTGCCCATTTCGAGCCAGGCGATAACTGAAAATTCCAGGATTTTAAAAATTGCCACTCTACGTTTATGGGATTACAGATGCAAATTTGAAATCGCCTCGTCCAATCGATTTGTAACGTCTCTTTTTTTTCGCGTTATAGAAAGTTTTTAAAAACGAGGATAGACAGAAAGGCACAATTTAAAATTGAATACTTTTCATGATCACAATAGGCAATCATACAATTTCAATAATTTAAACTTGATACAGCTTTTGGCGTGGCAAACCAAACTTATTTATTGTTTTTAGTTTTGTAGAATTATTTATTATAGCTTTATATATATATATATATATGCATGTTTGTGTGTTAATACATATGTTGGAGTAGAGTTGCAGGGTGAGAATTTGAGTGTTCTTATGTCCTGTTTCCCACTGGGAGTAACCGTAAAGAACACCCTTCTCTAGCGATACCGTAGGGATCTACCCAGACCCATGAAGTCATATTTTAGTCGCAACCAAGGTGAGCAAGTACCCTTGTCTTTGCTTAAGATACATGCGCTCTTCTTTTTACGTTTACGTATATCTGTATTTTATGGTGGTTGCAGATTTTTCAAACTATGATTTACAGAAAAAAGTACTTACCAGTTTCTGAAAATTCAAAACAATTTTGCATGCAAATCCGACCCTCCAGAGAATTGTTCATAAAAGAAATTAATATGTAATGATGGTAAATATCTAAATAACATATGAATTTTCACACACTTCTAAAACCACCACGATACGAATATTTGAACTCTGGAAATGTTTTCATCAGAATCAGTATTCAATCGAGCGAGAATATTCTATTTTATGCAGAACGTGTGATTGATTCGTATGACAAACAGTTGGACATACCCTGGAACGTGTAGACCAGATTTGTATTTTGTAAACACAGTGAAAAAGCAGTGTCAAAATTCGAAGTATCTGATTGTGAGTGCTTGACTCTGACTGCGCATACATGCAAGGCTCTCACGTGAGTGAGTCGTACATATGTAATATGTCGAGTGAGCAAGGAACGTGCCACACATGTGAATCTGAACGTGATACTGCGTTCCGAAAGCCACCGAAACCCTTCAAATTCTTTATCGCCGCTTTTGTTTTGCCTTTTCTAAACTTCTTTCCTATTTTGCCCTACTTTCTCTGATGTACCTTCACTGATCTGCAACTCAGCTCTGAACGATTCTCAATATTTTTGTCATACCTGACAAGAATTTTAAATCTCAGATAAAGCTAAAACAGTGCCTAATACAAACCTTTGTATCATTGTTTACAAATTCATCAACTACAATAATGTCAATATACCAATTGATCACTGCTACCAATTTTACAAAACACTTAGAATCAAGTATTAATTAACCCCTCGAGATAAAAGTACGGAAACGCTTCCGGATGGAAGTATACAATAAATTTCTGATGACATATAATCATTGCATTTTTGGTGTAGTTTTGCCTGTAGACTTCGATGCAATCACTATTCTATTTCCGGTTATATCGACTTCGTGCTGATGAGTGTTTTCTCTATTCCTTCAGGACTTTGTTGAAATATGGTTCGATTAATACGGCGAAGGCGCACCGGTTATTTATTGGAATCCTCGATACGAATTAAAGAAGTATCTTCTATTTCACTAGGGAATGATGTTTGTATTCAGAATCGATAGCTGTTGCTCCATAAACAGCTGGAATTAAAACTTACTTTTAATATTTTACTGGTTCAAAATTAATTTCCTGCTCATGGAGGAAAATCGAGAAAATAATACAGAAGCCTCAGTTTTCCCAGAAGATCATGTTTTCGAAATTATCTCTCCCCTGAACTGTTCCACTTTGAATCTTTCATTCTTTTAAATTGATACATTATTGAAGCATAAATTCAAATCATACATACATTGATAGATTTAAATCTTCCATTAAAGTTTTGAGTGCATATTAAAAAATTTACAATAATCGAAATAAATATTAACTTTAAAAATGGTGGGTGTGATTCAGAACACGTAATGCAAATGTGCAACGAACCTTTGAGTTCGGAGGAATGTCGTGCATGGCATAAAAATTTAAATCAGATTAAAGTGTCATTCAAAGTTAGTCACCCTGAATGGGATGAGCTGCAGGGATTTCGAGGACGATTCTATCACGAAGCAAGTACGAAGCTCGCTTCATTTATACTTTACAAAGTCGCATCTCCCGTTCGAATCCAATCTTTTCGTCTCTCTGGCGGATTTGCGCTCCATTACACCTGCGGATGCACGAACTGCATGTCTTCACCCCTCATACATAGTATATACCTATACGTACCTATGTATACCTATACATACCTATATATACCTATACATACATATATATACATAATTCCAAACATACATACCTCAATATGGGGAATTCATTGACATAACAGACAAACCGCAACTCACACTCCAGGAATGTTGGTCAACGAAAATTCATGAACCAAAATGTCAAGGATACTCTGCATGCTGCGTAGTATAATGTGTTTTCTTGAATATTGTTTAGGATAATTCAGAATGTAGTTCTTTTTTTAGAAGTATCGAATTTTTTATTTATTTTGTTTTTTATAACGCAATAGAAATAAATATTAATACAACTTTACAATATGTACTATTTATTTTACAATTAGTACAATTTAGTTACATAACAGATTTGTACTGAAATGAAAGGCTTGATTATTGTTGAAATATAAATATACACAATAAACTCTAAAGCTACTATCAGCTTTTCAATGACATTTCGTGATAGCGAATTGCTTTTCACAGTTGCAAGCATTCATTTCAGTACTAATTCTTTTGAATGGGTTGACAAATTGATGATCGAGTTTGAAAAGATTTTATTTACCATGTTTCAAAAGAGCTGAAATAATGAAGGTACGTCCATAAAATGACCAATTTCCAAAATCATGAATAATAATAATCCCCTCTCCCTGATTTCATTTTATTCTCATTTCTATTTAAACAATTCAAATATAACGATACATACACAAATATATAACTTTAAGAGTAACTGTCTCGTTAGAGTCGAGAATTAGAAATGCTCGAGGCCTGCAGGTACTTCGATAAAGGAAACCGTAAATCCAAGCGAGTTTGCCGAGTCTAATTATTTTCAAAGCAGCTGGAAAAACGAAAACCAGAAGAACAATGCCCTCAGGGAATCCTACGTCTCTTGCACCCTTGTGGGCTTACGAATATCTCCGCCGTCGCCGAGGAAAGAAAAAAAAGAAGACAAAATTCAAGCCAATTTTTTTTTCTTTTTTAGAAAAAGTTATGCTTGACGTTTCTTTAACAAAACGAGGCAGCCCTCGATCACGAGGACGGTTTGTTGGCCGTACTCAACGGGGGTAATCCGTTCACGTCCAGAACGAGGTGCCATTACTTCTCAACGCTTGCAGCCTAGTTCTATAATGCACAAACATATATTTCAGACAGCAAATGCCGTTTACGTTTCTCTTTGACAGAACGATGCAGTCCTTGCTTCTGCATCTGCAATTTGGCAGTAATGCGACACCTGCAACGCTTTTAGAGACGCTTATATATGTCTTATGATTTAGATCTCCTATTTTAATTCATGCACATGAATTACATTATCTTTATGCTTGAAATTTACGTCTTACACTTTAAATTGTAAATTTTACGTTATCCAAACATGGGACCTAAATTGCTTAGGAATGTGTGCTCTAAAGTTTAACGATTCCAAGTTTTAGCAAAGCAGGTATGTGTCGTGGGTAGCAGGTGGTCGCTGAAAGTGATGAAACTACCTTTTAAGGCAAGAAGGGAAGAAAAATTAGAAGCTTTTCTCTCCTTTCAGGAAAAACACATCACGTGACTATTCCTTACACCATAGCAATCGATTGCAGAACCTTTTACCTTCATTTGAAAAGAAAAGGAGCTTCCTGTATTCATTTATTAAAATGAAGTTTGTTTTCAGGTATTGCGGGAGAGTAAACTGATTGTAACAAAGGAATTTCTGAAACAAACAATAGAATATTAATTCGTCTCGGATTATTCTTAAATCTTGAAATTTAAAGTGTCAGAATAAAGTGATTTATGGTAATAGAAGCAGTGTTTACTGCAGAACCTCGTTAAAAACTGCATTTTCTCATTTCCATCTTGAGATTTCTTCTGCTCATTTTCCTTCACCTCAAGATATGAAAAGATCAGATAGAGAGCATTCCGAATGAGGAAGCCGAAGGTGCTATCTTAACGAGTAAAGCACTAATTAGGTCTCCATTAAATCCCTTAATACTCCATTGAACCAAGGCTATCATATAGTATCCAGCCACTCGTGTTTGATTACTCAATATCTCCAAACTACGTTGTTGACAAAGGTATCTTCTTCTCTTGAGAAATTTGATTTAGTTTGCTAAGCTGGAATATAGGCATGTAATTTGAAAAAAAAATTATTCTCTCGAGGATTATAAGAAATAATAATTCCAACTTGGAGGATTTCACATCAAAAACATTTAAAATGCTAAGCGCAAATTTTCTCTGACCACTTCAGATTTTTACATTCTCATCAGAGAAGGTATTAGATTTGTGTAAAATTTGACCCCCCCAGTTTTTGTCAAATGTCCACGTTTGGGACCCCCTGAACCCGAAAAACATGTTTTTACGAATGTGTCTGTCTGTCTGTGTGTATCTGTCTATTTTTAGTTTGTGAGCACGATAACTTTCGAAAGAATTGACCGATTGGATTGTCCTTTGGTATACTCTTTCAGTGTCCTAAAATGAAGGTCAAGTTCGTTGGCCAGCCATTTAGGATAAAAATTAAAAAAGTTGAAGCATTTTGAAAAATTTTGAAACCACTTTTTTTTTTAATCTGAAAATTCTAATGACGTATGTTTGTAGTACTCAAAAAGTCGAACAATTTTTCTTAAATGACTTTTTTGGATAAAAAAAAAAATTGAAAGACTTATAACATTTTGAAAATCCAAAAAAATTAAAGAAAACTTAAATTAGAAGCCAAACAACGCACGATATGAAAAAAAGTCTAAAGATGAAAAATGTTTCTTTTTGAACGCCCTATAAGATCGGCATAACAACTTTTTGAATTTCCTTAAAAAATCGAAAATTCAAATTTTGAGCCAAATAACGCGAAATGCAGAGAAAATGATAAGAAATATAATTATTGGCCTTAAAAAGATTTACAAGTTCTCCTTTGGCCATTTTTCAATAGGATGAGTAGTTTTCGTTTTAATCATGAAAAATATTGGTAAACAGAGAGAGCGCGAAGCGCGAGGTTTAAATCAAATATCGAGCGCGAAGCGCGAGTGCCCTGATGAGAATGTGCTCCTTAAAGTCGATAGAACCTTAAGTAAATTAGTTAACTTTTGCATTCAAAGCAGTAATTTAATTTAATTTAAATTGAATTTGATTAAGTTTTAAAAAATATATAAAAATATAAATTACAAATATTTCTACTTCAAAATATCTTATTTCAGGATCTGTTCTTTTCTGAGATCTTTTTTTGCTAACAATATTTAAAGAAGTATTATGATTGTAATTTCTTTTTAAACTGTAAATTGATTTTAACAAATATTTAGACTAGTTTTTGTTTTGATATTGGAGAAGATAAATAACAATAAATAATGTGTCTGATTTTTCACAAAATTAGTTTTAAAATACGATCGTGATCAGCCTTAAGTGCAAGTTCAGGCAGAACCGCAACCTGCCGAAGATCGATAAAGCACCTTGCCTCGGGTTCACAGGCTTTCAAGAGACTCCCGTCACCTGTACCGCCACATCAGGTCTCGGCAGCAAAAGCGTCGTACTCTGAAATTTAAAATAAAAATTTCCATAAGCAATTTAAATTTCCACACAGAAAAGTACAAAATCATATTTCGCGTAAGCTGACTGAAATTGACGTCACCAATTTTGATACGCCTCTTTAAAAATGAACATTCTATATTGGAAATATTGCCGAGAATTTCAAATGTTGTATCCGAAGCGACTCCTTGAATTTTTTAAAATAATTTCTGATCAAGTATTTCTATTTCTGGACATTTTTAAAAGAAAGGTTTCACTGAGAACAATATTGTTTCTCAAACGATTCTCTTAAAAGTCAATGGGATATTTGCACTATTTTTTAATGGCCCTTGGATACTCTTCTCTTTTTGATTGATTTATTATGTAAATGGAACGAAAGGGCTTAAAGAAAATTCCCCCTCATGAACTACTTGAAAGGGGTTGGTTCGCCATTAACTTGAGTCTTTTCCTTGATTGGGTCCTTTTCTATGAATAACGTTGAGCAATTGTTCTCTCGTATCAATTCTGCATTTTAAAATTACTATACATTTAAAATTACTAATCTATATACTCATAGAAAATTTAACTTGAATTAGATTGAAATCTGTTGCAAAGGGATGAAATAGTTAGAATAAATTGTAGAACTTGAAATATAAAAATAAATCTCAAAAATAAAAGAATATCCTAAATCGATTACGAATTATTTGAGACGGGTCAGAATGGAATAAAACATTTCAAGTCCTCAATATCCCTACCAGCCACACCCTTAGAGACAAAAAAACAAACCCTTGAAATTAGGAAACATTCTAAATCGAGTTTCGATTGAGACGATTCTGAACAAAATGTAAACTGTAGTAGAACATCGAGGGGAATTATATTATATTAGATATTCAACCCCTGATTCTACTATTCCACCCTTACATGTAAACAAAAAATCACCCTCCCAAATTGGAACAGATTCCTATTCGGGTTCCTATTATTTCATATCATTCTGATTGGACGGAAAACTTTTTAGAACATTGATCGAAACTATAAAAAAATCCAAAACATGTGCTACCCTTCTAAGCCACTACGAGGGAGTATCATCCCCTGAATTTAGAAAAAGAAAAATTTTTATAAATCTTAAATTTTTTATTTTAAATTAAAATAAAAGAAGATTATTTGCAGCTGGACCAAAGTGTTCTTTTATTAACCGTAGTAGGTTAATTATAATTTTAATTAAATGGCGGAAGAGTTAATTAAAAAAACTGTACTCTTATAAAAGATTTAATTTATACATCTTGAGATTTTTCCCTGACTAAAACTCACGAACTCTAATTTGGCAGCATAATTCCCAACAGGAGAAAAATCCTAATGACTCGGAGAAATTCAGTTTGACACCTACGCAAATTACGTGGGGGTGAAGTTGACTTTTCCGGTCGGAGTAATTAATGCCCTCAAGCAGAAGGTAGGAATTCTATGCCACTTGGAGCTCGACTCGGTAAGCTTGAAAGTTTTTTCGCTTTAATTTTTCACTTTGAAAGCGCCGCCTGATGCGCGATGGAAGGGATAAAAACTGTAACAAGTTTCTTAAGACAACCAAGACACTTTCGGCAGCTGCTGCTGGCGTATGGGTCACACGAAACTTTAATTTTCCTTGGGATGAAGAACTATAGTAGCCAAAAGAAGCAGTTGACTTCCTAAGAAAAAAAGTTCATAAAGAGCTCAGAAAAAACTATATAAAAGCGAAAGAAGTGTCCCGTATTTACAAAGTTGTAACTGAGACTTTTTATCTCTCCATGACCGTAATTCCAACAATTTCAAAGAGTTTCTTATTTCCTTCGCGTTGACCATTCACCTAAAAAAAATATTCTCGCATTTTATTTACGTGTTTTTATTTATTTTGGAAGTTTTATTGTTTTGGAATTTATATTTACTGAATTTATTAATGTTATTTGTGTTTACAATTAATTTACAGGTGAGTATCAAATAATTAACTTGAGAGCTGAAAAGATGTTATTTTTCAGTCGTTCTTTTTAAAAGGACTGGCAAGTAGAGTAATAAAAATTTCAAAGTTCTGGAATCATGAGTGGATATAAAGCCAAAGAGTGGTAAAAAATTCAGAGGCCATTGAGATGCTGGGCGAGTAATTTTTCACCTCTTCTAAATGTTCACCTCGCACCAAACGGATGTTTCATTTCTCATGCGGCTGTTATTATTGCACTGAATAAATGTCGTGGGCCACCCCAGCTCGTCCTTCAGAAAAGGATCATTAATAATAATGGTGATATTGTGCGAGGCGAATAGTTTGGTTACAAAAGTGCTCCATTGGGTGGAGCAAGGTAGCATAGAATGGCAGCGAGATATTAAATCAGACGTCGTTTCGGAGAATTCAAAGGAAATCGTGAGAGAAGGAACTCTTGGGACTCTTATACCGCGATTCGCCTATCATTAATTCTCATTTACCTGGACAATGCCTTCAGAAGACCAGCACCTACTAAAGCACTGATCCACAAGAGCTTTGCACCATTTTCTTCTCACTATTTCATTTTTAGCAACTCCTTTCTTTACCTTTTATACTCCCTTGTTTTTTTAAAGGAGATTTTGAAAAAAATATTTTAAATTTCATAAACATCTCTTGAAATCTCTTAAAATTCGTGAAAAATTCTTAAAATTCCCAGAAAATTCTTGAAATTCTTTAAATTCTACGTTACCATTCAAAGTCCCTTTACGTCCTTTAAAATAAATTAAAATTATTATAATCTCTTGACTTCTTTTAAAATTCCTGGAAATTGCTTCAAATAATTCTGTAAAAAAAAAAACGAACGTTTCTTGTATCAGTGCAGATTCTGTTAAGTATGAAGCACCTCGTAAAGTTTACAATTTATCTATAAATCCATAAACCTCATGAACTAAGATACTTTTTTAAC
This sequence comes from Synergus gifuensis, assembly GCA_904066015.1. Taxonomy (NCBI): domain Eukaryota; kingdom Metazoa; phylum Arthropoda; class Insecta; order Hymenoptera; family Cynipidae; genus Synergus; species Synergus gifuensis. Next base: position 202,220 of record CAJFCO010000077.1, read on the forward strand.
TAGATATTTCGTGCTATCTCCTCTACTATAAACAAAATTAGATTCTAAATATATATAAAACATTGAATGAGGTCTTTTAGTCTTTTTTTGAATTTGTGAAATGGTTGATCCCTTTCTTAAGGAACGCTGAGTTGTTCCTCGGAAATATTTTCTACTCGATTTCCTTTTCAAAAGGTAATACGAAAACCGCACTGGCTAAACCAGGTTGGAAAAAGTAATTGAGAAATCGTTCGTGAGGTCTTTACACGGTTTATTTGCTTTTATTGCTTCCAACTCTTCAATCACAGAAGGTGCAGAGTATTGGAGTTGGAAGCTGTGATGAAGTATAGAGACTGGCGTCTTATAAACGCGTTTCATGATAAGCTTCTTACTTCCTCGTACCAAGTTTTATGAAACACTTTCGTATTATAGTAGATAAATAATTAGAAAGCCCTATAAAGCGATTCAAAAGCCACAGTTATTACCAAGCATCATGGTTTAAACATTGCCCATTTTAACTGCGATTATAAAATCATACGAGCATTCTTTATCAACATAAAGATGGATATATATTTTCTATTAACTTTATAAAGCATCAGATTAACATTAAGAAAACATATCTTTACGGCTTCGCATGGTTTTGTTTTTTGCACAAAGGGATTGTGATACTTTGCAGAGCTTTATAAAAGAGAAAATTAATAAAACGAATGTAAAAGCGTAGTTTTTGTAGAACCACTGTTTACACAATTTCCAACCGCGCACAAAGCTCCTCTTCAAAGTGCTTTATTGAGTTCATACCAACGCAATCTCGTTTTGAAATTACAATTTTCCCCGCGAATAATTTATCTACATTTTTCGAGTGGAAAATTCCTAACAAGGAATGACATCACTTTATGTGAAAACAGCATTCAAGGTTGTTGAAGTAAACATATTTTTAGAGTTCTGCAATTTTTCTGTGAATAACATGCTTTCCCTCGAGCTTTCATTTTCAAAACAAGTTATGAATTTTCGAGATTGGAAAATTCGAACTACTAACTGCCTGTAAACTCGCTAGCAGCAGAGCTTAATTTTTATTGTCCACAATACAAACAGAACGGCTTTACATCTCTACAATCGTGTAAATTTAGACACACATACAAAAGTCTACAAAAAGAACGAAATAGTTGATTGGTTAATGAATTATCCCTTGTTTGTTGGAGAATCGAAGTTCCTCTATTTTTTATGAATGGAGCTTTATTACTCGAGTATATTTCAACATAAAGTCTTTCGAAAAATTCAGCGACAGGTACTTTTTTCATTTCTCGGAAAGTTCATATGGGCCATGAAAATCCGAAAAATCTGCGGAATCCACCGCAATTTTGCACTTCAACGCACACAGGAGAAATTTCACCAGTCGATGAAACAGGGCATTTGATATAAAAAAGGGTATTGATATAAAAGAAATTAAAATAGGAACAATTGGGAAATCTTGACTAAATCTTTCCAATTATAAATTAATCTGAATATACGATTTTTCAATATTTTTCAATCGATGAATCGTATACAAATTTCTAAATTAGATATCTCGTAAACATATATGTAAAAGCTTCCAATTTAAAAACTCTCGATGCTTATAAAGTGAAGCGTGAAGCCTGCAATTAAATACCTATTTTTAATTGAATGCATTTCGCTCTGTTGCAGGTATTAATCGAAATAAAATTCAGTAACGAAATACAAATCTCCTATAGATGTTTATTATTAAAGAGATATATAGAAGAGTAAAGAAATTCTCCAGAGATACTTGAGTTGGGGCTCCATCACAACCCCGAAACATTATTTCTCGGTTAACGTTGGGGATGAATTTATCACAGAAAAGACACTCGACTCTTGGTGCGTAATTGCCTTCAGTTATCAATATTGGGTACTCTGAATAAAGTTACGACTCCCAAGGGACAAATTCACTAAATATCTTTTAAATGGCTACTTTCAAGAACGATTGCGGGTCTTGAGAATTGAGAAATGTCCTATTCTTAGATAACTGAAAAGATATATTTCAAAAACAAAATTTCTAAACATTTTTATCACATCGTTTGTTTTACTTAAGTTTGAAAAATGGTAATAAATCTAAACGAACATGCCATAAAACTTTAAGCGTAAAAAATTCAGCATTAGTTAAACATTCCAATTTAATTAGGCTCTTATAATTTGAATATTTAAATTAGGGAAAAACTTTTTAACTTTCTAACTCGGTCTGGACACGCCTCAGTTCTGAGTTTATTCAAAGTTACTAAGTTCTTCCGCAGTTTCAGTGATGCAAGAAAGTAAAGGTCTTTTACTCAAATAGTAGTGAGAGAGTTTACAATCTAGAGAGGTTGCAAGCTGCCGAAGAAGTACCGACAATCGAGCGATATTTGAGGACCATATCGCAGAAACCCACGAGGATGCGAAGTGCTCACTCGAAGCTCCTTTCACGTAAGAAAATCCCTTTATCTCAACGGCTCCCTAGACAAGCTGGCACTCCATGCCTCTTATAAGGGAATCTCGAAAATGTCTTCGGGAATAAGACACTTCGATGCACGTCGACAAGGCGTTTCGTAACCGATTCTGGTCACAGAAAAAGAATCAACCGCAGAAAAGTCACATTTCAGTGAAAATAATATCTGCAAGCTTAACAAGAGACGAATAAAATTATCCAAATCTATTTTTTTGTAATTTCAAACTTTATAGAAACAATAAAAGGTTCAAGAATAAATTATAAATTATATTGTGGGACTGAAGTATTCTGACAAATATTTGTTTCGATTTTTTTATTTATAATGTCTAAAAAATATAAATCAAGGTATAGAAACCGCTTTTTTAACTACTGATGCTATTTTAGAATTTAAAAAAAAATTGTTAATTAAAAGTTTTAAAGAACAATTAAGGCTGAAAACCTGCGCCAAGAAACAACTTTTTAACAAAAAATAATTTCCGCATAAAGAATAAAGCTGGAACTTCAATCAAGTTTTTTATATTCAAAATATCTTTTATTAGCATTTTTCTGTATTAGACCGGATCAAAAATGTCACACTAATTTTGAATTGATTGACGAACTGAAGAATATTAAAGTTCAAAGTATCCAAATCTGAAAGACTTGATGAAAAAGGGATCCAAAAACGATTGGAAACAATCGATAATTCGAACCTCATTAATTTAGAATACAAATTAAAAAATATTGAAAACCTAGAACGGTAAAAGTTCATTATAATTTGAATTTTATTTCAAAGTTCAGTTGAAAATGTCTGGGAAGCGTAAATCCTCAAAAACCGGAAAATAGTAATCAGAGAATGCATAGTGCGCATGAATCGGACAGAAAATGAGCATAGAGGTAACACACTGGAGGCGGTCACGAGGCATGAGGATTATATAGGAGGCAATTTAGTAGCAATATAAATGTACGCGAACGAAAAAGAGAAAAAGGGGAGAAAAAAGAGATAACACGACTTCTCATGGACTTTAAGAGATTTAACGATACTCCGTGATATACGCTCAAGCAACGATACGTTTCGTTATTGCCTACCCCGCTCGTTTAAACGACGGTTAGGTCGTAAAAGTACACCTTCGCGTGATCTCACGTGAATTCACTAATCTAGCGAGCACATTGTCTTCCTTTCTTATGGCTAGGAAACTCGAGAGACCAACATATCTTTGAACTCAATATTTTCTGCGAGATGAAATACAGCTCCCTTGGAAATTATTGCAATTTTCCAGTCTCTTTGATCTCTACTTCAAAATTTATAGCTTTGAATGAAGTTGTTAAACTAATCCTCTCTATTTTGATTTTTTAAATACATAATCTGATAAACTTAAAAATATCGTTGTAATAAGTTATTATTCCAAATATGTATTATATTACTACATTCTTCTAAAAAAATCTTTAATTAAAAGTTAAGGTTCAGCTAAAATTCTTTTAACTGAAAAGAAATGAGCGATAAAATATTTCTCTCCGAGCAGACACGCAAAAAGGGAGGCATAAAAAAATAAAAAGCCTTTATGAGAAGATGCTGTATCTGCAAAAAAAAAATACTATTCCGGAAAACCTATCTTTCTCCATCGTCAATAAAAAATGCATGGAAAAGTGAAGGCTACTTATTACCACAGCGACTTATGTCCGAGCGACAAGAGTGTTTTTTATTTTTTTATCAATAGAAGGGTTTTAACTCATGCATCGTAAAACACAAACAGTCGATTTATTTTTCTCTCCCTCACATAAAGTAGGTGGGACTAAAGCATACATGAAATAGGAAACAATTTGAAAAATATTATCCTACTAAACTTGTAAAAAAAAAAGAAAAAAAACTACATTTCCTGTGTGAATCCCATTGTCGACGCTCGAACGAAAAAAGGTGGAGAAAAGCGAGAGAAAAATACGACACCCCATAAACAAGCCATAGACGATAACTGCTGCAAGCAACTCAGAACCACCCTTCCATCGTATCCAGTTATTTCCTCTATAAATTCGGCAAATCATACAATGAATTAATAAATGAAAATTAATTAGCATTCTGAAAATTATAAAATTATAAATTTTGAAATATAAAAACTTGTAATTCCTTGTCTAATTTCAGAAATCTCCATAAGTTTCATAAAATTCTTTAAAATCTCTGTAACATCCTTCAAAAGCTGGTGAAATTCCTTCAAATTTCGAAAAATCACTTGATATTCCTTAATATTCCTTAACATTTCTTAAAATTACTCAAAGTCCCACGAGATCTCATTAAATCTCTCAAAATGCCTGTAAATCCACTGAAATTTCGTAAAATCCTTTGAATCCCTAAAAAAAATCTCATAAATTCCCTTTTATTTTTTTATCATTTTAAACAAAACCAGTTTAAATAAAACAATACCTGCATTTTAAAAATTTCTAAACAGTTATTTGCCGTAAAACGCAAATTTCCAATAATTTAATTAATGGTAACTGATCTGTAAATATTGATATATTAAAAACTGATCTTATTAGATACTGTGTATCATAAATAAAAAAACACACAATCGTTTTGACAACGAAAATAATTTGAAAATAGCTATTTCAAATTCAGTATATTTACACAATTTACGCAATTTTCAAACCAATTAAGTTTTCGACAACAATATGTTTGATATTTTCGACACATTTGACAACAATTTGTCTGATATATGATAACATCAATTTTTTAAGGAAGGAAAAACAGCTTTTTTTAAAAATCGAAACGCATGGCAAAAGAAATAAAAATCCGAAAATATATGGCATCATGGTGTCTCAATTTGTGACTACTTTTCTTCACGCTTTGCTGGGTCTCGTGGACCACTAGTGTTCCGAGCCAGACGACTGGAAAAACTGTACAAGATGGGGATGTTGAACAAGTAGGAGGGTCGTGATAATCACAGAGGGTCGTCGGTGTCGTTGGGGAGATTCGGTCTCTCGCTTCTGAAAAATTAACAGACAGCAGGAGAGTACTGGCGCTGTTAATGGTCGTTGCAATATTCACTCTTGAGGTTCTTAGATCTTCTTCAATCTAAAATGAAAACTCTTTTGACAGCAGACATAGTCAACAGCCATTGGCTTTCGGCCTGTCCTCACTGCTTCCTATAACTCCGACTACCTAGTAAGTCTCTTGTTTTCTTTACAAACAACAAATCTACTTTTCCAGCCTCTTTCGAACTTTTTAAACTTTTCAAACTTCGTCCTTCTTAATAAGCAATAAGTTTGCGAAGTGCCTTAAACTTTCAAGTCTTCAAGCTAGCTTCATCTATAAGTCAACTCAGAAGCCAGCTTAAGATTTTATTTAAGATCTCAAGCTCAAGTTTCTAAGCTCAAGTCAATAAAACTTTTCAAGTTTAAATGTTAGCCTGTTTAAATGTTAAAATTATTGCAGTTTTCAATCTACCTGTAGTTTTTCAATCTATCCAGTGAATAAAAATCTCAAGGATGCGAAAGTCAAATCCAAATGAAGTTCGATTAGAATTTACGGGAAATTTGTACGAAATATTAATTTTTATTGCTAGCTTGTTTTTGTGAGTGAGAAGGTAAAATTATTTGTTGGTAAAGCTAGAACATTTTAGGATATCAGGAACTGAAACCACTGAGGGCGATAATTTGAATGAAGGCATTAATTTCTCGAGGGATAACGTTGTGACGGTCTCGCATCGTTCCATGACATTGTATTCAAGGAGGTTTACAATGAGAATTCTGACGGAAACACTAAGAGACAGAACAGGGTTTACACAGAGCCAGAGGTATTCTCCCTTATCACTGAAGAAAATTAATCGTTCATTATTTGATTAATCTTGATAATGAAATATCCCATTTTCAGTATGATAATCAACATGACCTAGATATATGGGTAGAGTTTCATCAGTCAATAATGCACCAAGGGAGTAATTTTCCAACCGACTGATTACATTTATAGTATCTGCTTTCAACACATAGAAATCAATATTCCTCTGGTGTGAGTAAATCAGTTGAAGTTAACTAATTAAGATGGATTTAGACAAGTTTAGAAACTTTAAAAATATGTTCTCTAAAGAAAGATCATCTCAATTCTGGAATCTGCCCTTTTTATCTGAGTAGAACTAGGTTGCAATAAAACTGTTTTATTCGCAAAAAACAGAAGGTCTTACGACTACTGTAAACATCCTATGACCCAAAAACGGCTTCATATCGACCTAGGTTAAATCTCATGTTTCTAAACCAGTAACGAATTCTTTTTCTTCGATATTAAAAAGTAGGTAAATTTTCTAAGGTCAAAAAATCAATCCATTAATTCTAATTGTAGGCATTTTTAATAAATTGGATTTACAGCCTGGTACGATATAAAACTATAAAGGGAGAAAATAAAGGGTAGTAACATTACGTCTGAATGTTTCTCGTTCAGTTTTAGAGGCTGTACCTTTTTTGTAGTTTCCTCAATGTTGTAACACGTGCACAGTACGATTCTGATCCATAAAAGATTTCTTGTGGTTTCCACACTTCTATTTATGATTCCCATTTGTATACTTGATAGTTAAAATTGTTCAAAGAAATATATAACTGTATACGGAAAATTAATAAATACATTCAAACCTCAAGATTATTCGAGTTATTACGTTCTTAGAATTTGCGACGGTCTCATATTTGCATCTAAAATCAGTAGTGCAGCTTGTTTACATTTCGAAGGATTTTGCGTTGATTCTAATTGGATTAGAGGAATACCCGAGACGGAAAATAGCTCAAGGTTTGAGAGTGATATGAAAATTTTTAAATAAACTTGAACGCTTCGTGCCTTTAGATTTATTATATAATTTATTTTTTTTCAGAGATGTATTTAACATTCTTTCTCTTCAGATAATAGCAAATCGATTTCAACGTCAATTCTCAGAGTGAAGGCGATACAGATTCTTTGATTTTGTTAGTAGTTTGGTGGCTTTCTTTCGCTCATTCCTATTTCAAACGAACGCGAGGGAATTCTCGGTGTACTTCCGGCTCTCTTATTTTGTGGAATCGTCGAAGCGGAATGGGCAAAAGACAAGGGTTTGCTGTGGTTGAAAAAGGTAAAAAGTAAAAATACAGGAAAGAATGCGATGAGAAACGATCTTTGTTTCGGACGTTCGGAACTCTAGGCCTTTGCCTCATATTTACAACTGTTGCTCTTTTTCTGCAGTATTTTCATCTTCTCCTTTTGTTCTGCAAAACACGAAGCTGAGTTCGTTACAGGTCCCTCAGATTTCCCATGAAAAACACAGGAAAGCTCCGGATTTTCCCCCTTCTTTTTCTCCGACCTTATTTTCCCCTAATTCGATCAATATCTCTTTTTCAAAGACCAATTTATTCACTTGCTTTCTTTTCATTTCACTCTGAGTTACCTTTCTTTATTTTTGTGTACATTATTGCCTCATTCTTATTATACTCTTGTTTCTTAATTTATATAAGCAAAAATAAAAAAATATATACATATATTTACTTATAAAATGAATTGTACCTTCTTTTCACAAGTTTTTCAGCTTCCCTTTTTGTAGAAAATTGAGTTTCTAGAAATGGTAAAGAAGTAGTAAAACCTTTGATAGTTGCTGACAAAGAAAACTCTGAACTTTAACACTTGAAAATTTCATAAAGTTTTCTCAAGCAAACTTGAAAACAAGTATTACGCGAAGAATATGTCCTCACGAGATACATCGAGTGCATTCAATTGTGGTTCTGTTATATCAAACCAGCAAGCTTCAAATACAAAAATACCATTCAAAAGTCACGATCATGTTTTCCATTTAACACTTTTAAAATACTAAATAATTAAAACTCATTTGGCAGAAAATTTTTACTTAGATTATACGAGATCGATCTGATATAGTTCTCTTGGCAAAAATCTCATTGCTTCGATATTCTCCACTGGCAAAAGTCCATTTTGCACCTATTCATTTCCATAATAAAATAATTGATAACACATGAAAATTGATGGTAGTGAATGGAATATTGCCAATTTAAAAGTTGAAACTCTGATACTGAAAATACTTAATCTTTTTTAAAGCTGATACTTAGCTGTGGAAAAAGTGACTCCAATTCGCTCTATTTGACTACACATCAATAAATATCTACATCAATCCTATATTTCAATCGTATACCCATTAATAGAAATATTCCGGAGATAAATTTGAGATATGGAATATATTTGCTTTCGAGACATATTGAAGAAGTTAAGCCCCTCTTCGTGGAGGAGAAAAAAAATCAGTTGCATGATATGGGGAAAGGAAGGACGAGATTGAAAAATTCCTTTGGTCGAAAGAAACCATATTGCAAGGCTATCAACGCCCCAAATAGAGGAAGTGATAGGGCAGGAATATGCTCGGTGTAGTTCCCTTGATTCTAATATTTTGACCTAGGATTCGAGGCACGAGCTGGAAGCAGGCAACTACAGAAGCAGGCACACAATCGAACGAATGATTGGTATTGGGGCAGATCTGCAACGCCAGCGGCATACGCTGTAGGGATGATAAATGCCCGCTCGTATTTAGGCTCATTACTGGCAATTTGTTACCCCCAGGTAGTGGTACTATGACCCCAAACCTCACGGAAGATCAGCACTTGGACCTGCAACGCTCCAGGCTCACTAATACTAATTCCTGCCCACCATTAATTTCACTTAGAAAAACATCTTGCCACACTCTTTTTTTCCTAATGTGGAGCTAAAGTCTGATTCGGACCTAACATATTAAAAGCTGCATAATTTTTACGTGTTTAGATGAAGGCGATTTCTATAAATTAATTTTCACGTTTTTAACATTTTAATTGCAAGAAAATATAATTTGATTCTTGTACAATTGCTTCCGATAGGGCGAATTTTTCTATTCAGTAGTGTTAAGTTGAAATACGCTCACACAATGCAATAGCGTGCATCATCACCCAAAACCCTCTCTAGTTTACTGAACATCTGGTATTGAACACGAGTGTCGTTGTGATCGATTTGAAATTCACGACCAACCATCATGGCACTTATTGGTAAAAGCCACTCAGCTGTCTGTATTTTCTTCAAGCTTTGAGAGAAGTCATATATAAAACCTCGTTTTGCTCTAGAAAAGCGGATCTCACATATTTCATGTATGAATATCAAAGTAGACTCAGATTGAGAAGTATATGTGATATAATAATATAATATCTACTAGATATTAAGTTTAAAAATCAATTTATGATATTCAAACATGATAAATGAATGTAGAAGGACATGATGATAGACATTATAAATAAAATACTTTGATTTAAGTGGTTCTCAAGTTTTTCAGATATTTTTGATTTTTAAATATTTTTATTACTATTACAACTTGAAATTTAGTGGAATTCCAAATGAAAAATGGAAAAGGTGGTCTATAAATTATAGAGCAAAACCGCCCCATCGGGAAGGAAATTTTAAGCGTGCACTTTTCAAGAAAAGATTAATGTACTTTACAAGCGGAAAAGGGCGCTTTGATCTCCAGCCAATCTTGATCGGCTTGTGATCAAAGAATGTCCAGGGTGTATGTTATCTTTAGTGGAAAGAAGTATTTTGTTTCTGTACTTTCACAAAGCACGTGTATAATCGAAGAAAGATAAAACTCCTCTTCTAAAAAATTATTATAAACGGTAATTATCGTACAATAGACTATTTTTAAAAGTAAGAACGTTTTGATTTCAAGGTATATATGAAAGTTCACAGTTATTGACCCTTTTCAGTAGATATATAGATTCACGAACGAATCCATGAATCAAAAAAGCAATTCTCGGTTCGCAAAATTTGTTAGTGCCATTAGGGCGATATCTTATGCTAAGTCGAGAAATGTGCATAAAGAGGCTGCTCTTCGCAAAGCAGCATGTATGATCGATGAAATTCGTGCATGGGCAGTGTTCCAACTAAATAACCGCCAAGTCACGTAGAGAGAGACCCAGAGAGATATCAGGATTAATAAGATAAATATTCCTCTTTCCTTGACCAGCTCTTCTTTCGAGTTGGGCTACTTGATCAAGATAAGAATAATACAGCTTCCTAAGTCAGTTTAATGAACTATAACCATATGCCAAATTGATAAATGTATTCAAAATTTTGATGCACATATGTAATCTGAATAAAGGAATTTTAAAGAAAAGAATGAAATCTTATTTGAAGTGATTCTATTGAATTTCACTCTGAAATAGGGATTCAAAGGACGTATATTAGTAACGAATAGGTATTGTCTATTCGGCCCAGAATGTATTGTTTAGTGAAAAGGATAGAGGAAACAATGTGAATCTACATACATACTAGCAAAAGCATTTCACGTGAATCAATACAATGAATGAGTGTTACAATTTCTCGATGCATAGCAAGCAGAGTAGTTAATTGGACATCCGTATTTCTAAAAAGGTTTACACACCCACACACGGCTCCAATTTCCACGTGTAATGATCCCCATTCAACAATTGATCAATTTTCTGGTAACTATAGACAGTGAATGTTCAATTTTTACAATTCATTCTTCTTCGTTTTTAAAATAACCGAATTCAAAACCTTTCATTATTCTTTCTTTGTAGCAAAAAAAAAGACCAGAAAGTGTTCTTATAGATTTAAAGCACGTTGCTAAACTAAATTCTACTAATTATAAAAATGGAAGATTCCAGCAAAGGAAACACGGATGTTGAGCTAGGATACTAAAATTAATGAAATAGAGTGGATGTTAATAATGGCTATAGATCCCACTGATATATTTAAACGAGCCTCCATATAGTTACTCCAATCATCGTAATGCAGGTAATTCTGTGCCATTATTTATGAACCATTGGCATCGAAACAATCGCCATAAGAAGGCAGTGGTCGATAGCGAGCAAGCTCCCCAGTTGACTCAATAAATATTCATGGCTGTCCAGAGACTAGGCGAGTTTCCTGTCGCAAAGCTCTCAAACCGTTGCAGATTTGCTTGAATTTCTGAACACAAAGCGAACTTTAATGACAACTCGTTTTATAATTAGTCGATTGAGCCTGGGCGTTAGTTTGTGCAGATAATCGGTTACTAATGCTGTGACATCGTAAACGTCTATGACGCTATAGTTTGCATTGTTGAACACCGATATCGATTAACACGGCATTATACATGAGACAGCTTACATTATAATCCGTATGCTTGCCACCTTCATTATGACATGCTTCAATGGTTACTTTGTACGTGTAAATGTGAGTTATTTATGGAAAACACGTTTCAGGTGAAGATAAACCCGTTAAAAGGAAAAGGCCGTTGAAAAAGACAATTGAAAAAAAGAGTCCTTGTCGAATTTCTGGAGATAAAGTATAAATTGTATAAAAGATCTCAAACGAAAAGAAAATTCCCTTAAATAAAAAAGAACGTGCACAGACTGTACAAAGTTATTAATTAGGTTTCGTAAACTTTTAACGAGACTTTATAAAGAAAGGCGAAACTGAGATCTCTAAACGAAGTTCTTTACCGAATTTATCGAGAAGAAAGTTGAGTTTGTCGATAATCCTTTCTGCATTGTTGACCCTCAATAAACAAACTTCGACGAAAGAGCTGATGAATTATTGGAGAACTTATTTCACTTTTATTTTTAACTGTGTTCTCTTTGATTCAATTATGTTTAACCTCGATAGTTTCAATTTAAATATTTCAAAAACATTGTCAAAAAAGTATCAATAACATTGCCTTTAGTACTACTTAAAATTCATCACTCGCAGGGCACAAGTCTCTATCCATTTCTCATAGAATTTTTCGCTTTTGCTTAACATGTTTTTGTGTTTCTGCGAAATACGTGAAAGTTCTCCTGTATGGTGACAAGTCACGTCAGGATCGAAGGTTGGCCATCTGAATTTATTACCCTTATTTGCACTTTCTTCGTAAATGAGTTCCTTAATGTTTCTGTAATTTTTCGTAACACCCTGTTCGTGAGCAAGAAGGATAAGATTCCAGGACAAAATCCGATGTGAGATCTCATCCCTATTTGATCTTGGTTGGTATCCAAAGTGTAGTAATTTTCTTTTCTTACTCGACCTCCTCGAGTAGAATCTTTTCACAGCTGCAAGAAAAAATCCAGAAGTTTAACGAATTCTAACAAAATAATGGAAATAACAGGAAATAATGATGCAATAGTTAAAAAAGAATTTTAAGAATATTGTTACAGTTTCAAGAATTATAGCAATACAAACTTTTCTTCTCGATTATTATTCTGGTATACATTTCGAGATACTTTTAGACCTTTCGAAAAAAAGAATTTCACTTTAAAATCAGGGACACTTAAATATGAAAAGCTTTGAGTGGAAGTATAATAATACATACACCTAATTTGAGGCAAAACCAATTCAGAAGAAACACTGCTTTGTCTAGTTATAGAGTCCTCAGGATTTAAAGCCTCCAACTCGGTTACGGCCCAAGTCGTAGCTATAGTAATGAAGGTGGATATGTCAATATCTAAATTCTCGCAGGCTGTCGCTAAAATAACTTCTTCCAATACAACTTGAAGAAGTATTGAATCCAGCAACCATTCTTTCGATTCTGGTTTACAGTCTGACGATAATCGGGATTTTATTTCTTCAGATATCCAATCCTTGGAAGACCTCAGATATTCTTGAGCAGAATACTTGTTCATCTGCTTCACTAATTCATGCCTTCCTCTTCGAAGGTCGTATCGGCCAGGAAATATTTTTCTGCAAGTTATTCATCATCAAATAAACAAAGTTCCAGCAAATGATAAAAAATGAATGTAGCCGTGAAAAGGGAGAAAAAATCGATATTTTACCTAACAGGGGATCTAGGCCTCTTGGATAAAATTAGCTTCTCGACATTGATTCTTCCACCCACAACATATCTTGCTGGTGGCACATCCTGATATGGAACTGATCTAAAGAAGCCACAGGTAACAAGAAATAGTTCGAGAAAAAAGACGAGATTACTTTTCTATAAAGGGGCTTCTTCGCTGAGAATGGATCCATAGAATTCACGCGGGAAAAACAAAAAAATGTAAAAATCTCTAAAGATCTTTTATTCTCCTTGTCAAGAATATGAAAAATTGATTTCTGGCTTGCGAGCCATCATTGATATCACGTTGAAGCCAATGCTCTGCGGAGCAACAAAATTGGAAAAACGAGTGGAAGAAGACACGTGGTGAAAAATTGAAGAAATTCATTTTATCAAGTGGTTAGAAAAATAAAGTTGTTTTTGATAAAAATCTGCACAGCCTGAACTGAGCTTCGTTAACTTCTGAATATAAACTTGGAGCTACCGTGACCCGAGGCGCAATAAAAGCGGTCACATATATACAAGCACACAACTTGCGGGTTGTTCGCATCAACGAGGTAATATCATTAGTGTTAGTTGGGAACTCCTGCGCGAGTATATAAACTGTACTTCATTTAAACTTTCGAGTAGAAACAAATTAATATTAATTGACGTATGTAAATTAACCTGTGACAATAAATATTACAAGAATTAAGCAATTTTTACATCTAGATATAGTTTTTCTACATCTACATATAGTTTACATCCGGTCAATCCGAATGAATAGGAATTTTTTGGAATTATTCGGATTCATTAGGATCAAAATATTGAATGTTGCAACAAAATTGAGAAAGAAGCTGATGAAAATTCATTTGTTCGAGTTTAACAATTCTGGGTTCGACTTTTAATGATCCGTTGTGCACACATAAAAGTTTAGAGTCGAATATAAGTTTAAGTTCACCCTTCAAGTTTTCAAAATCGTTACTCAAAGTCGTTTCGCGTTCCTTTCAGTTATTGCGAGAAACTTTTATGCTCGCATGAAAACTGGGAAAGTTCTCTTGCACATAACTTAGTAATTTGATCCACAGTGGAACATAAATAATTTCGTTTAATCATTTTTAGAATTTATTTACGTTCCGAACTACCCAAAAACGGAAGAACAAAATTTGCAATCAGACAACCATTTCCTTGAAATATATAAGTCAACCGAAATGGATATCTAATCGCAAATAAATTTTCTGGACCATCATTTTTGACGCAAACTACAGATTTTATGGCTCTATCGGAAATCTATCTAGACGATAAAAAAATCACGAATCTTGGGAACTAAAAAGGGGGTGCTGATTCCTCAATCGTTATTGGATTCTCGTATATTTTTACGTTTACTACTTGCAAATTTAAAAAACTAATTCTGTGCAGTTTTTAATATATGATATGTCATAAAAGTGTGAAAATTATATTATACAGTGTGGTATAACACAAGAATATTGTTTTTACCACAACGTTCGTTTACTTATAAGATTATAAAAAAGATTTCAATTTTAACTCAATTTATCTTATCCTTTCTTAAAAAATAGATGACCTGTCGAGTGTCCGCAGTTTTTTCGTGATCTGATTGGTTGAGAGAAGGTCACGTGGGATCGTCACAAGTGCGTAACGTGAAGTAATTATATAGGCGCGCGAAGCGCGCTGTGATGTTCTAGTTTATGTAAATTCAAATATCTCATGAAATTGCATCTCTATTCTTTCAAAATGCAAAAGTCCTATTGACATTGAAATCAAATAAGAAAATTAAATTCTACCTTTGTGAGCTCAACTTTTATGCGTTAAATAAGCTTAGCTTTTCAAAATATAAATGAAACTTCCAAGATAAAACAGCATAAAGTCGTGTAGAAAACTCAATATTGCCCATAAACTAAATTTCCTACAGCTCTCGGAACTTGAACTGCTACACTTTTGTTTTATTGTCCCATAAATTCGCTATTGTTTTAGTACCTGTACTTTGATTGATGTGCGATATCCTATAAATCGAACAAGTTATTTTCACATGAAAAATATGAATAAAAACCAGACACACATTTTCATCACACTATTCATTTACCTTAGATAAAAAAGACTTAAAAGCAATGCATTTTTCCCGATTTCGATTACAAACCTTACATTCGCTATTGTCAAATAATAGAAAATTTCCAACATTTTTCAACAAAAAATATAAGTTTGTAAAACTATAAATATTATACTTTTCTCTATGTATCCATTCTAAACTGGATTGCCTAGTTACAAAATTTAAACTAAAAACGATTGTTTAAGATCTCACAGGCTGTGTCCTAAAAAAGGTTCTGTGGAGTTCGATTCAGAATTCCTAAAATTGATATCTTCCTGGCGTGACTTTTTCCACGTATCGGTTTCGTACACCGAGTAGTGTTTTCTGTTGTCCTCGCCTTGAATAGATTCCTCTTTAAAGTCATTCCAAGTCTCTTCGTCACTCGATGAAATAAGTTTCGGTGTCACACACACGAATTCTTTGTATTCGGAAATGAAAACACACAATCACAGGAAAAGATTGTAGGAGATGCAACTGATCGATTGACGCGCCGCGATATAAAAAAGAATTGAATTCGTTCCGCTGACACTCGATAACGAAAGCGCTTTCCAACCGTGAAGCGGTATCGGATTCGACCCTGACAATAAATCTCGCACGTATATACTTCAAAATCTAAAAAGCAAAACATTCATTTTTCACTCCCTACAGATTTTGCCTCTACATTTTGAAATTTTCAATCAACACTGCAAAATTCGCGGGATTTGAATTTCAGAAAAAAGAGTTCTGGTGACATTTCATGCTGTGAAAAAGGGTTTATTGAGACAGATAATACGGATTTTACGACATTTATTGGAAGTTTAGAAATATTAAAGGATTGCATAGTATTAAAAGGAATTTTATGAAATTTATTGTGATTTTCAGAAAGTATAAGAGATTTTAACAATTATTGCGGTTTTATAGGATCTAAAGAAATTTAAAGGGATTTTACTAAATTTCCTTCGATGTTCAGGAATTTTAAGAAATTTAATGATTTTACGAAATTTAAAGGAATTTCATTTTATGAAACTTATTCAGATTCCCGAAATTAGACCAGAAATTACAAGTATTTATATTTCAAAAATTAAAAATTCTTAACTGAGTATTGTATATACTCTTAAAATTCCTTAAAACATTTTAAAATCCTCTGAATCTTTTTAGCAAAAGGTGCGCAAAAGTGAGAAATTAATCGCGTGCGGATCATAGTTGCTATTAACATAAAAAATAGTTTTCTAATCAAATTAAAGCTCTATACAAGATAATCAAATTAATCAAACCTATTTCATTTAGAGAGGCATCTCGACGCGTTTCGTGTTCAAGCTTCAAAGCGGAAGCATCATCAGTTTGACGTGTCTCGTGAAGTCCATTCAGGGCATTCAAGTTTCCATCGAGTAAGCAACTATCTGAAATTGTTGGTGAGATAGAGTCGGGAATCGTGCACTGAGAGAGAAAGTGGTCTTCCCGGATACTTCTTGTGTGAAGATCCGATTCAAGGTTTGTTTTCTCGTCCTGATTCGACCAAGCGGAAATCGGTTGCGACAGAATTTGACTTGTTTCCTCTCTGTTCAATAAACGTTCGCTTGGCCAGTTATCTTCCGGAGAAACACGCTTCCGTTCCGCGAATAATGGTAAAAGAGGCTCTGAAACGAAAGCTTTTATGGGCTTTGTATTCAAAAATCCCTCGACCTTGCTCTCCCCAATTTCCGGGTTCATCGATTCAAGCACTTGACTGTTCTCACTCGATTCACTTTTTTTCGACCAGTTTTCTAAAATACTCTCCCCTTGAAGATTAATCATGATTTTACAAATAATATCTTTCAAGTTAAGTTACAATTTTATAAAATTTTATAAAAAGGACCTGCAGGTTGACAGTAATTTATTTAAGGGTTAACATTTTGTGTCATTTACTGAAGGGATAGTCAATTGTTGATTTTCTAGTGGAAAAACTACAGAAATATTAATTTCTTAAATCAATTTCGTGTGAATCACCATTTTTCAATTATGTAAATTAAGAAATAATTAGTTGTACTAGCAGCTGTTCAAGCTTCTTTTCCTCGGTTCTCCTCCGAATTTCTGGAACGCCGCACATCTCTTTCCATAATTTCGCCGTAATATTGCAGCTGGCATATACGACAACAGGTCGAAGAGTCCACGAATGCTGAGAGTAGAAAAGCGATCTAGAATCTCAGAGAAACAGAGTATAACTTCCATTAAAATATTGTAATCAGGCTGACAACCTCCGACAGCTCGGTAGAAAAATCTAAAATAAAAATGAAAAAGCTCGCACATCTACTTCTCTCTTCCCTCCTTTCTTAAAAACACATTTCACTATCATCTTAATAAATAAGAAGATATTCTATTTCATAATTTCATTACGTATCTCTTGACACAATTTTTTAATTTAGCCTTTATAATATTTATGTTAGCGTAACATAAAGAGTTATTAAACGATAACTTCTTCATTTGGTCTACATTTAGAAAATTCAAAATTTTTTAAGCAACATTTGAAGCAAATTTTATGCCTGAATATATAGAATCTAGGGCTTCAATTGTAATTAAATTGCATTCTTACAACTACAGACAATGGAGTTCCATTTTCTTTATCAGAATTCAAATAAAGCTCTTGATTTTCTCATTTACTCGCATATCCTTTGCTCTCTTTCCATAAATAAATGCGATTTTCACGTCAAGCTGAGTCAGGTCCGTCGGAAAATTATGTGAAAATACTATTCCCCACAGAAATTAATACTGTACTTTCCACCCAACTTCCAGAATTTTCACTCGAAGAAAATCGCGGTTAAATTCGAGTATATAATTACACTCCATACTATACTTTCACTGAAAAATGTTCTGAATAACCAGATTCAATTTTGTGATTAAATATCGATCCACCTTCGTTTTAATCTACTTCAGTCACTAATCATTTTAATAGTGGTTTTCTAATTACAAGTTTTATGCTTATAGCATTCATAGACAAGTTTCAAATTAAGTTAGTAAAGGTTTGGAAGTTTTAAAATTTTAATACAAAATTCTACTATGCAAGTTACTATGAAATAATCATTTTTTTAACAGTCGAATTTTTTCCCTTATGAATAAATAAACATAATCGAAGTAAATCTGTCTTAATAATTAAACTACATTAAGCGAATTTAATTATTCATCCAGGAAATTTTTTATTTTGCATGGAAAATTCTATTTTACACTCTTCAATAATTCATTAGTCTAAAAGGAAATTACTTTACTAATAATTCAGCCTCTAATTACTCCTAAAGTTAATTTCACAGTTACGTTAATCCGACAATTAGCTAAGCCAACCTTAGCGTTGTGAAAATTTGATGCCTTATTACTGACTAACAATGTATATCGTAATTAGCGTTGCTAATTACGCTTACCGTGTCGAGAGCTGTCCATTATAGTGGAAAGCCGCGTATAGTTTGTCCAACTGCTATAAAATTTTACCATCTTTCTTTTCTTATGAATCGTTAAAGGATCAGAATTTCCCCCAGGAGTGAAAACCAAGGGATTTTCCAGTGTCGTCTGATCGCGAACGAGTTAGAAATCTGGCCTCTTTCAAACAAAGTTTGAGTGATACTCCAGCGGGAAATTAAAAATGAATCTTCAACCTGATAAGAAATGAATGTTAATTTGCCTTTCAAGGCATCTTACTCAAACTTCAATTCCGCAATTCAAGTTATTTAACTTCCCGGGGAAATCTCGACAATCTAGGCCACTTCTTCAATCCCCAAGAGTTTCTTATAATTAGCAAATCCCGACTCAAATCTTCTCAAGGAAACATAAACAATTTCATATCCCTTAAATCTAATTAAAAATTATTTTCAATTAAGAAAGTTCAAATATTTAATTTTCATCATTTATTTTGCTGATATGTTTTTTATCAGTGGTAACTGAAAATGTGTATGTGTAACAGAGAGAATTCTGCAAAGCGATCTTTGCGGTTGATAGAAATGTCTTTATCAGTAAAACAATTATCGTGTTCTTCGTTATACGAGTTACAAAGTCATTCTGTTTCTTACACCCTTATTCTTCATTGTTCTTCGTGACTTAATGAAAGCTCTTGAAATATTCAGAATTCCATGGAAACTTCAGCCAACCGTATTTATGCAGATCCAAAAGAGGGGTAAAAAAATTCCTTGCATATAAATGCGGAGTAAATGCTGCTAATAGTCTCATTGCGGGTATGAATGGTGTATAAAATGTGAAACTTGAACAAGTGATATAATCTATAAATGTTCTTCTTTCGATAGGAAAGTGGATTTCTACTTGAAATTTAATTAAAATTCAAGACAAAAATTGTTACTGAGAAAATCCCACTTTGTTTCCTTAGTAGCTTATATTGTAAACTTTAAAAATCAAAATTACCGTACAAACTTACTATTTCAATACAGGTGGTATGGAAGTTTTATATCATTCTGATTTCAGTAGAATTTTTCCTTAAAGGCATCAATCAGCGTTAGAACGTGTCTACTTCATTTCGGTTATAAATCATCTACTTTGAATGATCGATCACTTTTGCGTTGTTTCGAACGTCATAAATTATTCTTTCTCCTGATGTTTCCTGCATCACAAAACAATGATTCGAAAGCAGGAGAAATATTAAATCCAATTGATGGAACACCTATATAAAATATGATTTCAGATTCTCTCGAATATTCCTTTTAAATTTTCACACAAAAAACTTATAAGAAATGGAATCAAGACCACCTTTATCGAATAGTAGAGATCGATTTCTGATAGATTGACTCATGAATTAAACTGAAGGAGTACTAAACACTCAATTTGGATTTCAATTCATATGAAATTTTAAACTATGGGAACTATAATTTGATGGAGGGACATGGACAATTCGGCGCACCTGACTTGAAGTCGTAAATTCAGTATGAAACAGCGAGACCATTTGGTACGACTAGAGTTTATAGGAAATTTCAACCTGAAGAGAAACTAATTCAAGTTTTGGACTACTTGACATACGTACGGCCTGTTCACAAACTAGAAACTTAAAATCATGACGGAGGCTCGACGTAAGGTCAATGGACTGTATAACTCATAGCTAACTCTTGCAACTAACTAATAGGTGAATGATTATACTCATCAATTGCTTCAGAAACTTGATTTCGTATTAAATTTGGTTCTGTGATTCAAAATTCAAATCTCTATTTGCACTAGTAAATTTCACTGAACATAAATCTACACATAGATGCATTCAGAATTTCTATAACTACTTTAATCACCTTGTGACTGATTTAAAATTTATGTTTGACAAAAAGATGGTTTATACTACTTCAAATTTATTTTGTCTGACTATCATTGACTTTTACTACTTCCAGTTTATTTTGTCTGGCTGTCATTGACTTTTACTACTTCAACTGCTCTATGAGCGGATTGAAATGCACTTTTCTACTTTAAATGTCTTTTACTACTTGTATTTCACTACTTTAATCACCGTGTGAATGATTTACAATTTATGTTTGACAAAAGGATGGTTTATACTACTTGAAATTTATTTTGTCTGACTGTCAATGACTTTTACTACTTCAGTCACTCTATGGCCGGAATGAAATACATTTTTCTACTTCGGATTACTTATGGCTGATTGAAAATTACTTATACTACTTAAATCTGTTTATGCGTGGGGGGAAATAATTTGTACTACTTAAAATCTCTTACGGCTGACAGCAAATGTCTTTTACTACTTGTATTTTACTACTTTAATCACCCTGTGACTGATTTACAATTTATGTTTGACAAAAAGATGGTTTATACTACTTGAAATTTATTCTGTCTGACTGTCATCGACATTTACTACTTAAACTGCTCTATGGCCGGATTGAAATGCATTTTTCTACTTCGGATTACTTATGGAT
Organism: Synergus gifuensis; assembly: GCA_904066015.1. Taxonomy (NCBI): domain Eukaryota; kingdom Metazoa; phylum Arthropoda; class Insecta; order Hymenoptera; family Cynipidae; genus Synergus; species Synergus gifuensis. Next base: position 223,358 of record CAJFCO010000077.1, read on the forward strand.
GATTAAAAATTACTTATACCACTTAAATCTCTTTATACGTGGGGGGAAATAGTTTGTACTACTTAAAATTTCTTACGGCTGACTTCAAATGTCTTTTACTACTAGTATTTTACTACTTTATTTTACCAATAAATTAATTTATACTGAAAGTGAATTTTAAACGCTTTTTCGATTAAATAAATTTTAAATTGGTAATATACGTTTGAGCCTAATAAGTCTCGGATAAATGAAACTCTGATTCAAAATGTATTTTAATCAAGTTGAGAAAGTCGGGATTTGAAGCTGTTGGAGATGCAAGCTAAATTAACACCATCGCAATAACAAATTTGATTAGGCTGCACTAAATGACTTCGTAATGCAGTTAGTCTGAACTTCTCCTTTATTTAAAAGCAATAATCAGGTCGGACGAAACGATAGACAGGAAGGAGAAAATTATTTTCAGCGTTGAACTAATACCTTGCTGTAATTAAGCTTGTGATTATACAATATACACACTATATCTATTATACCATGTGTACATACTCGAAGCTAATTATATCGTTTTGTTTTGTGCTATCGCATATATACAAATCCCGCAGGGAATTTGCGCAGAAATTCCTGCTTATTGGATTCATTTTATACGTTGGAGTAGGTTTATTATTTATCGATTTTGGTTATAGCGTAGCTAAATTTAGCTCCCAATATATGTATACTTTAAGTTGTTTTCGTAATTCTTTAAAAGATTTTCCACACACATTCGAAAAAAAAAAAAAAATTACTCTTGTGAACACAATAATAATCCGTATAATCGGAGTTGTAAAATTTTTATTTGAAAAAATGACGGCAGAGGCAATAGTGGGTGTAATTTCATCGCAAGCTCGAAGCTAGAAGGTAAGTGACACATAGTGTGTGAAGTTATAGTGGATGCAGAGTTCACCACGAGGCTAATCATTGCTGAGATGATAACCGTACTAAATGAGTCTCTCTCGTCTGCCAAACTTTGTAACTAAGCACACTAACGGCAGCGCGACGAACTTCCATAATTATATGGATATTTATTACGCAATTATCAACTTACCCTGCTCATGCATGTTGCAACGAGGTACTCGCCTCGCGGATCTGCATAAACGTATGTAAGTGTGGGAACAAAGTTTACATATCTGTATATGTAAACAGTAAATACAGTCTGAAAAAAGGAATTGAATTTTCTACTTAAATTTTCTAATTTAGACAAACTCTAAAATAAAATTGTAACTAAATTCAAACTAATTCGAAACTACACTTGCAACGAGAATTAATCCTTTGAACCACGGTTAATTCTCTCAAAGTACAAAAGTTTGGAATTTCAACTCTTGTGGGTAAACAATTTAAAGATAAATTTAAGATTAAAACATACAAATAAATTATATTGTTATTTATTAATACTTTTTTGAAAGTATTAGTCTTTTCATCAGTAGTAATTAAAAGCATTTTTCACCGCATTTAACGTATACAATTTTAATAAATGTTTCGAAAATTAATCTTCTTTGACGAGTTTACGAACTTAACTTAATCCGGCTGATACAGCTAAAAGCTTCATCGCATTAAAGGCTTCTCAAATATCGTTTTTAGCTAATAAATAAAAAGCATGCTCTAAATATTGAAACGTATCCTGTAATAAATTGAGTCGGAATGTGAATGAAAATAAAAATCGATCTTCTGTCAGCGCTAGTAAAGGAGGAGGTTTAAAAGTTTATTTTAATAATAATTTATCGAGTATTTCAGTCATGTAAAGTTGGTTGAACGACATCGATATAACGACATAGGAAATCACGTGAATTCAAAGTTTAAGAATATTCAAATACATTCAAATCGCAAGATTGAAGATGGCAAATTTAAGGGTTGGGAAGTCACGGAGAATAAAAGGAATTGGTAATGAGCTATGTAAATAGCGCGTTTGTCTTTGAAATTTGCCTGAATTTTCCTAATCGTTTAGGCAATCACAGGCTCCGTTTCATAATGGGTAAATGTAGTTGGTCTCAGCTTAAGTATAATTGCACTAACATATAATAATTGCACCCCAAAACACGCAGAAGACAATTTTCATGGTAGAATATTGATAAATTCAACAAATTTCCCGAAATAAAAAATTTCCGAAGATAAATGTTTCCGAAATTTTTATTTAAAATTTATTTCCAAAACCTTTGTTCATAATTTCCGCTAAAAAATTTATTCAAAATTTTGAATAAGGAGTTTTAAGAGAAATTTTGAACAAAAGTTTTGGAAATAAATTTTAAACAAAAATTTCGGGATTTTTTAATGTCGGAACATTTTCATTTCGAGATTTTTCAATGTTGATATTAAACTTTCAATTTCGGAAATTTTAAATTTCTGTAAATTTAGGTGATCCGCGTACATATTTTTAGTGAAAAATACATAACTTGTTTTTTATCGCAATAAAAATTGCATTAACCTTGTCAGTGTTAACAAGAGGGCTGGGTATTCACTAAAGCAATTATCATGCACAAAAACCTTGAAAACAGAATATCCTTCTCTTTTAAAAGCAGCGTTTATCATAAAGGGATTACGCTACATAATCTACACATAAAGCCCATTTTGAATCCTGTTTAAAAAATAAATAGCTGAGCTTAAAATGCGACATTCGCTGATTCTCTGGTCATAATACGTTTCGAAGCTCGAGTGTTACATTAAAATCATATACAGTGAGCACTTTCGTGAAACGTGGGTCGCAATTAAGTTGGAGGGCCAAAATCGCCAGGCAACACAATCTGCAATTTGAAACTTCGGCCAAGTCGTCGCAAGTACTAGAGATTATGGGAACTGGGCTATGTTACTTGCATGTTTCGACAATGAATGTGTATAGTTAGATGTACGTACAATAACCACATTTCCACAGGATGGTTTTTGATAAAAGGGTGAGGAAAACGAGAGGTGCGAACTCGATGGTAGAACCGCTAAAATAGTTCGGTTTAACTTCACCGCAAGTTCGTATAATTTATATCATTTGAAAATAGTGCTAGCGGTGGTCTGAGCGCATTTGTGGATTGTAGAAATTTTGGATGAAACGACTATGTCAGCAATATTCCGAATTTTCGAGGGAAAATTTAGTTTTCAAGCTAGATAGATACAGATCAAATCTCAATTACTCAAAAGTGAAATTCTAATATGGAAATGAATCCAACATGAAAACAGTTAATTCATTGAAAAAATATCACTTATACCTTTGTGTATGGTGCACTACTCTTTCAAAGTTCAACAACAAGCGCATGCATACATTGAAATGCCACACCCACACATAGATATACAATAATCATATATCAGTCGAAATTCCAGCTTGCATAACTCGCAGTAGCCATTCCGAAATCCACCTGATCGATCATAATAATGAATGCGAATAAATGAATAAAAGTATGTTAATAATTTAATACAAGTAGAAATAACATATTTCTGTCATTAAATATTATTAAAAGCACAGAACAACTTTTCGTCTTTGAATAAACTTTTAAAACTGCTTGTTCTCTTCGTTTTGCAACAGGGAAAACAAGCTTGAAGGAAGCTGCTTCCGGAAACCGTAAGTCAACGTAGATCTGCAGTTGATTTTTGAGTTGAAAAATATTTTTCTTGGACAGAAAGTATTTTTCATTCACCAGCTCCATCTGTTTACAATAACGCTGAAGAATTAACTCGCGAGAAAAACCATAATTGTCTACTTGTTTTATTATCTCGATTGCTTTTATGTCTCTTAATTCTCACAAACTCTACATTTTGTTTTTGTCTTAAACATTTATCTATAATGATACAATCTAAAAATAAGGTAGAATTAAATAAATATTTATAACATCACGAGAGAGACTGCAAACGATACTTTCATGTTTCCAGATTTTTCTTACAAACTTCAATCCCTCCTTCTTAGATTTTTTTCTTTTGCCGTTATCCCAGCAAATACGACGATACCCGTGACTACCACGAGATTTATAGACGCAGGTGGCTTTCTAAGAGAATTACCTGAACAGGTATTGGAAGTCGCTCCTCCAGACGACGCGATACTATCAGGACGAATTCTCGGCTTTCGATTTAGAGAAAATTAGTTTTCTGTCTCTTTCTTTCCCTCGAAAACTTAAGTTTGACCTCCGTTTCCTCTACAAAAAAAATATCTACTAAATATTACACCAAATTAGTTTAAAATCTTATACATAAAGTAATCTCGTGAAAGCGACAATTTTTCTATATAGATAATACTGTAAGAAACTATAAAATTAATAATAAACTTTAAAATAATTGTTCCTACCATTAAAATATCTCTTGGTGAATATTTTCAACGCACCACTCTAAGAATTGAAGCTCAAACAACCTCTGAAATAACAAAGAGACGACGTTCCATTTATGCGAGTATAAAATATTAAAAGCGAGAAAGATCCCAAGACTCCTGAGAAATTCACTTTACTCAATCATACAAATTGGCTCTGACCGGAAGTCGTAAAGAGGGAGTTAAAGTGCAGGACATTCTACCGGAGACCCTCCGGAGACTCACCGGAGCATTAGCGAATCTTTCCTTTCTTCAAGAATCTTTACATTACTTATAACTGCATACGTTTTTTCAGGTAACGGTATAGTGAGTAGAGAGGTTTTCGTATAAGAATACAAGTCCAACTTCATTACGAATTGAAGCCTCAATTGTTGATTTTTCCTTTAAATATGTATTTACTCTCCTCCCTTTGCCACAAGTGACTCACAAATATAAAGCGGAAGAAACTCTTCGCTCCTGAAAAAGAAAAAAGTTACAACAAACTTCCTTAAACACACAGAAAAAAATGAGGGGTTAAATTTTACACAAATCTAAATACATTATGAGATTTCATTGGATTTTCAAGAATTTTAAAGTATTTAACGAGATTTCATGAAATTTTGATTAATTTTAAGAGATTTAATGAAACTGCATGGGGTTGTGGAATTTTAAGGAATATCAAGTGATTTCACGAAATTTAAAGGAATTTCACCAGATTTCGAATTCACAAAAGGGATTTTAAGGAATTTTATGAAACTTATGGAGGTTCCTAAATTAGATAACGAATTACAAGTTTCTATATTTTAAAAATTATAAATTCTCAATTATCTTGTATACTTTTGAAATCTCTTAACAAAGTTTGAAATTCTTTGATTTGAAATTGTTTAGAATCCTCCATATCTTTTTAGCAAAATGATATATTAATTATTAAATGGAAAAATTCGCTTTCCAATTCAGTTAATCAAATATTCAATATTTCAATATTATCGTTCTAAAAAGCTGGTCGATCAGTCACGGCTTTTTCGATTTACATTTTTGTTTTTGTTAAATATGTACATAAATCTTCATTGTGTTACAATATTTTAATTAATATTCATGATTGCAAACGTAAAAAAGGAAACAGTGGATTTTAGATCTGAAAAAGAGAGCGCCTCGTTCTCTGTTGCCTTTTTCCCTTTTTTTAGAAAAAAGTGGGATACGAAGTGTGCAAGAAGGCGGAAACAAGTAAATTAAGAATGAAAAAGTATTGAAGAGGTAAACTGGTAAATTTGATCCTGCGAAGTTGAGGAATGGTAGGCAAATATAAAACCTATCCAATTAATCCTTTCGATCAGAATTCAGAACTCCAGAACTCTTTGTTTTAAAATTTTTTTAGACATTGTTACTGGAAATTTAACACGATTAACGTTTATTTTTAAATTCAAAGCATGTACCACCTTTCCGCTTAATAAGTTCACGAATAATTTTTATTTTATTTTTATTTTATTTAACTACTGTCGTAATTGGGGAAAATAATAATTTATCCTAATGTAAAGCAGCTACAGTAGAGTTTTTCTCTGATCTTCGATCCCGTTTTATTCGGTCATTCTATTAGGATATTGGAAAAATACAACCGAAAGAATCAGCATTACAACGAACCGTACAAGATGGAGAATAAATGAAAAATGCATGAATACAAATTTCGACTGCAGCAAATCCATTCTTTATCTATGTTAACTACGTAAAGTTCTTTTTAGATAATTAAATCATTAACATATAGATAGAATATTTAATATTTTTAAATATTTCAATTTTACTATTTTCGATCTTTACACAAGCTTTATCCATTTTTCTCCTTCTATTTCTATTCTTCTATGATAGAACTTTCTACCTTTTTCCAACAGGTATATCAGTTCAGATATTGAAATGTAAGAACAGAAGTTCTTGTTGGAAACAAGAAAAATGATCTAAGAAAAACAATTTTCTCTGCACAAGCTTATCGCATCGTAGAGTAAACTGAGACATCATCTAGGTCGCTTTCTGGAGAAACGACTCTAGGAGGGAAGCCATATCTCGTTTCTTCTTTTTAAAACTTTCGGCCCGCGAATTCTTCTTCTTTTCATCCTCGTCACGACTCGCGAAACTTTGTAGAACGCAGTTTCTCAGGGAAGCAATTTTCTCCACTAGGAAGACGAACGTGTTACTACACGGTGCCAAAAATGAGCCTCTCGACGTTTCATTAAAGCTTCCATGGCCTTCTCCTATTCACAAAAATCGTGGCTAAAATATAAAAAATATCTTCCTAATAATAACTGTAATTCTTCTCAATAATTTCAAAATGATTCTAAATTAAAGTTAATTCTTGTAAAAAACCAAAAAACTCAAAAATCAAATTCCAATCAATATTTTCCATATCAGATTCATTTAGCGTAATACTTTAGCAAATAAAAAGTAAATCTTTATTTGATGACCAGAGCTATATTAGCAATTGGGTAATAAAATCTTCATCTGCACCAGGAAGCCGATCATAAACATCTGTGAATATTTATGGCATTATTATACCCTCTTTTTTTTTCAAACCAATACTCATAAAATCGTCAGAAATTGACACCATCAAACTGAACTCGTCATTGCGTCCATTTATCCTCTGGTGAAAATAGCAACACGTACATAAAATGCACATGTACATTGAATATTAACAACCTCCAGTTTTCTCGTGACAAAGTAGGAAACTAAATTTCTCTTAACTAATAAAGTACAATTACGATATGCACACCCCGAGCTTTCCAACCATCAGTTTTAGATTTCTACACCTTCTTGACAAAATTAATTGTAAACAATTTTCCGAGTTAAATGGAACACGAAAATGGACACAGAATACTAAACTGCTCAACTATTTCGATATAATAATACTGAAATGCCAACAGTTTATGCTGCTACTCTAAAATTAATTTTGTATACAATTAAACAACCTTAATATGTTTTCTCGGGCAATATTTAGAGAAAACTTCCATAAAACAAGGTAGAAAATATAATTTTATAGTTTGAAAAATAAGAAAGAAAACCTTTTATTCAATTTCTATTGAGATGCGGTGAAAACTTGACCTTATTTCTTTTCTTTAACATTTATTTCAAGTAGAAAAAGTTTTGCTAAACAATAAATATGTGCTGGAAGTGAGGCTCATTAACATAAGTAGTTCTCGCTTGAGCCATGACGGGCCACTTTATCGCCTCACTTCTTCCCTCTTCATTTTCCGTTCAGAGCGTCTCTTTTCTTAGTACACTTCTCCGTTTTTTATCCCACTTCTTTCTTTCCTTTGCTGGCTTTTTTATCCGCTTTGCGCACTCCCATCTCCCATTCCTGTCTCTCTTCATCACTCTTTCATTCAAGCTCTGCATCAAAATTGAATATTTACGCGTTAACATGAAGATTCGCCCCATTAAAAGAGTACTTCCTCTAACTTGGCCCTCTAACTCCTTTTTTCCTGCTTTCAATCTTCCACTTTGCTGCAAAATTTAATATAATAAAAAGCTTTCATTACGTTCGTTCAAAATCCGTATAACTCACTAATTAGAAAATTATAAAATTTAGCAAATATGTACCATTGAAAATGTGATAAAATGTACTCTGCATCTCGAAACTACTTTTTATAAAATATGAAAAAGATCAAACGAAGAGTAATTGCAAATATTTTTAATTGAAATTTCAAGAACGGCAATTAATTATATAAATTTCGATTCATACAATATTATCTGTTGAATGAAATTGAAAAGGTGATTGAATTTTCAAGAAATTTTTAACAATGATATTTTTTTCTCGGTACAAGTCTAGAATAAATAACGCCAAAACTAAACAGAAAGAGGCTTGCACTTGAAATAAGAGAGAACAGGAAACTAAAAATAATACGTTTGAGTGGATACATGTTTTTTTTATGTATATAGATATATATTTATCCTTTTTTTCCGTTTACCTTACCCTCAAACACTTTGGCTCTAGAGCATGGACCTCTGCAGATGAAGCAACACATAGAGCATTCCATCTTCAGATTCCAAGCACGTAAGACAGATCTGACGTGGAAAGAGGCTACGTCGCACTTGTACATGGGTTCCATCTAGTAAAACGTATCACACGTACCTACAGATGTATATATATATAAATGTACACGATCGGATATTTTGAACCCAGTAAGCAGCATTCACTGATATACACATACAGCATAGTATACTCCTGGAATCTTATGCTCAGATAACTATGTCTGCCTCTACAACATCTAATTTACTATTTACATACATACCTGAGAATATTAATTTGTATGATCCGTTTACAGAATTAACTTTCTTGCGGAATCTAGAGAGAATGGATGCCACAATATCCCTGCAATTTGGACAATTTCATATTTCACTTTAACACAATAATTCCAAGTCTCTTTACACTTTATTTTATGGCTCAAAATCAAACAGAGAAATTCTGAAGAAAATCCAACTTCATAATTATTAAGACATAAAGAATCTTGTAAATTATTGAATCCCATGATATATGAGTAAGCTTTATTTGCTGAGGATATGATATAAACGTGTATGTATACGTAATTTTCTAGTTCGTGAATTTAAGCTTTGATGTGTAACACTTGTAGATTCTCACTGGTGGGCAGTAATTGAAAGCAGTAAAATGAATTAATTTCGCTGAAAAATTTACAGTCGTTGTACTGCCTCGAAAACTGAAATGAAAAGTGATACTTCTCGGGTGAATGAAAGCACTAAAATTTGCCCTTCTCAATGTAATTCAACTTGTAAATGGATCTTAACCGGCTCCCAAAAAGTTGTTTACAAGTTTCAAGTACAAAAAGAAGCTTTTCGATCAAAGTGATTATTATATATACTTAAATACGCCCCAAGGTATATCGTTTAATTATAAATTATCAGACCCGCTTCTGAAAAGCTTATTCACTAAATATTCACTTCTTCTTAGCTTCGTCTGCCAAGAACTTTCCACTAGAATATTCTATCCACCTCAGGCAAGTTTTGACAAAGAAGTACTTCACAGCAACTCGTCTATTTCTGCTAACGAGGCTAATAAAGTTCCAGGAAAAACTTTTCGCGATTATATGATTGCGTTCAACATGAAAAATCTTTAGAATTTAGGCTAAGAATTCCGCTAAGATTGTTAATACTTGGAAGTATATTATACTCATTCAATTTTATCGGATGTAATTTGTTATTTGTAATTATATTGCACATGATTGAGTTACATTATATGAAACTGCATATAATACTTACAGAGTAGAAAATTGTGTTCTATTTCTTAGATATTAAACAGAAATAAGTGAAAAGATGAATATAGGGCTGAATGAAACACTATACAGACACGTCTGACAGAGCACGTAGCTACTCTACTGCATTCACGTATCAGTTGTTCGAGCCATTGTCCTCTAAACAATGTCGTCGAAGTTCTGTCGGCTGTTATCTACACTGCAAGAACTAGAATAAATATCAGTTTTAAAATGGATCTTTTGATGGCACGAAACTTAATCCAAAAAAAAAATAAAAATCGCTGCGCTCTCGATATCCGTTTTGTCCAATAGCTGTTGAAAATTGATCCATTGCGTTAAATTGAAACATCGATATCTTTCTCATAATACTTTTGTAAAGCTAAAACACATATAAAGCCGTTTTTGCTCTGAGAATTCATTCTGTGCCATTTTTACTTTGACGAATTTTTTATTCCACGTTTATATAAAGGAAATATTGTTATCCACTTTTACTTTCAGCTGTTCAATATAGTATAATCTTTAGATTATTTTCATTATCCAAGCGATTGCTGTTAAAAAGATAATATTAATAAAGAGAATACAAATTTTACAAAAATTCATTTTCAGAAATTTTAAGAGATTTTGCCAGTTATTCGGATTTTATAGAATCTCAAGAAATAAAAAAAAATATAAAACACATAAAGTCCCACATAAACGACGAAAAGGAAATATTCGCTGAAAGCTTCGTACCTTGGAATTTCGTACTTTGGAATTAATAATAATTTAAAACAAATGAGAAGTAATCTTTGATGGCTGTCAGTGCCGCTTAGTTAAATGAATACAAAACGAGGGGAATTCTGAAAACCATTTCTCACGTTGGGCTACTTATACACTCGAACCTGGGTTAACAGCCTTAGGGTTTGGTTGAATCGAATCCAGGATTGAACCCGACACTTATAGCACACAACGTTGTGGTTCGCAAGGCCGAGATGGGGATTACGTTAGTTTGTTATCCCACTCTGAACTATGCTCTGCTCTCTGCCAACTTTTCGCCCCGAGTTATGTCCTTCCGGGCAAATGCTACACATAACTTCTAAGAGAACGTCTGGTCATCCTGAGTATAGTATTCTAAAGTACCTGGGCTATTCAGAACGTTGTTAGAGTCTCGTAGGACAACTACCTCTCCACTAACAACTAACCTCGCCGAATTTAGTAACTACTATGCTCCAAGATGTTTGAGAACTGCAAATGACACGAATTCTTGTAGTACTGAGAGCTAATTGTTGGAGTAAGTTATTTGCAATCAATTGGAAGTTGAATAATCCACTCAAATAACTGGCGAATAAATATTACAGAAAGAGACACTTTGAGCCATAATTTTTTATAACATCCATTTTTTGGCTAATTTTTGACAAACAATAATAAAAGGCTTTTTAAAATTCGATAATTATTTTTAATTTAGAGAATGATTTGAAATTTATTTCAACTGAATTGATGTAAACAAGACAGAATTGTTGACAATTCTCCTGTGAGATTGTTAACCATATATTTGAAAATGCAGCGATGCAAACATTTTTGATTAAAAATCGTAAAAGTACATTGTGTTTGTTGTGGAAACTCACGTTTCACAAAACATTATTTCCAATTTAAACGAGTGTCTACACACACTGAATTTTCAGTGTAATTTTGTTCTTTTATATCCAGCATGAAAAATATTTCACGCATTATTTTTAAAATATTCCCAAATTACTTCTGTAATACAAGTTATGTATATTTTTCTCAAAATAGCCCCTGGATGTGAGTTTACCGAGTTTAGGTAAAATTTATTTTTTTTTAAATATTGAAATCCCGTGTATGATGCTTTAAAGAGGAAATTGCTGTTTATCCCTTCTACTGCGCTTGTAACAGTAACAGTGAAGCGGATCAGCGAATTCAAACATTGACTATTGAATTTCATCGGTAAACAAAATACAAAATTTTCTCTCTCGTTAAATACAGACTAATTAAAATACAAAATATATGTAGAAGGTGAAAAAGGGGAATAATATAAAGTATATTCTATTTATAAAGTATATATAAAGAAGAATAAAAAAAAAGAAAAAAACCACAATGATTAAACGAGCCATACAATCTTCCCTATAACGGAAACATAAGCCAAAGTTGTTTCGTAATAAACAGTAACGATATTTTCAAAGAGTATATAAAGTTCTACAAAAATGTTGATTAAAGTTTATCCGGCGCTCGATCCTCCATGTAATACCCTTTAGACCTCCTAGGAAGTCGCCAAATTTTCTTATTTAATATGTCTCATCGGACCTATGAAAATCTTGTACCAACGCCGCTTATATACTCCACACGTACGTACGCGATAAAAGCAACTTCATGGAAAAAGATTCTCGGATATAAAAAGGAAGCCATCCAGTTTCATCAGTGTACTTCTTTTATTTTCTGTTACTCAATTCATTTAACTTCAAGCACTGATGGCTACCAGATAATTTTCCAATCCAAACTAAAAGAAAAGAGTTTGCAAATATCAATATTTTATATTTACCTTCTTCAAACAGAAAAAATAGATTAAAAATTAAAACGAATTTGTCTTTTTATCAATACTAGCAGACCAACACGCGCGCTACACGCACGATTATTTATTTTACTACTCACAACTTCAAGTCATTTAAAAACCAACGAAATTTCGCTGATTCGGAGAGTAGGTTTGAAACAAGAATGATATGCGAGTTTTAGGGACATTTCGTTACATCGCTTTTTTTAGAGAGGAATTTCAAGGGGTTTCCAGGAATTTTAATGAATTTTGACAATTTTTAAGTGATTTTTACGAAGTTCTAAAGATTTTTAGGACTTTTAAAAGATTTCGTAGAATTTTAAAGCATTTCAGGATATTTCGCGAAATTTTAATGGAATTCATGAAATTTTAAGAGACTTTTTAAAGTTAAGGAATTTTAAGGGATTTTAAATGTTTTGAAATTTTTAGGAATAGAGGTTTCTAAGAACTTTAAGAGATTCCAACGAATTTTAAGGGAATTCAAAAGATATTTATGATTTTTAAAAGATTTTGTGGAATTTAATGAGATTTCTAATAATTTAAATATGGATTTTAAAGGATGTAAAGGGACTTTAAATTTTATCGTAGAATTTAAAGAACTGAAGAAGTTTTCGTTTCGTTTCGATTTCGAAGGTTTTCGTGAAATTTTAAGTGATTTGAAAAAGTTTCTAGGTGTTCTAAGAGATTTTAAGGAGTTTTAAATCTTATTGTGAAGTTTCGATGAATTTTAACAGATTTCAAAAGGTTCAGAGATTTTTAAAGGACTTTAAGGAATTTTAAATGTTGTCATAAAATTTCCAAGAATTTAAAAAGAATTCAAGAGATTTTAATAATTTTAAAATATATTTTTTATATATTTAAGATAGAATCAATATTAAATTTCTAATCAAACCTATTTTTTGTTACAGGTAAAGAAACCAGATAATACTCTCCTAATCAATTCTGAGGTATGATATTTTTCCGTATTATTATATTCCATTATAACCGCAGAAGTTTTAGAAAGCCAAATTGTCACAAAGTATCTCGAAAAGTTTTAATCCCTCTGTAGCTATAATGATTATGATAATCAGAAAAGCTCTCGTCAGGATTTTCCGTCAACGTTTTTGCGGCTGACACTAGATTTCGACGTCGCTTGATCTGCATTGTAACACGCTGTAACAGTTTCTGCAACTTCAGTGGCTGCACATACTTGTTATCCGGCTAATTACAAGCGGCAAACGAGCATAGTCAGCAGAAAAAAAAAAAAGAAATAAAGGAGGAGGACAAAACGGAAGGTTGGAGACAAAACGACTTTAGTCATGGTACCTTGCTACGTGAACCGCACAAATAGGACAGTTGGTTGAATCGAATTTTCCAATATCCCTCTTCATACCCAATAATTACGAAATAATTTCCTAAGTGAAATGACGATCTACTCTGCTTTCATTAGAAGCTGCCTTGTAACTGATAATTACTCTCCTTTAATTAAACCCAGTCTCAAAATTCTCTAAAGAATAAAGTAAAATATTTTTCACTTCCAGGAATGAAGTAAAGAAGGGGACTTTTATTAATATTAAAATTAGAGTCCTCTTTAATAAAATACTAGACAAATACCAATATATTTTCTTGAGATCAAACAATTCCGCGAAGACATGATCCGGATTTGAAATATAAAGGCAAAGAAGGATTAAATGGTCTCAAGAAAGAAATACACAGATTTAATGCGCATATAGCTATTGTCCCATGAAATAGAAGCGAAGGAGATCAGAATTGCTTGGAAACCAAGTTCGTCCAGGCGATTGGATTCGAACTATTGTCAAACATCGAATAGAGCGAGGAAAGAAAACGGCAATGGAAAAAGAAAGCACTAAAAAAGGAAAGAAGCTCTGGCACACAAAATATTTTCAATCCCAAAGTTTCTTGCGAAAACTTCTCACATTGGGCCTTCCCTTCTACTTTATCCATCCTCCTTCTCCTCTCTATGATTTTTCCTCTTTTTGTTCTATCTATGCATGCATTTTCTCCAGTCTGGAAATAACAAAGTTCCATCGCTCCTTTTTAAAAACTTTCACCACGATGCCTATCAAACAACCCATGCAAAAATTCTTTACATATTTCATAATCGCAGATAGTTTTATTATGTTTTCATTAGAGAAGGTATTAAATTTGTGTACAATTTGAAGCCCCAGTTTTTGTTAAATGTACATACATATTTTGAAACTTACTGAACCCGAAAAATGAAGGTCAAGTTCATTAACCAACCATTTTTTTTTAAGATTTAGAAATTCTATATATGAACGGCTATTCGTAATACTCAGAAAGATGTGAAAAAAGTCAAACTTTTTGAATTTTGTTGAAAAATTAAACTACTGAGCCAAATTTTACTCGGAAAATTTAATTTTTAAATATTTCGTAAAAAATATTTCGTTAAAATTTAATTAAATTTTGACTTTGAACTTTTATTCTCAATTACAAAAAGTTTATTTCACTTTGAGAGTGAAATTTAATGGTAGTGATTGAAAGGAAACTAGTTTCCTGTTTTGATACGAAATCTACTAACTTTGTCTTTGCATCTGCAAACTTTAGTCGATTTTGTAGTATCAATGGACTGCTGATAATTATTCTATCGTACATTAATTCCATTTGCTTGGACTACGAACTTTCAAAGACCCTTTTACATATGTTTGTGACTAGTTTACAAATTTACTTTAATAAAGCGTGCATTTCAAATTTACTAACACTAAACTCTACTAAAATATATAAATATTAACTTTTCATAAATCTCTATATCAATTACAACAAGTATATAAATTAATTATTGTTTTCAATGACTCGAGTACATTTTATAACATTAAGGGTACATTTTATCAAAAAGGGAATATTCATTGTCATAAAAGAGAGTCTGCTCTCATTTAGCTTTCAATTTAAAATATCCTTTTCTTAGAAATTTCTATAGAATTCAATTTTCTTTCATACAGAAAGAACTCAACGAAAATTGTCCATACGTAACATAGAATGCACAATTTTCAATTTAAGATGCTCAATCTTCAGTACTTATTATTTTTTAATCGACACTATAATTTTTTATTGAAGATATCATTTTGCAAATCTAAGTTATAATAAATTTTTCTTTCGTCAGACCGGCGTAATCGTGGATTTTAATAAAAGAGAAAGCGAGTTTTATTTAAACTGAAGATATAAGCGCTCTCTAAGTCATAATAAAGTTATTTTGATGTGGTTATAGTTATTTTGCTTTAAACAACGAAAAGTTACGATCCTTTGCTTGGCGAGCAGAATCTTTATTACCGGCATAAAGTCGTATATCCACGTCCGATACTGCCCTAGACGATAGTTATTCAGAAGTTTCAAGTTTCGAGTTCGATTACGTCGATCTTATCCTCGTTCAAGTTGAATTTCAAGGATCGAACACGTAATTATATTCGCCCAAGTTATTTTTACAGCATTAATTCTTAAGACGTTGTATTTAAAGAATTTTTAATTATAGAAGCTAAGGGTAAAAAAAAGATACAAAGACCCATTTAATTAAACTTTTTAACCATATAACGAAGAAAAACTGAAAGTACCTATTCATTGAGAAGATCATATTGAATAACATGAATAATACTTCGCATGCATATTTAGCAGAGCAGGAGGATAAAAAATGTGTCTTTTTTCGCAGTTCTATGGCTAAGAATCTATTTAAAAATATGTAAAATTGCAAGTTGGAACATTCGTTCGCGCAGAGCGCTTTTTTTCATGCAGCCAGAAAGCTTTAGTTCTATGCTGAAAGTTTCGAGAGAGGTCACAAGGCGTGGGGTGAAATTTAATATTTACGAGGACCGCGAGACGCTTGCGCATAAAACCTGTTTTGTTCGACGAAGCGAATCATAAATTTGCTACAAGAGAGAAAAGAAGCAAGGTAGACTGCTTTTTCGAGGCTTTTCGGACAGCAGGTATCTCGAAATCGCCTTTATCACATAGACTTTTACAGCATCACTTTAAATAACAAAACAGAGCCGCTTTTTTGTGCCTTTAATTCCACCCAACATGTCTTATTTGTCTTTTACTCAATTTCTATGACTACGAAATTCCTTTTACAAAATATATTTAGAGGTACAAACCCAGCAAAACAAATTGGTCACCTTGACAATTTTGGAAAAGATTATTGTTTATCTTTCAATTTATGATTTTTATTTATTTGTGTTCTTTTTATTAAAGGAATTTAAATCGAAAATTTTTTATTCAAATATTTAGTATCTGTGAGTTTTATCGTTAAAATCCACAAAAGTAAATAGAATTCAGAGGTGAAAGGGAATCTTTAATCCAAATTTGTCGAAGAATATGGAACGACTCTCACGTCGCCTCTTTGATCAGAAGTCTCATCTCGATTACGAATTCTTCCTGAAATATCGAAGGTACTCACATTGGAGTGGATTGGAGTCTGAAAATTTTCCAATTTCTCTTACATTCTTGCCATTTTTTCTCCTTCCCTACTTATAACTTCCATGTCCTCCATTCATCACCTTTCTTCATTATTTAGAACTTGTTTTCAACCTTCAATATTTGCACAAGAAGCTAAAAAAAGCATGAATAAATTATTCTTACTTTCTACAATAATTTTAGAATTTAATCATCAAATAACTTTCAAAACACAAACTTTCAAGAATACTCTTAATACTTTCAAGATTGCTCTTTTAAACATGATTGTAATGCTCTATTAAAAAATAAAAATACTCGAGAAAATGATTTTAAATATACGGGAACCTGCAGTAATTTTGCTTTCGCGTTGCATTACACATTTTATACATGCAACTGACATTTAAATTACACCCAGATGAAATATCATTTCCGTATTATATGTGCTTTGCCTCTTTTTACAAGCACGGTTGCTGGGTTCTTCCGGTACAAAAGAATGACCGCCTAAGCAGCAGATGAATTAACCTTATTAAAATTCCAAGTTACTTTCTCACTTCCCTCTCAACTCGTTTTCCCCCTTTTTATTCCAAAAATTCGTTTCACGTTTCGTTTCTTTTCGTTGTTTCAAAAACAACGAAAAGAAACTTTAAATTAAACAAATATGAGTTTAACTCTATTCCCTTTGTGGGCATAAAAGCACTTGTGAGCTTTTGAAAGGTCAGATTATATATTCATTAGAAGGACATAAATTATTAAAAATGTGAAGGGCTTTTTAACGTGATATGCACTTTATAAGACATCAATTTTTTATCACAGCATATTTTTTAGTAGAAGGAATATTATTACTATTGAGTGCAGAGTGGAAAGATATGACCGCCACTCAATGTATAGGTATATAGAAAAATGAATGAAATATTTTATAATAAAAATAAATCCTAGGTATTTGGCAGATTGAATATATAATTTCGGAAGTGAGACCAGATGTTTTAGTAAATTTTTGTTCCTTTGAAAACTGTCAAAAATGGAATCTGAAAAGTATACTATGAAAATACGAAAAACGAATTTTCACGTTTCGCAGTAATTTCTGCTGGTAATTTATACAAAAGACTTCACCTGCACGTTTATAAATTTATTTCCAGCACAATAACAAGAGTGTAAGCTCTCGGGTAGACGGGTTGTTGCAGCACTGAAATAAAAATCCCACACTTGAAGAACAGTATATTTTCCACAAATTGTTGTTCCCAGAGAGCGGATTTACATCCCAGTAAAAATAAAGAGAATGTATCGTTATTGTGATTTCGTATATGTATAGTTGTATTCTTTCGAATGCGGAAGGGAATTCTTCATTCTTCTTCTTTGCATCAGCACAGAATCTGGATATATACATATATATGATAATGTCAAGTCGAGAGTTCAACTTTACACTTCACGAAATTCGAATGAAAAAAAAAAAATTGCGAGAGAAGATATTGAAATAATAGAAAATAAAAATCATTCAAATGCAAGATAGAAATGAGAAACGTTCAAGAGAGGAAAAATCCTATTTACATTAGATTTCAATACCCGCTTTTAGTAGAATAGAAGCTTTTATCACAGAATCTCTCTGAAACTGAAGTTTTTATTTTCCAGCGTTTAAGTATTGATTTGCTAAAAATCTACACATTATTTAAAATTATCAAGATTTTTATACCTATTAGAAAAACTTAACCTCGTTGAAAGGCAAAATTTTCATTAGGAATTTGCCTGATGTTTCCTGGAAGTTGCGGAACTCCATTCATGCCATTCAGTAATTGTGGAAATGGTTGAAATGTTCCAGGCTGAAAGAAAAAAAAAACGATGACTTCCAACTTGCGCGAAGAGAAAAGATTTATTTACACGTTTTCAATTCCTCCAATTACTAATCTCGTGAAACGCTGATCGATTACAGCAGGAACGGAAACGTAGTAACATGAAATAAATCAGCAGAACGACTCTCGTTAAAATTGCAAATCTACGTGAATGTGTCAGTCGGAAAACTAAACTCATCCCATTTTAAGGACCAGATGTCTAAACTTTAAAGAGTAAACAAGACTGAATTCCTGACACAAAACGATTAAAATTCTACAAATATTTGGATTATTAAGAAAAAAGTTGATGTTTTAATTAAAGAGTAGAATTTGTTCAATACCTGAGGAAATACAGGAGAAAGATTCTGATTGGTTGGTGATTGTACAGCTGGAGTGTAGGGACTATTATCAAAAAGACTTCCGGTATTTTCTGCCCAATTTGGTGTATTCAACTGTGATGGATTAATCGGGAAGGTATAAATAGAACTGCTGCTCGATGGAAGTGGCCCATTTGCAATTAATGAGGAAATGTCATTCTGGGAAGAATTTCTGAAAAAGTAAAATACCTGAAGCTTTTTTTCTGAAAAAGCTTCTACTTACGATATTTTCAAATATAAAAGTATTATAAAGATGTATTAAAAAGAAGCAATGATCCAAAGGAGTAATCAGTGGAATAAAAAATTGGATCTGAAAGATCAGGAGTGAATCAAATAGACCAATCGTGTGAACAATTCACATGCATCGTGGTGAGCGAAATTCCGGCAATAAAGTTACCTACCCTCGAGCGATAAACACTTCTAAATCCAGGCCAACTATTTATATTGTTGCAATACTGACACGCCGACAGCGATAACGACCATTGTATTGTACATCGCGCGAGATACATGATTCTGAAGTAATCCAGGGGCGAAGGAAAATTATTGTCACATTTTTCTTTTGTATTGTGAATAATAGTGGCATAATGCGAGGACATTTTGTTCGAAATGTGTCCTTTGAGTGATTGCACTGCGATTAAAATTTTAATAACTCAGAAAAATGGCCTCATAAACTTTTCTACATTACTCCCCTTTCAATAAAATTAAAAAAAAACATTTTTAATCAAAGAAATGTAATTAAGTATGGAATATAATTTCTCAATCTATTAAATTTGTAGTCTTAAACATACAGAAAAGTTTAAAGATTATTCATAACATTTATTCACAACCCAAAATTATCAACATTACCCAGTGTTTTAAATTTTTCGAGACTTTACCGAATTTTTATAGAAAGTAGTTAAATGAACCATTCAGCCAGAAAACGATAAGGTTGAGCTTGTCAAGTTAAGATTCGTGACGAGAATCACACGATAAAAGAAGTAACATTCCACTCGAGTCGACAAACACGTCACGCGATTGCAAAAGTTTTCTCGTATCGAAGTCGAACTTTTCTTATGTGTGTCACGCACGACTACACGACTGTAAGTAGAGGTCGCGTGCGAGCAAATACTATCAAGAAAAACACGATTCAATTATGAACATGTCCATATCAAATCAGCATTTAACTAATAATCTCTTTCGTTTATTTGTTTTATTTTTATAACATCAAGCGTTTCTGAAAAGACATAAATAATTGAAGAAAGCTTATATCAAATTAAATATGTGATCTGGTTAGAAATATGAAATTTGGAAATATCAACATAATAATGTAATTGTTCATTCTAAGTGGAATTGAGCCGGTTTGTCCTTTTTCATATCTGTGGTTTGTAATGTCAGCCGCAAGATTAACCACTTAATTATGGATCCAGCAATTTCACATTGACCTCTGTTTTGCTGGTGAATCCGGCCCGAAATGCGACGTTCGAACGTGAAATCCGGAAATTAATTTCAACTTGTGCAATAACCGCATGTTTTTTAAATACATGCGTTATTCAAAGCAATACACCCGCAATATAATTTTAGTTGAATTAGCAAATTTATTAAGCCAATTCAAAGCAAAAATTTTAATTTAAATTACACTCCTCACTTTTAAATTGCACTAAGTCCATAAAATATGATTAATTCCAAGGATAATTATAGGAAGATATAAACTATTAGTTAAGAATAATATTATACGTACATTTCGCCTCCTGTTTCTGAATTAGAAATCCCCGATTTTTCTGAGATAGCTTTTAGAGATCCTAGACTCTTCTGTTAAATAGAAAAATTGTTTGCAATTAGTGTTAGGCATTATAGATTTTTACAATTACTAGTTGAAATACATTAATTAATTACTTTAAGATTTCTTTTTAAACTAGCCAAATCAAGGGCTATTCCTTTCAGAACTTTCCTCATAAAATCAGCATCAGGTAAATCTTCTGCCTCATTGACACTGGCCAGAGCGAATGAATTCCTTTTTTTTGGAACTTCAACCCCCGCTTCCTCTCTGCAACGATTTTATTTGACTTGAAAACTTTTAGTAAGTTAAATTTATTTAATGTAGTTGGAAATATGAATTTAGTTTACCTGGCATATTCTTCTGAGTCATATTTGCGAATCCTCCCCTGAACTGAAAACCATCAATTAATTTCAATTTTAAAAAATGTCTTCTTTTTCCATTAAACCACGAACAAGTCAACTAAAAATTTGCAGAGCTTTTCAGACTTTTCTCAAATCACAGCAATTTCTCGCACGTCTTTGCTCAACGCTTCCTGCTTCTTTACTTTCATCCTCCACCTCCAGTTCTTTTTCGTCCACTTTAATACGGCCCTTTATTACACTCAGCATTTGGAACTCAGCCAATTCTCATTTCTTTTCTTTCCTTCACTTTTTCTCATTCTGACTTCTTCCTCAATAATCACTTTCCCTTTTGTCCCTTTGCTAATAGCATGTCACCTTTCACTATCATATAAAATCAAGAAAAAATTTGTGGAAAAGAAAAAAATGAGAAAAAGGAAAATTTATGTAGATTATTTCAACCAGTTTTTTGTCATAACTTAAATACAAAAGTTAATAGCAAAAGATGATAAATATAATCAATATCTAATAATATTTAGAATAGGATAAAATTTAATAAATGACATTGCGTTGTCATATTTATGATCTTTGACATGAGAATTTTTTCCGAACGTATTTTATGAGAGTTTTGCAAAGGATGGATTTAAGTACTAAGGAGTGTGACTTAGAATGAGTGGAATACGAAATGAACTTGAAGTACGAGGTGATTGGTTAAAAGGAACACCCTACCAAGTTCGAGGATGATTTATAGGGTTATTGGACTAGTCGTTCAATTTATTCGATATTGAAGTGGGATCACTCGTACTTGGTTTTCAACACGAGCAGGGAGAAGATGCTCGGGGCACGATTCTCTAACGAGTTTTCAATAGAGACGAACCAAATGCAGAATTAAATTCTCATCGTGATGCTACCACAGATTTGGTTCACTTTACTCTGAAGAGAGAGCATCGGTCTTCTAATCAACCTCATTAACGAGTTTATTGATTATCCAACTATTAGTTCAGAACAATTAATTTCAGTCAGAGATGCAACACTGATTCGACTAGATGAATTTCCAAATTATATTAGTATAATGAAAAATACTTATATATAATTATATAATTTATACTTCCTTTCAAGTTTAAACTACATTGTGAGAATTTACCGATAATAATAATCGATTTAATGAAAACCGTGTCGAAATTTCCGAAACTTGATCTAGACCGGGGATGAAATCCCTCGAGAATTTCATCCACAAGGAAAATAATTCATAACTTAGACTCATCAAATTTTCAGCCTTTACGAAGAGGTTCAAGATTCCGAATTTGCAACTTGGGAAAAGCTTGGAAGCTGCCTTGGATTGTTGCAATTTCAGAAGAATCAATATTGAATTTTTGAAGTAAAATTAAATTATTAGAAACAAGTTTCAGAAATTTTCAAAATTAGGAGATTTTTTTCTTTTAAAACATCCAAACACTTAAGCATTAAAGCTTTCAATTTTGTCAATCATTCACTTTTAACATACCTTGAGAAGCGAGAACCAATATGAAGAAAGAAAAAAGTGTGAAGTGCGACATTTTATGATTCAACTTGTCCAATTGTTCTACAAGAATTAAAAATGCACTTCTCGTCTTATACCACCTCACTTTGATTGACTAGCGTGTAATGTCGTCATAAAACTAGCCTAGATGAATTATGTATATTGACCTGTCAAGAAAGCGACACATCTAATAAATGAATTTACGACCTTCGAGTGTGTTATGTACATCTACACTCCTCAGAGTGGGCAATACATCATTTTCCCTTAACAATATGAGTCTCCTGTAGACGTAGGTGTTGCAATGATCTATTCGTTTCCTTGAATAACTGATAAAATAATGTTATTAAATTGATTCAATTGCAATTATCACAAATGGATAATTACATTGAAAAATTTAATAATGAACATTACACTTGTGGGATTTAGTTTAATTAAATGATAAAAATGTGGTGACAAAGAACGAGAGTTTCAATGGAATATAAAAAATTCTAAAGACCGAACTCACATCCACCTTCTGTTTACTATTTTCTGAACTCATATTTCTCAGGCTCAACTTTATAATTCTCACGACCAGTTAGTTGCAATGGAAACTTTCAAACATCGTAAAAGATATCTTTTCACGGATTATAACTTTTAGTCATTAAAAATATTTTCTTAGAAACTTCACCAGCTGGAAAGTAATAGAATAAATACAATTTTAATGCTTTCATGAGCAGCTTTCATGCATTATAATCTAAATAGTTCTTATCTTCGCATAACATAAAAGGATTCCATTTTTTTCCTATTTTTTTTCCATTCTAAAAAAACGGATTGGCTTTTAAATGACTTGAAGTTGTATAAGAAGGAAGACAAAATAATCGCGAATTTGTTAAAATCTCATCAAATTCCATGAAATCCTTCAAAATTTCACAATATCTTTTAAAAATAAGAAAAATTTCTTAAAAGCACTTCAAATTATTAGAAATTTCTAAGAAACCTCTTGAAATTTTCTCTCTAAAAATTTTTGTAGTTTGAAATCTGATTGGCTTTGGAATGACTTCAAGTTGTAAGAAAAGAAAGAAAATAATTGCGCGCGTGTTGGTTTGCTAATTCTAGTATAAAAAAATCTTTCTTTTTAAGCTTTGAAATTTGCTTAAAACTACCTAATTTTCCAACGCTTCCGTAGAATTTGTGGCATCAGAATTTCAAGGCTTAGGAATGCAAATTACCCATGCCCAAACATTTAATGCTCCTTAATAGTCCCTTATCCATCCCTCTTTGATCAAAGGTGCCGGTAGTTTCCTCTATGAACGCTTGTGCTACAGGGTTCCACCGACATATATGATGTATATACAGCCTTTCCAGTAGAAACGTGTAGTTCTTTAATAGAACCATAATCTACCAAACTCGAAAAGGCCTCAGGTATTCAGACTCGCTTTTGAACTTTTAGAATTTCAATAAAAATTGAATTAAAGCGGATTGTTCAATTCCATATTCCTCCCATCAGAACAATTTGCGTTCTGATTTAATATTCTGTTTGCCAACATGTACCGATATGTGAACAATAATCTCCAATTTTAATAATGTACTAACAATTTTCTGAAATTTATATTGAAAAGCTGTGATGAATTTAATAGAAAGACAAACAGCATTATAAGTTGGTTTTCCATTCCTTAAGTTTCAAAATGAGTTACTCTCGTGGCGTATGTTTCAGATCTGTGACACGTCGTCGATAATTCGAACGAACGTGACTGATCGTTTTCATCGCGTGATGATTGATCGTTGCTCAAACTGCTTGATTAAAAAGAAAATGAGCATCGTGCGCGACTTCTGAACATCTGCGAGAATCAAGTAAAAGGTTTTCTATATGCAAAGGCTGACATTTTTAATAAAAGAGTTATGCATCTTTAATATCTAAACCTAAATGTATTATATACATAATTATATACATAATTACTAATTTTTAAATTTAATTTAAAAATTAGAAGCTTTCCAATCTGAAACACAAAGCATGTCTGACTAAACATTTACATTCATCACTTAATGCGCCAACATCGCGGCTGACCATTATCGGATTTTCTACTTATTCTATAATTTCGCCAGCTATAGTTTTAAGGTTTTATGGAAAGCATGACTTTAGCCATATATATTCCGCGAAAAATGTATTTTATTTATTTACATATATAAACATGTAATTATCAGAGAACAAAATAAATAACAAAAAAAGAGAAAATTTTCGAAACTAAGAAAATTTAAATTCCCAGGAATTCTGAATCTATCATTGTCAGCCTTAGCCTATCTGGCGCCCTTGGGCAAAATCTTTCATGAAGTCCTTTTCAAAATGAAAAATGCCAATATTGTTTAAATTTTTGAGATTTTCAGTGAAGACAAAGTAAATTTAAGCGATTTCAGAAGATTTTAAAGAATTTAAAAAAAATTTAACAGTTTGCGAGAGATTTTTCAATAATTAAAAGAATTTTAAGTATAATTAAAGAGATTTCAAGGATTTTCGGAGATTTCGTGAATTCCAAATGATTTGAAACGATTCAGAATAATTTAAAGAATACGAAAGAATTTAAAAAAATTCATTTAATTCAAAAAAATTCCAAAGAATTTAAAACAAATTTTTTGTAAATCACAGAAACTTCTTCAAAATCCCCTAAAATTCGCTAAAATTTATTAAAACTCCTTAAAATTCCACAACATTTCAAATCAATAAAATTCTTTAAAATCCTTCAAAAAACGTCTTAAAATTCCATGAAATCCTCTAAATCTACACGAAATCCTTTTAAAATCTCGACAATTACATGAAATCCCTCAAAAGTCCACAAAAAACTTTAAAATTCCATAAAATCTCTTAAAATTTTACGAAATATTTTTTAAATTATTAAAAAATCTTGGATTTTCTTAAAATTTCACATTTAAAATCATTCAAATCCTTAAAAACTTATTAAAAATGAAGTGTTATCTCTCATCAATATTCGAGACTTGTTTTATGAAGAGCGAAGGATTAACGCTTCTTTTCCTATTCAGTTTTTATTATACAGATTCTGTTAAAATTATGTGAATATGTACATATGCAGTACTTGCTCCGGATGTTCTTGAATAATGTAGGAATGTATAACCAGGTAGGATGTCCTCGTAGTCGTATATGTTGTCACAAGGATTACGACAGGGGAGAGATTAAACCTCGGACCCCGTCAAATCTCTATCTCTCCTCTCCCCATGACTCGGTTCAGCAACCGAGCTACACTTCTCAGTCCATATTCGTGAAGTATCCTGCAGAGCTTTGAAGCTTTTCCGGAATAATTCACTCGGGACTCTGTGACTTGCAAATATTGCCAGCCTCGTCTCGACGACCCGCGCTTCGGCTTTGCGAATAGTTTATGATGTTTACTTCTGGCATGATATAGTCCTACAGTATAGTTGCTAAAGAGCCACTGCCTACAGAATTTCAACCCCAAGGCGACACTTGAATTTAGGTCCACTGAAAACCTGCTAATGCAGCTCTCGAATGCTTAGAGAGAATAGAAGATTAAATTTCATTTTTTGTTCACTTTTCAAAGTTATTCGAGAGAAAGCGAGTTACACTGTTCTTTATAAAAAAAAAGCGCTTTCCAGAGTACTTTATCTTTATGCTCTTTGATTCAGATGATACATATTTGAATGACGAGGATGTTTTATATGTAAAAGTTGATGAATTTTGTTTGCTTTACAGGGTGGTGAACACAAAAGTGTATGGATAGCAACATTGATAATTCTGACACTTGGAAGCTGGATCGGGAAAGTTGGTCCACGGCCGGCAGACGGAGAAATAACACCCCTCACTCTTAAACAAGAACGATTAAAAACTGTACAGGAGGTGCTTAAGGAAGTTCCTTTAATCGATGGACACAATGACCTTCCTTGGAATATCCGAAATTTCGTGCATAATCAGCTGGCAAATTTCGACTTTGATAAGGATTTGCAACAGGTGCCCCCTTGGAGCAAAAGTGCCTGGAGTCAAACTGATCTTATTAGACTTAGACAAGGATTGGTCGGCGGTCAGGTAATTAATAGTCTAATCTCTAATCACACCCAAAAAATAAACTATTCCTATTCAATTTTTACATTCATATTCCGGTATTTCTATTCTTATATACAGAAAAAACAAGGACTGAAAGTGTTTACAGCTTAATTCAGTTTTTAGGCTGAATTTAAGTTTAAGTCAGTTTTTAGTCTTGTTTTAAGACTAAGAAATCTTAAAACAAGACTAAAAACTGACTTAAACTTAAATTCAGCTTAAAAACTAAATTAAGCTGTAAACACTTTCAGTCCTTGTTTTTTCTGTGTACTTTTTGAATTCTGATACTTTTTGAATTGATTACATTTTAAAATTACATGCAACTTTGAGAGAAGAGTTTGAAAAACTGAATAGACATCGTCCTATCGTATATCTCGTCCTCGTATTATCTTGATATTAAATTGGGGGCAAGGCCTCGTTTGCGAAGTTTGATATTTCATTTTGTCTGAAGTATTTACTGGCTTGCCTGAAAGTTACATGCAGTGCAGCTGCCAACTTTCCTCCTTCGATTTCCTATATCCGTCCTCGACTCCTCGCATGGATTGTATGCTCTACATGCACCGCATCCTTGTACGTTTCGTACCCATGCACCATACATAATGCAACTAGCTAGGCCGCAGTACTCACTGCGGCACTATAGCGTCAACATAGCTCGTACTTTGCAGCCAAATGTGCGACGAGGTAATTTCCTCTGTGCGATAATGTTCCAACAGACACAAAACGAGGAAACTTCTTCGAACCCCATGAGATTATGACGCCGTCAACCACTTATCTAATTCATTCACCGATTCCCAGGTGTCTGAGTCTGGAAAAGAACAAGTGTAGATATATGTATTGTAATTAACTATTTTTTGGACCAAAAATTAAAGGTGTCTAAATTCTGGGGACACTCAATAAAGATAAAGAGAATTTTTTGGTTCGAATGCAAATGAACCCTGACTAGGCAAAAATAATAATTTTTAAAGTATTTTTTTTATGGGATTCAAGATTTATTAGAATTTTAGAAATTATTAAAGGATTTCACGGTATTTCAAGGAATTTTATTAAATTTATTGTGATTTTCGGATATTATAAGGGCTGTTACCAGTTATTATTTTAAGTAATATATTATGGTATTTTACGATATTTTATGGGATATTGAGTAATTTTAACGACTTATAAGGGATTCAAGGGATTTTACGAGATTTCATTGGATTTTTAGGTATTTTAACAGATTTAATGAGTTTTCTTGGGACTTTGAATAATTTTAAGGAATTTAAAAAGATTTTACGAATTGGGATTTTCAGAAATTTTAAGGGATTTCATGAGATTTCATGTCATTTTAAGTAATATTAAGAGATTGTATGATATTTTATGGAATATGGAGTAATTTTAGTAGTTTAAAAATATTTAATCATATTTGAAGGGAATCATGTGATTTTACGAAATTTAAAGAAAATCAATGAATATCCAGTGATTCTACGAAATTTTAAGGAATTTTATTGAGATTCCTGAAATTAGACAAGTTTTCATATTTCAAGAATTAAAAATTCTGAATTATATTGCATACTTTTGAAATCTCTTTAGAATCCTCTGAATCTTTTTAGCAAAAGGAGTCCTTTTCTAAAAATCAATCTTTTAATGCATTTTTTCGTGATATTATATTAAGCTGTGAAAAGTGCAAAAATTAATATTTCCAAAATCAGTACCTCGAGTTATGTCTAGATCATTCAGTAAAAATTTCAACTTGATCCGTTCAATACATTTTCTACAATCCTGCACACCAATTTCAAAAACATAATTTTGAAAAAAATGTTCAATATAAACGTAATAATATAACATCAAACAGCATTAGTAACAAAATTACTATGTGAAATATTATAGATAAATAAACCTTTAAAATTACGTAAAATTTGTTAAAAAAATCTTCGGAAGTTAAAAAAAAAGATTTCTAAAAAAGTGCTGGAAAACAGGACTCTTTTAAATAAAATTTAAATAGAAAATTTTAAATTAAATTTAAATTTACTACATTCATAGGCTGAAGCACTTCATAAGATGTTATCTCAAATCTTACAACAACCCTATTCCAACGTGAAAATATTTCCATTGCACTTTGAAGGGAAATGTACTAAAGAGCTTCTGGCAAATGATTCAAGGTGGAAAATAGGGCTTCGCGGGTCTACAAGGTAGTTTAGAAGCGACTGATTTCCATAGTTTACACGTCTGTGCTTGAAGAGACACGTTGCTCTAAATTTTACTAGTGCAGTCTGCATACCATAACCCGCTTGGAAAGTGCATGTAAATGAAATCGCACGTGCAAGCAAGTATATGTAAATGTGTTCAAGCAAGCGAAACAGGAATGCGTGCCAATATCTCCACTGAATTGGGTTGTAGGACAATAATCAGCGCAATAGACCTATTTATGATTGAGATTCAATGTTCAATTCAAAGCAGAGATTTGGGCTTTAAACCGCAAGAATGATACTTGTATAGCAATACTGAAAGCTGAATCGCAACGATATTTACAAATATGGGCACATAAACTTTATGAAGCACATTAAAGGGAAATCGAACATTAAAATGCAGTTTTCCCTAGAAGAATTTAGTACATTCCAGTGTTGACCTTTGATTATAGCCTTTTATCCAATGTTAATAAACTTAATGATCTTGGGATGTGCATTGAATGCTGAATAACTACTTTTTAATGCTAATAAATAATTCTAACATAAAAATACTCACATTTTTTTTACAAAACAATACTTTTAAAAAAAAACCAATGCTCTTTTACAAAAAAATGCTTTTTAAATTTATACATAAAATTCAGCTCGACTATTCATTGTAGTAGTTAAATTTTGATGCATGCTTTATATGGAACGAATTGTAAACATCCTGTCATCGAGATGGTACACTTTTTTGTTGAAAAATTGATAACATATGTGAAAATTTCTGAATATATAAAAAGTCGTAAACTAATCTGTATAAATGAAAGCAGTAATAAAGTTCGAAACGCTTTTAATAATAAAGATTTTACGACCCTTTCAAAAAAACCTCGAGCGTTTTTACACAACATATATATTTGCAATTATATTAGAAATAAAATTAAATCTGAATTTAGCTCTTTTTGTGAGAAAATAATGGAGTTTGAAAATCTCTCCTCATTTCTGGAGAGATCAGACTTTTAGAGATTATTAACTTTAACGACTGATCGGAATAGACTCTTTCAAGGAGCGTGAAGGATAATAAAACCGATCACGTGAAGTAATATGAGAGAAGCGATTAAACTTCTAATTATTTCAAGACGGAAGTCATTGAGGTGAAATAAAAAAGTCAGTAAAGTAAAGGCTAGAGATAGGGGAAAAGGCTCAATGTGCAATCATTTTAATCAGACTCATTTTAGAGACATAAAAAAGTTTAATCACATTGAAACTATAAAACTTACGTATTAGAAGTTTTGAACGTTCAAATGAACGAAATATTTTTTTCCAATTCTATATTATTCAGATATTTTAGCTTAAAATACAATCAATACAAGAATTCGTTAATTTAAACATCCAGAAATTTTCAGTGATTAAAAACTTTCTAATATTTCGCATTTTCTCCAAGACGAATTCTTAAAAATCGCCACATGTTCAAAAATACAAATATAACTATATTTACATTCTATATAGGTTCAATAAATAGCTCGTTCTCTTACAAGTGCGACATACAAGAGGATAATGGAAATGGGTAGAGTACGTCGAGTGCAAGCTGCAAAAACGGCTGAAACAGCTGCTTCCTCCATTCGACCACAGACTTGTTCCATTTTCTCTAATTTGCATGATATGATTCTGCCTTTTTCTCTACACATACTAAGAGAAGCCTACTCCCACCTTACCCTGGCTTTTTATATCAAAGGGTAGCAATTGAAATTCTTTCCAGTTCAAATGAACTGATTACGTAGCTCTAACAAAAAAGACATTGTTCCACTTCGAAAATCGATCTTAATTAACACTTCTACAGAAATTAACACTCTAAAAAAAACCTCCTTTCAGGACCGATTTCTTCATTTTACTTAAAAAATATTAAAATTGGAATTTTTTCCCTCTGTAGAATTAATCAATTTTTAACTAGAATTATGCGCACAGAGTGAGCAAATATCTAATTCAAATATTTTTTAACTAAAATGAAAATATTCAATTTTGAAGTTACATTTTGAATTCTTCATTTTATACAAAAAGTATCGAAATTAAATATTTTATCGCTCTGTATGCAGTTTTATATTTGAAAACAGATTAGCGCTACAGAGCAAAAAAATATTTATCTATAAGTTTCGTTGAGTAAAATGGAGAATTGAATTTTGAGCTTAACACTTGGGTCTAACGCCCTTAAAGAAACTCTGTGAAATATAACAATCATTTTTATGGAATAAATACCTTTCAAATCTTCTATTTCATTTATCATTTTCAGTTTTGGGCTGCGTATGTGCCATGTGAATCACAGCATCTCAACGCCGTGCAGCTGACTTTGGAGCAAGTGGACCTCATCAAGAGGCTCATAGACAAATATTCTCTACACATGCAGTTCGCTGCTTCCTCCAAGGGTACGACATTTTTATGGGAGAAATGGTATTCTGAAAAATTAAAAGGGATTAACTTATGAGGACATTATTCTCTCGAGTAAATCTATTTATGAAAATTAATTAAATCTCCGTAATTTAAATGTAGGAATTTAATTACATATCTCTTTAGAGGTAGATAATGAATTCCTATGAATACTCTAATTTTAGTTTTTGCATTTTTGAATACTAAAACACTTCCAACGTGAATCTTTTCCTTGAAAACAATTGAAATATATGAATATAAAAAAGTTTCATTCCGATCAATCCAAATGAATCATGATTTATCCGAATTTTTCGGAATCATTTTACTCAGCAAAAGTTATAGATAAATATTTTTTCGCTCTGTAGCGCTAATCTTTATTCAAATAGAAGACTGCATACAGAGCGAAAAAATATTTAATTTCAATACTTTTTGCATAAAATGAAGAATTCAAAATCTAACTTTAAAATTCAATATTTTCATTTTACTTAAAAAATATTTGAATTAGACATTTTCTCGCTCTATACGCATAATTCTAGTTAGAAATTGATTAATTCTACAGAGGGAAAAAATTCCAAATATAATATTTGTTGAGTAAAATGAAGAAATCAAATTTTTAGATTAGAACTTGGCTCCAACACCCTTAATTCGAATCCATTCGGATTGACCGAATTTATTCATATTGAAAGTTCGGATTAATCCTGATTAACACGGATCGACCGGATTCATTCGGATTGATTTTGAATAGACTTCGGATTTCAAATTTCAATTCGAAACTTTCGCAAAGGTTTTTATAAGTTTCTAATTTTAATTTACAGAAATCCTGGCAGCCCACAAGAAGGGTAGGATAGCCTCTTTAATTGGGGTGGAAGGTGGACATAGTCTAGGAAGTAGTCTAGCAGTTCTAAGAACACTGTACCAATTAGGCGTACGTTACCTAACTCTTACGCATACCTGCAATACGCCATGGGCAAAAAGTTCTAAGGTGGAACAAGATGATCCAGATGAACGTAAGAAAATGAAGTTTACCATATTTTTAGACGTAATACGTTCTAAAAATATGAAAAGATATTTTATAAAATTAAAATCATCTGAAATTGATCAAATTCTAGTTCTACTTTTTCTTTCAGAGGGTGGCTTGACTGTCTTTGGAAAAGCAGTCATTCGAGAAATGAATAGACTGGGTATGCTAGTAGATTTGAGTCACACAGCAAGGGCGACCATGAGGGATGCATTGAGAGCGAGCAAAGCACCTCTCATATTCTCACATTCTTCGGCCTTTGCAATTTGCAACAACTCGAGAAATGTGCCCGACGACATTCTCAAGCAGCTGGTAAGTGAACTGAACATCAATTTCACTCAAAGAAGAGCTTTAGTTTCGGTTCGTTGTTTCTTACCTGTTCCTTCAATTCCCTGTTCTATTTCTTGTTACTATATGTATGTTTGAGATGTCTAATTACCTCTCATTAATTCCTTCACTTTATTCTACTAACGACAGTTTCTTCAATTTTCGCAACAATATTTTTTGCCAAAAAACCAAATTCCCGAATGTGAAAAAGTACCGAACTTTTATTAAAATATTTCAAGATTGAAACCGAAAGAAACAATATCCAACTTTGTTCTCTATCCATCCTCAAAATAATATTCTGTATCCTTCTACTCCCTCTTTTGTTAGTCGCTTCCCGTCGATTGTCTGGTTAAATAGATAATTACAAAGTTCACTAGGCAAAGTTTCAATGACTTGCAACAATTACTAGATGAGATGCCTTTCTACCCTCAAGTTTTCTACCCCATTAAGACAGCCATCCACGACTTCGTTACGGATCTGAATTAGACAGCGTCAAAAATAATCCTCCACACTTCCTTCCATTCCCTCGGAGTATATTTTAGAAGACCGATTAAAACGTTTATGGCAGCCAACGTTCTAGATTCCATCAAGTGATAAGGGTAATTGCACATCAAGTTTAAACGATCCCTGATTATTTCGCTTAATTAAAATCTATTGTGTATTTCGCTATACAGATACAGGTATAAATTATTATTTAATTATTTCTGTATTCTCTTTAACTATTTTATAATTGTACTGTTTCCAATCTTCAATTTATCCAATCCAATTTTAAATGTCATAAAAAAAAAAATATTTTCAAAATTCTTATTTTTGCCTTGTCGGGGTTCATTTACACTCGGAGCAAAAAATATTACGTGCACTTATTGCATCTGGTCCTTTATTTGAGACACCCTATCATTTACAGATTTGAATTCCGAAAACTTGAAGGAGATAAAGAATAAAAAAAGCAGAAGGTAAAAACAAACGGAAAAAGTATTCAAGTTAGCAAAGTCCTTCTCAGAAAGATGTCAGCGGCTTAAATCCGTTAAATCTGAGGATTTATAAGCCACAGCAGTCGACCTCGAAGTCCTGAGAATGGTCCTGGGTTTAAGGGTGATATCCTCTAGCTAACCGACGATATCGAATCCCTGTAAAGTTCCAGCCAGAGATGACGAGTACCAATTCCCACCCCTACTTTTCCCTGCCACCTGAAATTATACTCCAGAAACTTTAGACACCATAAATCATGACTAGGCAAACGAGGGAACAAAGTTGACGCGATAAATCTTCTCTTGATTGTAGAAGATTTTGTAAACCAAGATTTTAAAACCAACATTATTAGCTTTTTGGATTTTAAATATATGAATCTCGTAAATCCTGGTAGATTTTAAAATTTAATTAAAAATGAATTCTCATTACAAAGGATAAAATTTTCGAGGTAGAAATTTAATTATTTTCTTATGTAAATGTAAAAGATAAGTCCATTTTAATTCTTGGATTACATAAAAGTTATAAATTCCGCAAAAAATATCTGAGCTGAACTTCTTTCGGTTTTTGAAAGCATATTTATTTGAAATTGAATATTTGTTATACTGATAAATAAATTATGGATAGAGTAAGATGATTGTTTTTATTTTTAGAAACTTTACTCTGAACTTTACTTTAAAATAGAGTAACAAAATCCTCTCTCTACGAAAACATCGATCACGTCCTATCGCACATAAAAGAGAGTATCGTATCCAGTGTACAAACACTGGACTGAAATCGATCAGATAGTATACAAAAGAAAAACTCTGACACTGTGCCATGATTTTGGCGCCAAAAAGACAGTGGAGAAAAAAACAAAGGGGATTATGTGCGGTTTAGCTCGAGAGCTCGTTTCTGATTGTGAAAAATAAAGTTTACCCATGAACAGAGACACACTTTATAAAAACAACATTATTTAATATCCGATTTTGTGCCTGAAATATCAAAAATTACAAAACTATCTTTAAATTGAAACTAACAAATTTAATTTAAATTGTATCAGAACAAGGATTGTATTTAAAACCAAGGTATTGGTTTTAACAGGGATAAACTAGTCAAACCAGGCTAAACGTGCTAAAATGGTTTGTTGAGAAGATAGTAAAACTAAGACTGACATGACGAAGTAGAGTGAACTATCGAGAGTCAGACATACTGACGCTGTTTACTATCCCACATTTATAAATGCGTCTCGAATTCACGAGCACTAGGTGCTTTTGGCTTATCGAACCCCTTCATCCGGTTAGGAAAAGAAAGAATTCCGCCAGCTTCTAGAAAAGTTTGGTCAATGGTAACCTTGACAAACGATGAAAAACCGACCACAAATTTCAACGGGCACGAATTTTTCTCACTCAAAAACTCAACCCTTTCACGAAAGCAAACATTAGAATACATATTGAATAATAAATTTAGAAAATTTCAGAACATATAACAATTTTTCTAATAAGAGTAGTGCTAGCTTTTCCAAATAATGATAATCAATTATTATTGAAAGGCGCTCTAAACTTTAAAAATAAAGTTTATAAACCATTATATATTTTCTGGAACCTCTAAAAATTGAGCATCTGGTTTTTAACTGCTCACTTACTTTTCACGAGGCAGGAAGGCAATATTTCAAACTCCAGACTTGAAAATTGAGGACCTAAAGTATTTCCTTGTTCCAGGCTGCTAACAAGGGTCTGGTGATGGTCACATTTTATAACTACTTCGTTAAGTGTGGAGATGAGGCCAGCGTGACCGACGTTGCAGAACACATTTATCATATTAGGAATTTAATTGGAGTGGACCACATTGGAGTTGGTGGAGACTTTGACGGTATTAACAAGTACGTTAAGGTCTTTAATGTCCTGAAGAAAAGAAGAGCTCTCATCATGTAATAAGTCTTTTATATCGTTTCGTGTTATTTAGAACACCTCGAGGACTCGAAGACGTTTCCAAGTATCCAGAGTTGTTTGCGGAACTTCTTCGAAGCGGCAAGTGGACTGTAGACGATCTGAAAAAAGTCGCCGGATTGAATCTCTTGAGAGTATTGGAACAGGTCTGTAAATAGCTTTTCAAGATTTCACAATATTTGTACTTTAAAGGACATTCTATGTGCCTTTGTAATCTGAAGAACCCTCAAGAATTAAAAAAAAAAAAAATAGAAAATTGGTCAATATTTAATAAATACCTTTCTATTTTATTTTCAGGTAGAAAAGGTGAGAGATGAAATGAGAACAGCGGGGGTGATGCCATCGGAAGATTTCCTAGATTCACCGGACACATCAGGAAGTTGTGCCCTGAACATAAATGCGGTGCCAAGAGTCATGGAGGTTTGAAGATACTCTAATTTTCTTCGTTTCGAGGAAATCGAAAACGAAGAACAAGAATAAAAGACACTGAAAATCAACCCTTGTTCGATTGAAAGTCTACAGAAGCAAACGTTTAAGTGGAAGCTTTCGTGATTTGAGATGCTCAACCGGTGTGAATAATTTCCGTACGATCTCGACAATTAAATGTGCCAGCACTTACACGTCCCCATCTACACATGTATAAATAGTAATACTTGTAACTATTTTTACTTCCACTGAAAATCCCTAACGGATGAATGATGGAATGGATGAGTGGAAAATTGATTGGAAGCCAACAAATTTCTGATTAAGAGTCAATGAATTCTTGTTGATTAAAAATCTCTGTTTCAAAATATGATCCTTTTAAAATTAAAATTTAAAAGGTCATTTATTGTATCAAAAGGAAATATAAAAAAAAATTGAAGAATATTTTATTGATGATAAAGTGCTATCCAATCAATTAATAATGTAAGTAAAAGATGACTAAGAATCGTATTTTAACCGATTATGAAGAAGATATTTGGTTAAAAATCAAATTTGTTTGACAAGAGGTGAATCACCACTTCAGATAAAAATATTCAAGAATATCGCTGATATAACATAATTTTGCAAAAAATTCCAAGTTTTGTAACCCAAACAAAACTACGTATGTATTTTAACCTGATGTGATGTTTCCATTTCAAAAAACTTTCTTATACTTTGATACCTTCTTGATAAATCTTTTATAAAAATATAAATGAATAAAAATCACGTAAGAATCAAAATGTGTAATCTTGAGGAGAAATATTTTTAAATGGATAAATGTGACCATCCATCACTCACATACTTCAAACTAATTTTGGATTAATCATAACATCTATTTTAACGATAAATTTTATACATACTGAGTACTTCTTTCGTTTGAAAATGTTGAATAATTTAAAAACAACATCTGCCATTATACCTCTGTTTAAAAAAAAATATATGTTATCAACCCACAGTTATCATCCTTAAATATATTAATTCTATCATTAAATACCAATTAAATTTACATAAAAAGTAAATTCCCTGCAACTTGCTACCACGAATAATTTTGAAATACAAAGATTAGAAGTTTGATAACTTCTAAGCCATGAAATTTGTTTCTTCGGCTATTAAATTGCACCTTCTAATACAAAAAATCTCATCTATAGCGTCTCCCTCGATTATTTGAAATTAAAGGAAGCTCAACTCTTTCTAATTTTACAAGAAAATTAAGGAAGCTTTCCGCTTCCTTAATTTTAAAGATGTCGACGTCTACCTGTCTGTGTCTCGTGTGCACTTATTCCCATAATCCGTGCGATTGAATCTTTATTAAAAAAAAAAGAAACGAAATAAAAATAAAAATTCAAAAGCGCACAGATTATTTATCAACTCTCTGCGAAGTGTTGATCAAAACATAGTATATCAAATTTCCGTTGTAACTTGAAAACGGAGGCTGCAAATAAATGTTTCTATTGCAAATTTTTGTATTAAATACAAAAAAATTTATTCACCTTCCACTTAAATCTTTCCAATATTAAATTATAATACAATAAATAGTCTCTTTACCCTTTTGACTTCTTAGACTTCTTTTTATGTTTAGAACGCTCTTTTTCTTTATTTTTATGTTTCTTCTTTTCCTTCTTAGCTTTCTTCATCTTAGTCCTTTCAACCCATTCACCTTTAACTTCACTTTTATCCCTAGAAATTTTCGGCACCACAACACCTTTAAAAACAGGTTTGAACGTTTGAGGAAACTCTTCACTTGTATTTTCAATTTTTGGAACCTTTAGCAAAGAAGGAGGCAGGGGTCCATAAGCATTTGGTGGTAAAACATCGGCACAAATAACTTCCGACTCCATGCTTATATTTACTTTTTCAGATTCAATTTTCGAACCCGCAGGCTCGCTTATATCTTTACTTTTTTCTAACCGTTCAATTGGCGCAACTAAATTATCAAGATCCACATTTGCAAAAATCCCTCTTGGTGGCGATGTATTTCTTTGCAAATTAATCTCACCTGGTGTCTCTCCTATCAAAACAGACTTCACAATCTCGCTATCCAAATTTTCTTCTACTTCCGAATCCGAGTCTTCACTACTGCTGAGAAAAATCGCTTTAAAAAGATCCTTTTTCTCTTCTACTTTATCCGTTGCTTTAATTACCACATTTTCTCTGCTTTCCAAATCCTTCGTATCTATCCTTGATTCGAAATCCTTAGATTTATTTTCCACTGTAATTTTACCAAAAATCTTTTCATAAGAAGCTTCAAAGTTCTTCTCCTTTTCTGTCATGCTTTCTGTCTCTAAATCTATCACCTCTACTCTATTTTCACTACGAAACTCTGTAATTCCCTCTTTTTTCATATGAGTTCCCTTTTCAAGTGTAGAAACTTCACTGCAAAATTCTAAATTTTCAAAGATAGAGTATTTTTTCTTCTTCTCTGTTTCCACCATACAACCAACTCTTGGTTCCGCAATGTTGAACCTTTTGCAAACCAGACTGGAAGGCTGCCAGATTGTTCTTACCCTTGTTAGTTTCCCAAACATTTTTTGTTTCGCCGCTTGTTTCATCTGTTGGTCAACATGTTCTAGTTCTGTGAAAATAGAGGTAGTTTTTAAAGTATCGCTACTTACAAATTTATTCTCTGAAGAGTGAAGAGAAGATTCGAAAAGCCTCGCAGCTTGTTCAAAGTCTGTGCTTTCCTGATTTCTGGCCCAATCAGTCATCGAAAGTGGTTGAATACTCGCGAGTTTTTGAATTTCGCCATTTTTTCGGAAAACAAGGTATTGCTCGAATCTTCGTTGTTTGTCTGGGTCTGCAATAAATGGTTTCGCAAATTGGCTACTTCCAGATGGTGGATTACTAGAATCAGAAATTTGAGTACTCGTTTCAGAAGTCTTATTAGCTTCAATATTTATCTTTTCTTTGAACTCATCTAAATTTTTAAGACTTCCTTCCACATTCAATCCCGAACCTTCAACTCCTCCTTTCACAAAACTCGATGTATAGAGTTTATCCATCCAAGAATTGGAAGCAGCAGCCGAAATTTTGCTTTCCTCTTCCAATTTCTTCCTCTCAGCGATCTGTTCCCTCCCATGAAGATTCAAAGTTTGTATTATGATTTTAGAAGCGACAGAAGGAGCTTCTGTTTCTTTAGACGATGAAGGTTCTGGTATTTTGGAAACAGACGGATCTTCAATAATGGAAGCTCTCGTATTTGCATTTAAATCCTGACCACCGTAATTTTTTCTTACATTTTGAAGAGTACTTCGAGAAGGAGCTTCAATTGGTGGGTAAAATCTACTCTTCCTGGTAACGTGAATGGGTTTGAAGTCCTTTGGAAGTTCAGGGGGCTTGAAAATCTTTCTGTGATCGACCGAATTCTTAGCAGCAACGAAACCTTCGAGACATTCATGAAGTTTAGAAGAATTTGCTTTTTCGTCTCGATTCCACCTAGATTTTGATTGTTTCGTTGGTCCTAAGGTGAAATCATATCGTGACATGTCTTCTTTTGCGTAAATGTCCTCGTCATCTTCTTCAAAGGCTCCGACTCCGAAAGCTTGACCTTTTATAGAGAACTTCTTGTTTTTTTCTTGAAGACTGAAAGTTGTTGGTTCAAAGAGATTGATGTGACTGGAAAGAATGGGTCGCCTGTCTAGTCCACTGTATCCAATGCCGAAGTAATTGTCTTTCGGATTTGACCTGAAAATTAAAAAACATCATTAGGCCTCACAATCCATATTACAGAAAAAATAATAGAAAGGAATATGATCGTGATTTAAATATATTACCTAAAGGGTTCGTAATCATCAGGAGCAAACAAAATCTGAGAATACTCATCATCAGATGAACCTGATTCGCTCTCCTCATTTTCTCGTCGTGAAGGCATATAGCAACCATAAACCTTCACTTTTTCACTTTGCTCTTTAGCCTTCACTTTTTCTTTTTTTGTAAGACGAGGTCCAACTCCTTGACCAGGTTTCCATCCCATTGTCTTCAATAACCTCACACCAATCCTTTCTCTATTAAAAATAAAAAATACAAGCATTTATAAAAGAGATGAAAACCATTCGATGAATTTTTTTGTAAGACTCTCAACAAATATTCAATCATTTACCTCGTGGGTTTAAGAAGATCATGCAAAACTGGAGTCCCGGGAATTGGACCGTCGTTAATCTGTCTGGTTCTTTCTCTTTTTGTTCCCCTTTTGTTAGCATCTGCATAATCAAGGGTGGCTCGTATACCTGTAGGTGCAATTCCAAATTCACTAGTGTCTTCTTCATCCATGAAATCCTCTGGTCTTTGAATAGTTTTTCCGGCTTTGCTGTCCCGTGACGATTTAAATTGCTGAGGTTTCCATCCATCTCGCGTTCCCACGCTATTAAAATACCCTGCGGAAAAACCTCCGGTAAAAGCTCCATGGAATCTACGTCGTCCATATTCATCAACGGCGATTTGCTCTTGTAATGTTATAGGTTTCTTTCTAGGTAAGTTGTCTGCAAAAATATAAAAGATTAGAAAATTAAAAAATTAACTTCTCAAAATATAAATAAAGGGAAAATCAACAAAAAATATACAAACCTTCATCCAGGGGATCAAGAGGAGTTCCAAACTTCACATGGTTTTCTTCGTCAGAATCACTCATTTTGATTTACTAGAGTACATCGAAGCTTAAAGAAAAATATTGATATTTATTTGCACTCACTATACACTCAAAAACAACGAGAAAATCAGAGATAATCATGAAAAAATCGAAACGATCGGAAACAACAAGAAACGTCAAATACAATATTATTTTAGGTTAGATTCAATGCGACATCTGCTGGCCACTGACGTCACTGACAAATCGTCTGCTAGACCACGTGGTTTACAAACGTCAATTTAATTTTTATAAAAGTATTTTGCAAAGAATATACGTATATGATTTTGAATATAAAATGCGATTTAATTATTCAATATACACTTAGGAAGCGTTTATTATTATTTATTATTTGTATAAGCTACTTTCTTCACTAAGAAAACAACCTCAATCCCTCAATCTAAACTATTTATGTACATACTCAATTAATTAAATTTCTAATAAGAAATATTAATCTGATCTCAACCAAAAATCTATGTAATGAAAAATTTAAATAATATATTGAAACTACAATACCTTTCAAAGTTACATAATTATGTAATTTTAAAATTAATGCAGAATACGTTCTTATCGACTAATTGCTTTGCGTATACGTGTGCATAACCTGTCAATCAAAATCAGAATAACAATCGCATAGTTCGGAACAGCTGACAGCATCGAAAATTGGCCGAAATGGCCGTTTATAACGTTTTCCAAGTTCGCAGGTGTTTGTCAGTAAGTGGTAAGCAAATTTCTCTTATTTAAAATCATTATTTCTTTGATTTCAAGTTGCGTGTTTACTGCATCCCTCAGAAACGTGAATCGCCATGACCGCTTATCTCAAAACCGACATTTCTCCTTAAAAAATTTTATTTCGTCGAGTTTTTTATTTCCAAAAACAATGAAAACTCAAATTATTCAAATCAATTATTTTTTTCACTGAAGTAAAGAGTTTTCGCTTGTAAATCCGGTCTAGCCTCTTAAATAGTGATCCTATGATATACGCAGTTTTGTACCCATCTATATATAATAAGATTTGTGACGAAATCTTTAAATTGCGTATTTTACAAATATAAATTAGATATCATAGATATAAACATTTATGAGTTTTGTCATCAAGTATTAATCTAACCAAAGATCACTAAAAACATTCTTCTCAGGCTTCTCAGAGATAAAAAAAAAAGTCGCTGTGAAGTAACCTCAAAATGAGTGACCATTTGGAGAAACCGATTGCGTTTGACGAACAAATTAAACTTTTACTGCTTGAAGAAGATCCTACGAAAGCTGTGGACCTCGTGACCGATAAAGATAACCTGAAGGCGCTCGAGGACTGTTCCTGGAATATTGTGGAAATTATTTCTCCGTATTTAACCATCGAGAATGTAACAGAGAATGTCAGCTTGTTCAAAACTTGTGAGACTATTCTCTTCGTCATCGCAGAAAAATGCAATCCTTCCGAAACTATTCTGGAATTCCTGGGACAAATGGAGAATCTGGAAGATGATATCAAGTTTTTTGCTTTATTAAAACCCCTACAGCAAAGTTTTAAAAGATTGGAATGCAAGAATAAAGCTTTCGACTGGTGCATTAATACCATAAAATCCTACATCGAGCACCTTCCTCGTGATGAATTTAGGATTATCAATGTCTATGAAAAAATTTTACAATTTTTGAAACCATTAATTAAAGAAGCATCTCTTGATAACGGAAAAAGTAATATTCGAAATTACTTACTCAGTTTTCTACTCTCATTACTTGGAAAGCCCTTTTGCTGTCTTGAGAAAAAAACATTGGATATTTCAGAATTGATAATAAACAGTATTTGTAAGTTAACCGGAGATTGTTTCCGATACCTGGCAATCGTTGCTGATCGAGACAAAAGGAATCTCAAATCATCGCAAGAAATATCAAATGTGAACAATCTTTTTGAGTGCAGTTTGCAAGTCTCAGATTTTGCTTATGCAAATTTTTATTATTTGATAATGACAAATGAGTGTCATCTGGAAAAAGTCCCTCAAATTTACGATTCTATGTATATCCTCCACAACTGTTTTTATCTTGCCTACACATTTCTGCAAAATAAAGAAATAATTTTGGTCTCCAAGGGTCTAAATCTCGTCAAATATGCTATGTCTCGAGTTGAAAAATATTCTCTGGAACAGCAATCACTCGATTCATCAGTTCATTCGAAATTATTTTCTTCCATCACTCAGGTGATGATTTATTGCGAGTCTGTTAAAGAACGTCAATTGGCTTTGGAGATCTACAAAAATTATGTGGATTTATTCACATTGCAAGCAAAGTATCAAGTTATTTTGCAACTCTACAAAATTACTAAACATTCTGGACTGTTGAGCTTGATCACTACCATATTTAAGGATTCTGTGATAAAATGCCTCGAAGAAAATCCACCTTGTCCTTATTTTCTTGGACCCAGATTGAAAAATTTACTCTCTTTCGCTTGCAGATTATCTCATGGATGTACCACAGATTTGATAGAAATCGCAGAAGAAATTATATCTGCCTTAAATTTGATTAGATTCCTCGCGATTAGGGACAAAGAAAACGTGACTGGATTTTGGGATTATGCAGAGGAATTAGAAAAAAATTATCTGAAGAATTTGAGAACTGGAATTGATTTGAGTCGAGCGCATTGGAAATTGAAGATAAAGGATCTTGAATTGGAGATGTCTAAGGAAACAAAATCGAAGACGGAAAGCAAAGAAAATGATAAGGTTATTATTACTGTTGGTGGAGAAAATTTGGGAATATTGCCTGTTTCGGAGAAGCTTAGGTTTTCTCAACAGGCTTTGAATGCCTTGGATATGATGGAGAACGTTTTAATCAGAGTAATCGAATGTTTCGAGAGTCATCGACTTAACTCTTCCTAAATTTTGTTATAAAAATATCTATGTGAAAAGATTTTTTGGGAATAAACAATAAATTTACTTTTTATACACTCTACTTACTAAAGTTAAATGTACTCTGATTAATAAATAAAACTTTTTTATAAACGTATTAGTTTTTCATTTTAGATATAAGATGTACAAAAATTTGAAAGAAAAAACAAAAAAAAAATAAAAAACAAGTCTTGATCACAGGAAGTCAATATTTTCCTCGTTTTCCAATATAATTGTTAAAATTTTCAAACCATTTGTTCTCCATATCTTTTGTAGGTTTCAGAAATCTCTGGACATCTAGGGCTTTACTCTCTGAGCAAACACATAATGCTTCCAAAGAAGAAACGAATTCGACCAATGAAAGCGAAGAGGAATACGAAAAGAATATCAAATCAAAGATCCTGAGTGCTTCGCTAAATTTTGTCCACGACTATGGATGGAGTCAACAAGCAATCAGTGCAGGTAAAACAAAAATTTGAAACTAAAGAAATATATTTTCGTAAATCGTTCAAAATTACAAGATACAAAAATCTTTGTTAATTCATTCAAGGCGCGGAATCGATTGGATATCCAGGAGTAGCTTATGGAATGTTTCCAAACGGAGGTGCAGATTTAGTCCAGCATTTTTATTCCTCCTGTAATCAACAACTAAGTAAAATGCTGAAAGACAAAGCTTTGGCGATAGAGCCAGATCCTACAAAGCTTAAGAAAACGCCAGAGGCTCAGGTCCGAGAAGCTTTAGAAAATAGACTAAGGATGTTGATTCCTTATAAAAAGTCGTGGCCTCAAGCAATGGCTCTTATGGCTTTACCTCCAAATGTTCCAACATCCTTAGCTAATTTGCTTACTCTGGTTGATGATGTTTGTTATTATGCTGGTGACAGATCCGTTGATGTAAGTTGATTCCTAGTAATCTTGATAATAAATGATCATAAATTAACTATGTTCTATAAAATACGTTATTTTCACAGTTTAACTGGTATACGAGGAGAGTAGTTTTAGCAGGAATTTATAAAACAACAGAATTGTATCTGCTGCAGGACAACAGTGAGGATCATAAACAAACCTGGAAATTTTTAGAAAGGCGAATAGAAGATGCTGTTC
Source organism: Synergus gifuensis (assembly GCA_904066015.1). Lineage (NCBI taxonomy): Eukaryota > Metazoa > Arthropoda > Insecta > Hymenoptera > Cynipidae > Synergus > Synergus gifuensis. Next base: position 267,524 of record CAJFCO010000077.1, read on the forward strand.
AAATTAGACGGATTCTCTCTATTCCAGGCGATATGCCACCTCCGGATCAAGCTCTCAGTAAGGCTTCGGAAGCTGCAAGTGCCGCATTTACAACGGTAAGTGCTTTCTAATGGAGAAACTACTTTATAAATAAGAATCCTTAGAAAACACACAATGATTTATAATAAATAATAATACTTACATAGATTTTCTATAAAAATCTTACATTCTTTCTAGGCGCGGAATATACTTGGTTTGAACTGGAATAGGTAGAGCGTAATTTAGGACGATTACGAGTATATTATTAAAGATAAGTAAAATTATTATCTGTAAAAAGCAGAACTGTTTTTTTACAAAATAGTTCTGTGTAAAAAGTAGCTGTACACATTTTTGAAAGCTTTGAGCAATTTACAAGTCACTAATCAGTCTTAACGTATTTATTTATGTAATTCCATAATCGACATGCATACAATTGAACTTGAATAAGTTTTTGCTAATGATGTACAGTATCAACTGAACCAACAATTGACATCAATAAAATGAGTAATTATGGAAGTCTATCACCGTCGATGATAAACACTTAATTTACTAAAAATTTTTCTCATCTGTCTACTTTGGAAATTCGTGTTTCACATTAAATGATTCTAAACACATATTCTGTTCATTCATTTAATCTTCCTTTCGCAGCTTCAACATTGCTAACATGTTGTCTATAATTCTACAATCTCACAATTTTTCGCGTCCAAAAATATTGCGAACTCTCAATTAAATTCGTTTCGATTCAGGGATCAAATCCATCACTAAACACATTCAGACTAAAGCCTCGGATATGGTAAAATACTAGAGTATTGAGAAAAGTGAAGTATTTACATTAATTGGAAATTTTATTATTACAAGAGAATAAGAATAACTTTTTTAATTGAGCATAATTTGAAAAATGTTTTTTGAAAAGTTGTCAATTGCGAATCTTTAAATGGAAAATATAGTCTTTAATAAAAAAAAACCCAATATCACTGAAGTACAATTAAATATAGATTAATAAAAGCAGTTATAAAAAGTCTTAAATTTCCATCGAAAAATCGGAATAAATCTATAAATCTGTAAGAACTCCATAATCAACAAATGTAAAAACAGCTTTGCGCTTAAAAATTATGTTTTCCTAGGCCGTATCCACAAAATGAAACATATTTATGTAATTTCCTACATATTATTACCACATTCTAAAATTGCTTCATTAAAAAATATCAAATTTCGACGATGGGGTAACATCAATATTAATTTTTAGTAACACTTTCCTTCTCGTTAAAAACAGAGGTAAACTTTTAAAAGTTTTTAAAATTTCAAAAACAATTTAAATCTAATTTTTTTGGAACAAATCTTAAAATTTATATAATAGAATTTGCCCTCGATTATAATCTTTAACATCTAAATGGAATAAAATTGAATTTAGATCTGAAATCGATAAAGCTTCAATACAAAAAATAGCGTTAAAAAAAATTAAAAAGCAGAAGATGAAAATAGTACTTTTTTCTCTTATCACATTAATAATGCGCCTCCTCGATGTAACCTCTGATGGGTTTTGGTAAAGGCAGCTTGTGAATGTTATCCAGTCTTGTATATTGTCTAATGACGAAACGACAGAGGTACTGCAGACTTCTCACTTGTGTGAATCGACTCACCGGTTTTGTCAGCCTCACAGGAAATGAAGGTTGGCCAGGATGTCTTGGCCTCGAATAGCAGAAGACCGCAGATTGACTGCAGCACATTGAGTGATTTATTAAATCAGCCACAGATGTGTATCCATGATTTTCCGAATGATTGCACAAAGAAAAAAGTCCACCGCTGTGTTCCATTCGAGCATGAAGCAATTTACCAGATGACTTGAAACTTAGCGTTAATAAATATCTGAAAAGAAGGGAATTTATTAATACGAATCGAATTCTGTGTATGATCTTTGACGACTGAACAGTATATTTCCATAATTTACCTGTCATCTGATGAATCCCGAACCAGGAATGCTCCATCAGGTTCAGAAGTTAATTTTGAATCAGCTTCCTCCCCAGAAATTGGTCCCCAGTACCATCCGTATTTACTAAGTTTTAATAATTCTTCTGTCAAGGTCGCTTTTGTTCCACTTTTTCCTTCAGGGTCTTCTTTATTCAAATCTCCATAAACTGGAGATTCTCTGGATTCCACTCCTACAGCCAAGACATTATACTGATATTCCTCGTTATTATCTTTTGTCACTTGCTTTGGTAAGTCGCCTTGCTTTCCATTTAATTCCAAATCCAAAGAATTTGTTTCTTCGGCGTTTAGTTGCATCTTTTCATTTTGAGTTATGTTTTTCCCTACTCCTTGGGAATTTTCCAATCCTGTGTTTGAGGATTGTGAAGCAACTAATTCTTTAAACCTAGGAACTCGCTCATTGTTATTTCCGTTAAACATCAGGGCTGCAATATAAGAACTCACAGGATTAGATGAGGTTCTCATTTCTGGAGTTTCGAGCTGTTCTTGGGTTTCAATTGGATCTATCTCGCGGGAAACGGATATTAGGCTTTCATCTCTCCTGAATATTTCTTTATTCATTTCCGGTGTTTTAACCTGAAAAGAAAAAAGTACATCAATTAGTGTCACAACTGTCAATTAGTCTCAACTTCAAAAACATTCAATCTTGTAGGTTCTTTTTACTTAACGATAGCTATGACCTATTTAAAAATAATTAAAAATCAATTTAATATTCGATATAAATCTGTACTCGAATTTAAAATCATTTTCATGTATAATAGTTTCTAACCTTCTGCTTTGATTTGCATGGCATGAGTTTCTTAATTTGCAATCTTTTTTTGATACTCTTAAAAAATCCAAGACTCCTTCCAGAAGGAATTTCGCCTTTGTCATCTCCAGATCTGAGTTTCTCCATAGAATCAAAATTTTCCTCATTTCTCAAGGAAACATCTTTCTGGCTTTTCAAAGGAAAACTGAGGTACTTTCCATTCAACTTCGAAAATTTAGAAGCCTGCTTTCCTTCACTCGCCATACTCGGTCTATCTGCGATTTCACTTTCCTGACTTTCCTCCAAATTTGAATTCAACATTGTTTACACTTTATAATTTACGAGAAACTCGAGAAACTATTTAGAATCAAACTATGTAAACCCTGTAGATTTTTATCTGTCTTTTAGCCTACGGTTCTTTGTTGTATATATTATTTATTATTATTACAGAGGTTACGTCAAAATGAGACGCCATATAATTTTCCACCTACATGTTTTCACTGAACATTCAATAACTTAATTGTATTGTTTACAAGAAATTTTGGCATATATTACTTCTGGAACTTGAGCATTATTAAGCCGTTGTGTAATGTTTGGTGAACTTGTTTTTTCTTTAAAAAATGAAGTAACCTCACAAAACAAAACAATTGCACACTAACTTTTTTATGCTAGTCATCGCGGTCATGTGACTATGTGAGCTGAGAGCTGTCAGCTGCTGTCAAGTGTCAACTGTCATCAACCATAAACAATTTAGAATGAGAAATGTTTATGAGTTTATGAAAATACTTTCCATCTTTGTTCGAATGTTTCAGCGCGAAATTCAAAATTAAACTAAGAAGCACACACTTTTCAGCTTAACAACTATTTTATATATCAATTTTTTTGTTCCAAATACTAATAGTTAAGAATTAATTGCTGTATAATTAATTTTATATGTATTTTTGATAATAAAAACAACTTTGCATATCATATATTTTTTTTGGAAAAGATCACTAACGCCATCAACCGACAGTTTAAGATGGTGGTTTAATGAAAGTAAAGAGTCGTATTCCTTTCTACATATTTATTTTGTGGTATATGTCTGAAAACAAGAAACAAGAATTGATGACAAATGACATGATGACAATGACAAGAGTCAAGAACACCAACGCCAACGCCAAGACGTGGTGGGGCGTCAGTCACTCTCAAACGGGGCTGCCTGCGCGCGCATTATTTTGGCTTACCGCTAGAGAATTTTTCCCATTGATGAAATTTAATTCGATTTTAAATCGCGCGCCAGATTTCAGCCAATTGTAGAATTTATCCAGCGGAAGCCAACACACGCTGCGCGCGCAGGTAGCCCCGTTTGAAAGCACTCAGCAGTGCCAACGCGTGTTGGCTTCCACTGAAGAAATTCTGCCATTGGCTGTAATCTGGCGCGCGATTCAAAATCGAATTAAATCAATTCGATTTTGAATTGCGCGTCAAATTTTGACCAATGGCAACATTTCTTCAGCAGGAAGTCAATGTGTGCTGCGTGCGCAGGGAGCCAACTTTGAGCGCACTGGCGTCAGGAGCATGATATAGATCATGGTCAGGAGTCAAGGCCTAAAAAAAAAACAATTGAAAAAACTCAAAGGCAAAACATTGAAAAATTATCAGAAAAAAGGGAGAGAAAACCTTTGATAATAATTTACCTTCGTTGGCAAATATTCGCAGCGGAAATACAGGTTAAAAATTTGAAAACGTATCTCAAGATGGAAAACAGCGGGGAAAGTGGCGACGATGGAGGTCCTCTAGGTACAACAACTTTCCTCGGAGGGAGTGGAGTTGCCGGTAATTACATTGGAGGTGATATAGAAGGTACACAGAATATTTTAATATGTGAAAGCAATACTTTTATCCGATTTGTAGTCATAATTAGAACACGTCAAAACAAAGTATCAACAACTAGTTTCTATGTTTTATTTTTCCTTTGTTTCTACAGTAAATTCTCCATTATTTACTACACCATCCACTTAAAAAAAATTGGCGTTGTTTTAATCATTTACAATAATTTGGAGAAGCATTTATTAATTATAATTATAGGATTTTGCTATTCTGTGGTTCCTAACCTCAAAATGTATTTTTGTATTGATAATATTGCTCCACTTTTTATTGATTAAAGTAATATTTGTCATTAGTGATTATTGGTCCTTTCTGTTAGATTAGTGATAAAAAAAATGTATTTTTTAATTCCATCTTTATGAAAATAATCCTAAAACCAAAAATTTTTAAACAGACGATCCAGAAAATACAGATGATTCTAATCACGGTGGAGATCCACTCCAAGGAGGAGGAGGTGGAGGTGCTGGAGGTCTTCTCCGAGAACAGGACCGTTTTCTTCCCATTGCCAACGTAGCAAAAATCATGAAGAGAGCGATTCCCGAGTCCGGAAAGATAGCAAAAGATGCACGTGAGTGTGTTCAGGAATGCGTCTCTGAATTTATCTCTTTTATCACTTCGGAAGCGAGCGATAGATGTCACATGGAAAAGCGAAAAACGATTAACGGAGAAGACATTCTCTTCGCGATGACAACTCTGGGTTTCGATAATTACGTCGAACCGCTAAAACTCTATCTTCAAAAATATAGAGAAGCTACTAAAGGCGACAATCCTCTAAGTAGTACCTCGGGTAACGGCGACAGGAAAAGTGAATCCGCGCATTCTACAATATATGAAGAGCAGCTTTTTGCGATTCAAACTGGGGCTGATGCCACTACTTCAGATACTCCTGTTATTTATAGTTATTCCACGGCTGATCAGATGCAATTTCAATTGTCTTGATTGTCAACCTTCGCGACACCTTTATCTTCCTTTAGCCGAGGCACAAGTGTTCAATTTTGTTCAGAAGAGTGACTTTTGACGGCTCTGTGACAGAACGTATCTTTTTTAGTTGAACGAGAAATCATTGTGAAATCATAAACTTTTTTATGTATATTGAATTATAATTGGAAGACTGAAAAGTCTTGCAGAATACCAAGAGTTAATTTTGAATAAAAACTAGTTGCAACAGTTTGTCACTACCTTTGTAGTATTTGAGTTTCATAAGTTCAATAAAATTTTTAGTGAATTCTGAACTTTGTTATCAAAATCTGCAATTTGTCAATATTCTTTTATTGTTCTAGATAAGTCTCAAACAATTAAATTTTGAATGAACTTAGAGAATTTGTTTGGAATTTATGAAATAATAAAAAGTATAATCAACTATTTATTGATAGTTAACCAAAGCCTGAATCTCTTTAATCCAAAATTTAAAAATCTAAGTTAAATATTAAGAAATACGTATAAGGAGATAGGAAAAAATTTTTTATTTAGCTAAATTTTCAAATTGCAAATTGGAATTTCTTACAATTTGGAATTTGAAATATTTATTCATAAAAATTCATCCAATTTTAAAGTTGATGAATTCTTTTTTTGTATTTCATAATGAAAGCTAATTTGAGGCAATAAAAATGAAGTCAGGGATATAGGAATCAGGCTCTGAATCCTCGATAATCATTTTCTAAATGAAGATCACGACAATTAAAAAACATCAGCTTATTTATTCTCAGTTCCTTCAATTAAAGCACTAAATCACGTTCAACTATAGTCTATGAGATTTACGAGTGGCCACGATTCAGATTTCGTCTGATCCGGTTGATTCGCTCCACTCTGGTTGGTATACCGGCAGTAGAATGGTGTGTACGGTTTTTGTAGAAAAAGTCCAACTTTGAGATATCGGATCGTTATTCGGGTAACTGGGCAGGAGAGAGGAGAAGCTCGCGTCCTCTTGTCACTGGCGAAATCAGACAAGACGAAGGCATTGCCGGTTGAGATAAGGGCGATAAAAGCGATGCTGTTGGTAACGATGGTTCTGGCGAAGACACTTCCTCTTTATGTTTTTTACCGTTTTTATTCGACACACAGGGACAAGGTTGCCATCGACAATGTCCACAACGACAGAGACAAAGACAGAGCAACACTCGGAGGAAGCAGCATAATAAACCGGCACACAAAAGAGAAGGCCCGATTAGTCTTAACTCGGGGCTAGAAAATCCTTTTTCCCCTGTACCGACGAAGGAAATTACTAGGCCAAGTGCTGTCGTTCCCAGTCCTGCATACAACATTGTATTTGCTGCTGCACTCACTTCACCACTTCGACGAACTGCTGAGCTACTTCCTTCTTCTTCGTCGTCCTCGCCGCTGCTTCCGTAACAGTAACTCGCATCTCGTATCTAAAATAATTCAGAAAATTTCATTAGTTAGATCATGTACTCAAGGGGAATTGTAAGTGAGAAATTTGAAATGCAACTCCGATTTTTTTTTCAATAGAAAATTTCTTTTGGCATCAAATTGAATTGCAATCAATGATACCTCAAATATTCATGCTAGGAGAATCCCAATTTTTTTTTCTACTTTTAAACCAGGTCTCTAAAAGAATATATTACACAAGGTTTGTAAATTCTGTAAATAAAGTTAAATATTAAAAAAGATTAATTTGCATAATATATGAGAATTTTTAAGGAAGAATTGAGGATAATTAATTCTGGCTTACAATTAGAAAACAGATTACCCTGTTTCTTTTCATCCATCGGCGATGAGCTTCGCATTGTTTCGTTTTGTATCCTTCTCGTGAGCTCTGCGGAGACGATGGTGAAAGAGGATGAGGAGGCCTGTTGCATCCTTGCCATGCTGCTTTATTAGGTGCTTGTCCACCGCACTGCAACAATTCCTCATTATTGTCATCAACAAATTATTCGCATAAAAGAAATCGAAGTGAAAAGTTTCTTACAAAAGTCCTAGTACATTGTCATTTAGTCGTACATTCAATACTTTGGATTTATTCTAAAATTTTACATCTTTCAGATATTTGAAAAATGATATACAAAGGAATATGTAGTTTTTTTAGAATCGTTTCGCGTTTTTTCAATCTTCAATTAAACAAAATCCACTCATACAACTACACATATAAAAATCTATTCTACAACTGGATTTATTTATAAATTTATTATTAATAAAATTGTGAATTCTCTAATATTAATCACACAGTTATTGTAGTAAAACCCAAATTACATGCAAAAGACAACACGTCTGGTCATCAATACCATTTCAGATAAACACTCAACAAAATCGTGAAAATAAATTTTCAAATTTATTTTGCCTAAAGCCACATCAAATTCTCTCATCACTCAGCAGCATATATTTTGACAACAAAAATCATTTTGGTGATTGTATCATAGAAAGATTACGACTACCATTTTAAAATTCCATAAAGGTTCAAAGATAATATGAGAAGGGAAACACGAAGCTATGATCCTGAACGAAGACGTTGATCTGGTTCCTGAAAACTCCTCCTCTGTAGATTTTAGGGCAGGATACTTACCCCGTAAGCGTAAGATTTCGGGGGATATCGTGGAAGCGGCGGAATGAGTCTGGTGGCCAAGTTGGAGGGTAGTTCTCTAAAGTTCACTCTCTTACCCCCCTTTAACCGTTGCTTCTCCCTTCTAATTAACAGAGCCGCCTGCATTCCGCTTATTCATTTACAACATTTACAGTGTAAAAATTATTCTCCCGACGACGTCTTTTTCTCGATGACAAAAGTTCTGATATCCTCTCTCTTCGTCTAATTTTGCCCCCAAAATTAATTCGGTATTCGTGGCTCTTCAGCTTCCTCTAATCCTAATTTTTATTTTCAGATTGATTGAGTCTCGGTTCGCGGGTAAGCGGACGTAGAAACGTAGGCCATACCGCACTGATTTTTCCATCACATTCCACATGACGCATCGTACAAGCGAATCCACCAAACATCTTGTCTATACTAGTTATAATCCTAATTTCGCTAATCATTCCCATGATTCGTCGATTCGCTTCAATAAATAAAGCAAAACTCCGAGCGTCATCGTGGCATGAAAATGACGACCCAATCGGTGCATTTTCTCAAGAGCTACTGGAATAAGGCTCGAAATAATTATCGCCACTCCTTTCTTGAGGACGTGGGTTACAAACTATAAACAGAAAAAATTGTCGTGTTAAACAAAGATAAAGACAAGAAATTGAGATCAAATATAAGAATTAAAGTTAGAAAAAAGTGGAACTGAAGAATAGGTAGTACAAAACTTGAAAACTTTAACAAAGTTTGAAAGTTTATATCAAATAGAAAAAAATTCCCGAGTTCGAGACCCTGCTTTGCTTTCTCCAATTCGGTCCTACAAAAGTAACAAAAACCCTATTCCTTCATAATAGAGTTATTATAAAAACGATTTTAAATAATCATCATTAGCCTTGAAGAAAAAATCCTTCTAGAAAAAAGTTTTTTAGAATCTTGTCTCTTAAAAATATGTCATTATTATCGAAAGAATAAGTTTCATCTTCAAATTCACTCCTAGATTTTATTTACAGATTTTGAATTCTGCAATACAAAAGGTGAAAGAATTGAAACAGTGCTCTTGGATTAAATAGTTTTAAATTGCGTTGTGGCTTCATAATAAGAAATCCGCCTACCAGCGAACCTGGAAGACGATATTATCAAGAATCATCATCATTATCATCATCGTTGTTGTCGTCGTCGTAGATAAGTGCCACCAGACAGCCGAGTATGAGTTCTTTATAAATTATAGGGTGTCGATTAAAAATTTGCGGTGCATAGATTGTGTGCCAATGTTCTAAAGTGGTCCGTATACTATAGTGAAAGAAAAATGCGGCTACGAGTTCTCGGTAGCCGTGAATGTGAGCTAAAGGTCGATTTCAGAAAAGATAGCGACCCAGGTTTAATATTTTTTCATGTTTTCATTATTTTCAACGCTTTTTAGTTCAGAATTTCGAGTAATACAAAGTTAAAGTTTCACAATTTAAAGTTGAATCTTTTAAGGGTGTTGGAGCCAAGTTCTAATCTAAAAATTCGATTTCTTCATTTTACTCAACAAATATTAAATTTCGAATTTTTTCCCTCTGTAGAATTAATCAATTTTTAACTATAATTATGCGTACAGAGCGAGAAAATATCTAATTAAAATATTTTTTAAGTAAAATGAAAATATTCAATTTTGAAGTTAGATTTTTAATTCTTCGTTTTATGGAAAACGTATCGAAATTAAATATTTTTTCGCTCTGTATGCAGTCTTATATTTGAAAAAAGATGAGCGATAAAGAGCGAAAAAATATTTATCTATAATTTTCGTTGAGTAAAATGAAGAATGGAATTTTGAGCTTTACACTTGAGTCCAACGCCCTTAAAATCATAAGAAAAGTTACCTGGTTTTGATGCAATTAAAACAAAGATTTCTCATTAGTAGCATTTTAACTTCAAGCATCGAACATTAACTTCCTCTTAATTTGAAGAAAAGCCAACTTTCTTGAGAACTTCTAGACGAGGATAAGGAAACTTAGGGACTCATAACAAGTTAGAATCTGGAGTCTAGGAACAACTTAGAAACAAACTTGATCTAGAACAACTTCAACATCTCTGATAAGGAAACTAAAATCTTCATTTCACGTAATTTGATTGCAACTCAAAAATTTATTAATCAAATCTGTAATATTTCCTGTAACCTCATCAGTCCTGGCTCTCATCAAAAACAACCTATTATGTATTTAAATTCAATATTCTCAAGAGTCTTGAAACAGGAGCGTTGAAAGGGTGTCAGTAAAACGATAAAATAATTTTCCGAGTGAAAGCAACGTTTATCAGTCTTCCGATAAATGCAGCTCCAAGTGGAAAATAGCGCTTTCACATCTGAAGACAATTTTCCATATTCTTCTGAACTCTAACAATTTAAGAATCCTAAATTTAAGGATCCTCAGTCCACTTGAGAATTTCCATATCATATTAATCCTGGGATGTCACTATCTGAATCTAAAACAGTAAGAAAGCTTGCATAGAATAAGATTGCAGTGATATTTATCTGAAATCTTCTATTCTTCTCTATTCAAGCCTTCTCACCAGGAAGCCAGCAGGCAGTGGTACCCACCTGTAATTCTGCAGTAGAAGGCGAGACTCGAAGGTCAAGAATGGACGATGGTGGAAAAGGGAAATTGGAAGTCTTATTGGGTCTGGGACTTGGTGATTCTAAGGAAAGTGGAGGTGGAGAAATTGGAAATTGTATAGGGGAAACTGGGGCCAATTGCTGGCACCGCTGTTCTATACGACGTCGTCGATCTATACTTGAATGGAAGTTTGACGACGGTGGTGGTGCTGATAGTGTAGAAGATGATGGTGGTGGTTGTGGTACTACATGTGGACGTGAGAACTTTCGATTAGACGCTGGAGCATTTTTGATCCTGGCTGCAGCTGCAGCTGATGCAGACGCAGCATCAGAACGTTTGTTCAGCTGCAGCCGTTTTTGCTTCCTCCTGCTGGCGATGCTAGCACCACCCGCTGCTGCGTACATCGCCCGATTTTTACCCTGTCTTCTTCCCCAAAATCCCTTCTGCTTCCCGCTTTAACGCCTTCGGGACAGGCGATTTCCGGTTACGAATAACTCGTCTGCATCATGGTTCCACATTCTGCAAAGGCAAGAAATGTGACGGCGCGATGCGCCTTTACGATTCCCCTAGAGTCTCAGATCTAAGAAGAATTATGTACACATCGATAATCACATCTACGAACCACTACGACTCGATTTTTCAGAAAAAAATAAAACTCCTTTTTACGTTTTGATTTGGAAACTTTGAAATAGAATTAGTTCTCACTGGTTGCTCTTGAACTTTATTTTTAGTACTCCTTATCCTGTTTGATAACAGGAATCTAGGAGCACTAATCAGCATCTATATCTAATTTAATCCATTAATTTAAATCAATTTTGAGTGGATTTATATTCGTTAGGAATTCTATTTACATATTTGAAAAGCTTCTTCAGTATCGAATATAATTATTGCAAAAATACATATCTTGAAGTCGGATTTAATCTAAGATATACATTTGCGATTGCATTCCAGATCTCAAAAAATTCTACTCGATTCATGCTGAACACGAAAACAAAAACGTTTTGTACCCCTTGATAATACTAGAAACAAATTTGAAAAATATTGTTCACAGCAAACCTTGCAAGAAATTGCAAAATCATGCGTTGTTGAACATTCTGCTATTAAAGTTCAGAGAAAATTATTATAGATTCTTAAACAAATAAACAAATAATAATTATAATTATAATATCATTTACTTTGAAAAGTTAAACGACAGAAATAACTAGCCGTGTTTATAAAATTGCATAATTTGAACAATTCATGAACAAAACGTTCCAGTTTGTACTTTGAATGCAAACTTTTTATGTTTCTGCTTTATCGTTTCCATCGCAAGTTTATCTATACGAATGATCGCGTTCAATATGTATACCTTAAGAGTTTAGAACCGGGTCACGATTTTCCAACAATCTAAGAAAAAAAGTTGCAGAGAAAAGAGATTTTTTAAATTTCAGTCAAGAAAAAAAAATAATTAAAGGTAAAAGAGATAAAGATAAGATCTTTAAATTCTAAAAACTTGCTAGATTTAATGTAGAATTTTAAATCAAACAATTTCTCTTTCCGAGTGTATGAAATCTAGAAAATTTCTTCTTTCAACAAAGACACACCCCAACGTTTTTTTGAATTGAAAGAAGGCTGTGAATTTGCGTGATCAAAACCAGAAACGAGGACATAGGACAGGGCGTGACCTATTTGTCATAAAGTATTCTCGTATTTTTTTAAATCAGACAAGTAAATGTGGAGCAACTCACTCGCTTTCAAGTACGAAAATGAGTGTTTGAAAAAGAAATGATTGCATTTACAAAAAAGGTACCTAGTAATTTTAAATGGGCAATCCTTAAGTGTGCTTAAGTAATTAACATTTTTTAGGATCCAATTTTAGTATGATTCAGTAATAAAGCTACACAAAAAATCCTACTTTAAATACGAAGTTGCTTAAATTAAGGAAAGAAGAGAATAGTTGAAATAAACTAATTATAATAATTATAATATATTAATTTTTCATTTTTAAAGTATATTTTTCAAATATTCAATTCTTTCCTAAACGCCACAGAAGGAAGTCACCATTCTGAAAAAGATCATTTTGTGCTGGGTTAATTTTGCACTCTAATGCAATCTATCACAATGACATGCAAATCAACAAACATGACAGAAGTATAAGCACGAGAATTATAAAATTATTATTGAACGAACGATGACTGATTAGAATGCGTGCACGAGGAAGCGAAGCAAGCGTGGAGGTGTAATTATCTCGAACTAGAGATCGAGAAACGATATTTATTCTCAGTTTTTAAGGAGTGAATTTGAAAAGCTGAGCCATGTTCTAATATCCTACAATTAGCATATTATTGTTATTATCAGCACAATTTTCGCGAGTAGAGGCTGGCTGGTGGCCCTGATACGATCAAATATTGGTCAATTATTCGTTATTCGCAGTCCTCATATCTCATTATCAGTAAAGTATGTTCAAATTTAAATAAATTTGCGGCGATGAAAGATCCCCGACACCTCCGATTGGAAGGGAAAAGAACAAGGGCTACACTCGTTTCGCCAACGGTAGCGGCATCAGCAACGGCAAGAGCAGCAGCGAACGTCGGCGACGACGAGGCAGCAACAACAGCAACAGCGACAGCAAAGCAGGCATCAAGCCGCAACAAAAAACACCTGTCCTCTAACTCGATTTGGTGCAAGAAATGCCAAAAAACTGGGCCTGAGATGTTTCCAATCACTCTTTGTTTTAATCAATATACAAACATTTCAACGATTTCACTCTTGTAATCTTTTTTGAAAGATCAAATTTACTTAAAACGGTCCTTATATACTTTTAAGTGTTGATTTCTCAGACGATGAAAAAAAGAGTCCTTGACTGCAAAAGAAAATTAAAATTAATAACTTCAAAGTGAAAGAAATATAATATGTAATCTGAAATCTCTGAATTTTGAGGATTCCATTGTTTATTAATTTAAAAGAAGGTCACATAAAAAAGAGTAATTTGAAGTTCAACGAATATTTAATGTAGTTAGTGTCATAACGGGTGACTTATGAAATTGAAGGTCATCAATTTGAACTACCTGTAAATTTGCTGAATTCATATGTAAATTATTTCTAATTCTGAAGACTTTCAATGTGATTTAACTTTTATTGATATTTAAATCATTCCAAATTTGAAGCTTGGAAAATTGGTTTTCAAATTAAGAACCTAGATTTGGATGTTCCTTTAATTTATTTAAAATGAAATTTATTTCAATGCCTCAAATGTACCCTATTACAAATTTAAATATAACTCATGTTGCTTTCAAAATTGATTATTTCTATACCATGCACTTCCAAAGTTAGGTAACTTCTAAATATTCATAGTTATGTAAAAAAAAACTCGTTAAAAAAACTATAAACTAAGAGAAATGATGACTCACTGAGAGAAAAATTCTCAGGTCCTGAATAAGACTTTCAACCCCAGAATTGTCGTGGGGTGAAAAGTGTCGTTTAAATTTCAGCATTTTGCATCAGAGCGAGTTAGAGAAACAGGCACCCCCTTAAAAGACACACTGAAAGATTCTGCGTTCGTACCGACGCCTGGGAATACCAATGCTGCACGCGTTTCACCACGAAACGCCTGTCGTCTGCTTAGGATGACATATCGCGTGAAAATAACGAAATGCGAGAAAAGTCACTCGCGAACGCGAAGTGCGAAATTAAATGCACCATAACGCATTTGGTTTCATTTTAAAATCACTTTTCACTATTCGCAACGAGGCGACCCTCTTTACGGGACCAGTATGACGGGAAGTCGTCGATCAGTGGCACGAACGCGAGACACGTTACTTCCCCATATTCTGGCAGATTTCCAGTTCCACCACTCCACCAGGTTAATCCTTGATCACCATCTTTCTTCTATACTCGCGTCTCGCGCATCGAATCTTCGACAGCGCGCGCCGCAAAACGGTTGGGATATGTGTCGAGTACAGCTAACAGAAAAACCACCCTCAATTCTAGGCCGTATCGCTTATCGCTTCCGCGCCCTTCGCCTGACAGTGACGCCCTGGCGCTCGCCAGTCGCCTCACCAACCCTTAGTCGATATTTCACTCACCTTGTGACCTTTTACCTATCTTGTGATACGAACGTGACTGACGTGCACCTGTACACTCTTCACTATACAATTTGCCGCAGAATACCTTTTTTGCCGACGAGAATGCTTTAACAAGGGTGGTTAACGTGATTTTCTCCTATTCTGGGGGTTAAATTGTGTTGAATCTTTTCCAGCTAAAAAAGTTAATGTTGCGTTAGTATAATTTCTCTGTAGTTTTTATTATTGTCCACACTTTGAAGCAGTGATACATTTTACAATGCTTTATATCAACATTTCGATTATTGGATGTAATTAAATTAAATACTTAAGTAATTAAAACTTTCAAGAACTCTAATAATCAAACTAGAGGATTCAAATTGTAAGTTTTAGATATAAGTTCCAAAGATTAACATTCATATATTAAAAATTGAATGAAAATTAAATATTTAAATTAGAAAACTTCAACTTATCGATTAAAGGATGTACTCCGTGTACCGTCAATCTCAAAATTAATAAAAACATAATGTTTTATAAAATTAACGAAAATGCCTTGTTTTTGCCCTAGATTTTAGTATTATACTGAAAGTAAAACTATTATAATGGAAAAGATAAATATGTGAAATTTTCAATTTATTGTCGCTTAGTAATTAAAATTTACAAGCTTACGTACAATACTTCAGCGCACTAATCTTTTCTACCTCCTCTTTCGACCTCCTACTTTGGTATGTGGATCTCTCTTTCCTTTACCAGCTTTTGGTTTCTTCACTCCTTTTTTTTGTTTACCTCCTGCCTTTCTCTTTCTGTCATTTGGCTCTCGTGAACTCAATGATGTACTAGAAAATAAATAATTCGAAATTAAAAAGGATAAGTTAACAAAAGCAAAATCTACTTTCAGAATAATAATTCTAAATAAATTTACCTAGCAGAAGGTACCGAGGTGTCGATTCGTAGGACCTTACTCCTGCTTTTGAGAATACTATCCACGACCTTAGCATTTCGTTGTTGTTCTTCCAATGCGTTCTTCGGGGGCGGTGCACGTTTCCTCTTTAATCCGGGTACTTGCGAAGCAATGTCTTTCGCATCCTTTTCCTTTGGAAGTCTGAAACAAACCAAATTAATTATTTTAAAAACACAACTTTTACTTATTTTGTTTTTAAAGTGTAGTTTATAACGTCATATTTTTAAAGAGTATTTATTTTCGCTTTATATTACCTCTCCTGGAATTTACCAACAGATGCTGTTGATGCTCTTGCAACCGTAACTGCCGTTGCAAGTTGTCGAGCGTTACTAAAATGTTCAGTACTAGGAAGACCAACTCGAGGAATTTTTACGTTTTTAGATTTTGCTATATTTCTTAGTCTCTGAAGTTCATTCTTAGCCTTTCGCTCTTGTTTGGCAGCAGCTTGTATAGTGAAAGGATCTTCTTTTGGAGTATTATCGTCTCCTAATTCCACCAACCAGTTCTTCTCCTTGTCAGCTTCAACACGTTTCAAACCATAGTTAGGCACCCATTTCTAAAAATAAAGACAATTTTTATTACAATTTACATTTCACATATTCAGTTATTTCTTTGAAATTTTAGTCTATTGATAAAGGTTCAGTTCCTAGCAGTAAGTTTTACCTTAAGTATATCGTCCCATTTGAGTTTAGATGATCCCTTCTTCTTTTTGGTGATGCCCTTCTTCTTGGCAAATTCTTCCCATTTTGTCAATGGTTTAGGTTTTGGAACGCGACGTGCTCGTGGTAAAATGAATGTAGGTTTTGGCAATTTAACGATTATTGCCTCTTCGACTCGTTCTGTAGGTAATTCCCAAATTTTGTTAACTAGCAACTGTACGTTATCTCGAGTTGTGTCTTTTATGAATTCTTCTAGGTTAGATCTACAAATCAAACAAAGAATTCCCTCTTTATAAATAAACTTTTCAACTTGAAATTATACAACTAAAGGTTTAAACTCTGGAAGATATGACAATTTTCAGAAGATTGCATCAGTATCTTAACAATAACATTATGACGATTGCGACGAGTCTAAATTTTGATTAAAAGTGAAATCTTCCCCACTCTTATATCTTAATTTAATAAAAATTTAACAGGAACTACTTAAACAAATTAAACGTATCTATTTATACATTAAAAATTTTAAAATAAGAATTGGAATTTTGAGGTTACCTTAAACTTTTGTTGTCAAATGTGTTATAATCTGAAGCTAATAATGTTCCTGCATCAATATCGAGTTCTACATCCTTGTCAACAGTAATTTCTTTAATCTGATTTTCATTTTCGGCACTTTTTCTAAGTATTTCGTTAACTATATCCATAATAAATTAAACGCACGTGTTTATGACCATTTATGACGGAGCATACAAGACAAGCTTGCTTCAAAATGCTTCAAAAATCAATTTCTGCGCTGTGCAGTGCTCTCAAAGTTGGCTCCCTGCGCGCGCAGCACGCTTTTGGCTTCTCAGTTCACTGGAGAAATTCTGCCATTGGCTGTAATCTAGCGCGTGAATTGATTTAATTCAATTTTGAATCGCGCGCCAAATTTTGACCAATGGAAACATTTCTCCAGCAGGAAGCCAAATTAAAAAAAAAAATTTTTAAATAGCTGCGTGCGCAGAGAGCCAACTGCGTCTGCGCATTGCGTAAAACATAACCGCAAATCTTAAAATTAACCTCAAAAATTCACTTGCGGCACCGTTGCGTTTTTGGTAGAACCAGAAATGTAAATATTGTAAATAATAGAACATATTTCGTCATCAATTATTTTTAGGTAGTTTTTATTAAATAGTTAAAAAATGTTCGTTCTTACGGAATTTAAAGACACTGTAAAAATCCCACCCTGGAAATTCAAGAGAAAGTTGAACGATGCTATCTCTGATGAATTAAACAGGAAGCTTGCAAATAAGGTAAATGTTTCTGAAGATTAATTATGTTTCAAAGTAAATTTATATGCTAAAAAAGTTTTCTTATTAATCAGAAATTACAGATTGCATGCAAATTTTTAAATGATTGCATCAAACTCAGAGAAATAATTTCAGAGAATCGTCTTGAAATAATTTTTTGTTAATATTTGCTAACTACCTATATTAACAAGGATATCTCTTTGCTATTAAATCCACTATTATTCCGACATTGTAATATAGCATCTTGAATAATGTTTTTCATTTAGTTTGTTGTATTTTAGGTTTATCCGAAAGTAGGATTATGCATCGCTTTACACGATATTAAGAAAATAGAAGAATCATACATTTTTCCAGGGGATGGTTCCTCTCACACACCAGTAACATTTCGATTTATTGTCTTTCGTCCTTTTATGGAAGAAATATTAATTGGCAAAATACGAAACTGTAGCGTTGAAGGAGTACATGGTAATTTTAAATATAATAATTACTGATTAATCAAATTCCTACAACAACTTGAAATAATAGAATCATTTTGATTACTATACTTTATTAAATACACTAATTTCGAATCGCATTGAAATAAAATTGTATATTTCAGTAACTGTGGGATTTTTTGAAGACATTATCATTCCACCTCAGAAACTTCAACACGAATCAAGATTCGATGAAACTGAAAGAATTTGGGTATGGGAATACAAAACTGAAGATGGAGAAAAGCACGACCTGTTCATGGACGAACGTAACTAAGATTTTATTGAAAGCCTATAAAATTTTTTAAAAAATGAATAGAATGTATATTATAAATTTTAATAATCCAAATTTGTTTACAGACGAAATTATTCGATTCAGAATCGTCAACGAAATCTTCTCCGAAACTTCACCCTCTAGTCCTCAAATTGCTGGTGCAGCACAAAAGTCTGAAATGAAAAACACTTCGCCATACACTCTATGGGTATGTAAAATTATTTTGAAAGTAGCTTTTCTGCTAAAAGAAAATTATTGGTGTTTAGTATTATTATTACCTTAGTTTAGTATTATTATTATTACCTTATTATTACTACCTGTTTATTATTACCTTTTAAATGATAATTAAACTTTTTTTTACCATTCCCAGGGCGCAATTGACGAACCAGGTCTCGGATGTCTCAGCTGGTGGGAAAACACGTGAGTTCAGGTTACAGATGAGTCATTAAATCATTAATCACGTCTTTATTTCGTACGTATGTCACTCCCGTCTCATAACTGATCGTTCTTAAAACTAATTACTCTTCGAATCGAGTCACAATGCGGTATGATATCCCGTACAGTCTAAACAATGTGAACATGGGCGTATAACGTTTTTCTGTTTTCACCGATAAACGAAATTGTGTTCGGCAATGTTTTATACAATATTTACAAGGACATTTTTATTTTGTACCCTCGAAACTTGCAACTGCGCGCTCTAATACGTTTGACACATCAAAGTTAAACTTTCCCGTAAAATCTAACGCGAAGTTTTACAGCGCAACAAAGTCTCTTCCAATTTATTGTATGAATGCAAGGTCTTTCGTTATGATGAATGGATAGCGAAACATCTTGTAGTTTAACATTCATCAACTTCATTATTTATTAAAATTATCAACAACTTTCACCACACAAAATAATGTATCAATATTACTTCACGTGTTTTTACTAAACGCCTAACATGATACGATGAGAAAAAACTCAATATGGAAATACCTTAAGATTATAGAACACTAAGAAGATAGGAATTTAAGTTTATGGGGACCCAAACTTCAAAAAAGAGATGCTCTAAAAATATTACTTTTTGATTTATGCAATCTAAAGTGCTTTAAATAGTTTAAATCAATCGCATTTAAATTAGTTTAAAGCGCTTGAAATTTAGTATAGTGAATTAAAAGATACTTAAATTTTGGATCCCCATACACATATCGAGTTACGTATCAAATGACAATTTAAATATAATAAGCATCGATCTCGAGTTATTCTTAATACAAGTCGCGTATTGTCAGATCGACTATGTAAATCTTAAAACATCTAGGACTGAGGCGGTCCTCATTTTCACCGTCTTGAGTGCTGGTGCTCTTAAGTGTGTCTAAAATTAAGCACATACATATAAACTTGGTACAGAATGATATTCAAATTTGTACAAATATACGAAATGCAGGCAAAAAAACTATTGTTAAACTCTCTTTCTACATCTACAATCGCAGAAATCTTTCTAAAAACGACGGTAAAAGCAAGGACCGCTTTAGAGATTATATGTAACATGCTTTGGAATGTTTTTTTCTCAGTATTGTGTCCCTAAATTGCCGTTTTAAAGCCAGCTATTCAGTGCTCGAAATCGGTTATTTCTTAAACCTTTATAATGTTTTACAGTTACACTTAAAAAATTGAACGGTATTTAAGAGAACCGTAGTAAATTCAATAGAATTTTCGTAATCTTAAATAATTTGTACAAAATTCTGATTGACATAAAATTGAATTCTATGAAATTCAAGATGAATGAAAATTTGAAAAAAAATACCAGTTTGTTAAACATGCGTTTAACTAATTCTGATTCGTTTTTTTTGAGATTTGGTTTCATACTTTCATATCAAGCTACATTTAAGAGTGTTGGATTCAAGTTCTAAACTCAAAAGAGAGAAATTAGCTATTAAGAGAGAACTTAGCTCCAAAACCCTTAAGAACTTGAAGTAATGCAATATAATGGTTCTATTACTAAAACATAGTACTTTTTCAAGTAACATGGAATTTTCGAACACTGAAACTATTTGACAGGTATGATTAATGATATAATATTAATGGAGGGATGAACGTCAAAGTACTGCGAAGTAAAAAACAACAATAGTGAAATAAAAAATACCTCAGAAATTAAAATAAAAAACTATTTATACATTTATCACAGATCTAACTAGTGGTTTATCTCGTATCCACTGTGTAATAAAAGATTAAATTAATCAGTTTTGCCTCTGACGTTTCCATATTGTTATTTGGTTATTTAAGTATTTATTTAAGAGTAACTTGACGCGTAAAATAATAGATTCTATTTCAAAAGTGAAACAAAAAGGCACGGTAAAACGGCGCGTGAAAAAGAACTATTGACTATCTTTAAAATCGTGTTATTTTATACTGTCAAAAGCTAGACTCTGCCCTTTAATTAATAGTTTCGATTGAATTCTCATGTGGACGTTATCCTCGGTCACGGTAAAACGTTTCCCTAATTATTATGCGATAAAATTGTCTCGAAGCTTAGTTGCTCTTGTACTTTTTACTCTTCCTGACTAGATGAGTCTTGCCTCTTATAAAAGAGAAAACATCCTTGAAAGAAACGTAATCTCGAAGTCTGGTTTCGAGTCAAATTTCGCTTGATGCTCACTCAATTATCAGACAACGTGGTAAATGTTCTCGCAAATAATCAAAGAGTTCTCTCGAGGTGCCTGGACAGTTGGTTAGTTCTAATTCATGGAGATGCCTCAATTGAATTAGACTCGACAAACCACTACTAGTTAGCAATGGACAACCTGGAAAATAATGTGGTAATTTATTGCCTTGAAGACTGCTAAACCTTGAAGAGTCAGGGAATCTTTTAAAATATATAGAATTTCAATAAATTGAAAGCTCTTAAATTTTTCTTATTTCCAGAGAGATAAAATTTTAATATTTTTGATAAAAGAAAAAGCTCACCAGCCACAGATAAAACTTGAAGAGATCGCATTCCACACAAATGCTGAAGTCCAAAATCTCTAAGCTGTGAACACCATCTTAGGAACAAAGCGCTCAATGAACCCATTGTCGAAATATATCCCACACCAATATCCGTAATGTGAACACACCTAAAAACAATGCAAAAGTGTCAACAAACAAAAACAGAGAAACTAAAAAACACATTTCAAAACCTTCCACAAATATTTTGAAACATGATTCTAAGAAAAGCTTGATTCATTTAGATTATTATTTCACTACAAGAAAATTTCACAAAAGAGTAAAATTATCTGCAACAAGTTCAGGAAACCATGCCAGAAAGCATTTCATTTTAATAAAGGTCAAAATAAGTCTTCACTCACTGAAAATTATTTTTGTTCAAGGTACTTTTGCAAGAGAGAGTAAAGAATAACAATTTAACTTTTTGGGTACCTAAAACTTGTTTTCTTTTTTTTTTTCATTCTTAAAATATCCTCGCACATTTTAGCCAGATGCGAATTGTAAATTTTTCTAACGAGATTTTGGACACTCAATTCACACGCGTTGGGTGTGAAAACTTAATTTAATTTAATGCGTTTAGTATCGTGGCAGAGACTCAATTGGCTTGAACGAATTGCCACTCCACAGAAACCACATTACGTTCTGACATTTCTCAGCCGCTACAATTTGCGCGTTGTGCAACACGTCCTTAAATAGAAATACTTGGCAATATTTTTTACTCATGGATGTAACTCACCCGCCGTAAAAACGCCAGAAATTCATTTCCTACATTTAGCACAATTTTGATGCTGTTTCGTAAATATCAACGCCAGGAAATTATTTCACAGAAGAAAAATGGAGTCTTAAAGTTTCAAAGTAAAAAAATTGAATTAATGAAATATTCATTATTCTATTTCGCTAAAATCATCTCTGATTAATTAATGTATATAATTAAAATTTAAAATTGAGCAACTCGTTTCACATCTTCTGGCAACTTTTTTCTTTTAGCCCACCACATAAATTACTTTAAAACAATACCTGTCCAAAGTAAGTTCTTCCAACTGATTCAAGTCACAGGCGATATACTCTAAAGCCGCATCCGTGATTCTCGAACACCAACTCAAATCTAGCGAACGGAGTCTTGGCAAGTTTTCTGCTATCAATTCGACCCCATCATCCGTCACTTTACTGCATCCCGAAAGCGAAAGAACAGTCAAATTCGGCAGCGAATGCACTGCAAAAAGAAAAATTCGTTATAGAAGAAAGTAATTTTCATTTTATAACTATTCATATATTTTTATTTTAAATATATTTATTTTTTTAGTTTTTTAGGTCATAAAAATGAGAATTACCGATATTAACAACGCCATGATTGGTCAGTTCCCAGCAACTTTGCAGCCTCAAAATATTGAGGGATGTGCTTTGCTTAGCACTGAAATAGCCGAGGGCAGCATCTGTGACATGATAAGCTTGCAGGGAAAATTCATAGAGACTTGGTAAAAGCTGAGCCACAGCTCCAACTGCCTCATCCGCAACATTAATACAATCCGATAAAGATAATGAAACTATCCTAGGCGTGAGGCAAGCCCAGAGTCCAGCTTCTGTTATCTCGTTGCATCCGGCGAGTTCCAACTCGAACAAGGCCTGCAATCAGTTTACAAAATTAGAAATAACTTCAGTCAAATTTTCGGATTACTATAGGTGACAACATTTTCATCGAAATTTAATACAGAAGCCTGATAATTATTGATCGCTATCGAATATCGGCATCCCTCTATACCTATTTGCTATCATAAAGCCCGACCTTCCCCTAGCTCTCTAAAAATAGCAACCTCTAATTAAGTGAAAAAACACCTAATTATTTTTAGACCCAATCCAATCATACGCATCGATTAAATCTTTGCTCATGTGAACAATAAGGAAAATTGACTTAAGTTTAAAAATTCCTTTCTTAAAAAAATAACATAAAATTGCACAACAATTTTAGGTGGGTTTCAAAGATTGGATTTTTCCTCCCTCTTTTTTTAGTTTCTATGTTTTTTAGTACTTATTCCTGGTGAAAGTTTCAGATAGAAAAGAATCTATCCTTTTGAATTCATTGCATTCCGAAATTTGTATCTGAACAAGATTCCTATTCGAATGATTTAGAAAATTCCAAATTGGTTCGGAATGAATTTCAATCCGAAACTTTCACCAGGGATTTTAGTTTTTCTTTTTAGTACCTGAAGATGATCGAGAAGAGCTTCTAAACCTCTGTCGGTGACTGCGCAACAGCGCAAGGATAACGAGTGTATGTGCCTTTGTGCTAAAGGAAAACCGTGCGTTAATTCTGGAATATCCTCGTCAGAAGCTCCTAACAAAACGAGCGAGTGAAAACCTCTTCTGACTAAAGATGCATAAAGTCGGGCACGTGAACTGGATGCCATTGCCCGGGCTTCCCGACACCTTACGACTGGCACCAATCCGGCCCAAAGTCTTGGTCTTGCGTATAAAACATCCCTCCACCGTGTGCAAACCTGAAAATAATATAAATAATAAATAAATAATTAATAAATAAATAAAATAATGTTACAGAATAAATTATAAAAGAAGAATTTTGAATTTTGAATTTTAGAAAAGGATTGAAAATAGAATTCTGGAAACAAAAATAATATAGATGAATTAAGTTAGATTCCCAGTTTCTAAATGTAAATTTACCTGAGCTAAAACTCTTCTTTCAGAGGCGTTGAAGTAGAGGACAAATCGACTCAAAAAGTGGTCGTCTTGCATAAGTTGTTCCCAAGTGCAAGGTGGAATATACCCGCCTGTACCACCACCCGCTAATGGAACATTTTTAGTCCGATTTCTCGGAATTCTTGTTCGATTGGAAGCCGATTCAATTCGATTGTTACTTAAAGCTTTATTGTTGCCCATATTGCTTGTACTGTTTACGGGCACTGAAACACTTCTACTTGGCTTTTCTGGCGTCGAATTCGCATTATTTGCACTTTGCAGATTTGTATAAGCCACTGCTCCTCCTCCACAAAATACATTAGTGACTCTTTCCATGACACTCGCTTTCCCACCACCTGCAATTAAATAAAAATCAATATCAACATATCTTACTAATTTTTCAATCAAAACATAGAATATACAGAATGTAGTAGAATTTGGAAAAATCGTGGTTTTATATGCAAAATTTAACTCGAAACTTATAATAAAATTGTGCATATTTCGAATTCTCAAACCTCTTTGTCTGATGAAGGATTCTTTTTGAGAAAAAAGAGAAGAATTATATCCAAACCAAAATAATATCAGCTTTTGTTGATCTTTGCTCTATCTTTACGGATTTCAATTTTTAATTGCCACCTTTAAGTCTGCGAAATAAAATTGGTTTTCAGTAGCTTTATTGAATATATATTGAAACAAATTTTTCATTATATTTTTATTTTTATTCTTTGTCTATCGAATTACAATTTAAATTACTCGTTAAAGGCTTTTAATTTTAAATTATTTAATCCATAAGGCTTACTATTCGAAATTGTATAATTTAGAATTATTTAATTTTAAATTCAAAATTAGAATAGTGCAATCGGCTGAATTTATTTGCAATCATTTGCAATGTATGCATTTATGCAATCGGTATACACCTGAATCAGATATTATATACCCTTGAAGGAAAAATAGTAAAAAGTGGAATTTGAATATTAAAAGACGAGTAAAGAAAATCAATTTCTTTTTGTAAAATGTAGTTCAAATAGATCCTGACTTTGCTATTTTTCAGGAATCACCCTGTTTTCAAAACCTCCCCAAAATTTCTCATTTTATTGTCAATGGCCCGTACCGAATGATTAATCGACGTGTCGAAACGGTTGAAATTCCTGCTGATTTTATCAGAGGTTCTTCGTTTGGCAATCGTCCAACTTTGACTGGCTGGATTCCATTCAAGCAACTTATCTAGCCTTGGAAGAAGTAGTGTGAACAACGCGTTTGAATCCTTTGACAAACGACATCAACAAAAAAAAAAAAAAAAAAAAAAAAAGAAAGACAATTTTGAATAGGATAGTCGCAAATCATTGAAACCCTTATCGATCCGACTGCGGTTAGAGTAGATAGAAGGAAAATTTCGAATTAAAAGAAACGATTTGTTCACCCAGAAAACAGTTTCTTTGAATCAAAGAAACATTTCTTTAATATACGGTCAAAGAAAAAATATTTCTTCATATTAAGGGTGTTGGAGCCAAGTTTCAATCTAAAAACTCGATTTCTTCATTTTACTTAACAATTATTAAAATTGGAATTTTTTCCCTCTGTTTAATTAATCAATTGTTAACTAGAATTATGCGTACAGAGCGAGAAAATATCTAATTCAAATATTTTTCAAGTAAATTAAAAATATTGAATTTTAAAGTTAGATTTTGAATTCTTCATTTTATGCAAAAAGTATTGAAATTAAATATTTTTTCGCTCTGTATGCAGTCTTCTATTTGAATAAAGATTAGCGCTACAGAGCGAAAAAATATTTATCTGTAATTTTCGTTGAGTAAAATGGAGAATGGAATTTTGAGCATAACACTTTTGGGTCCAACACCTTTAAAGACAATTTCTTTGAATCAAAAGAACTTTTTTTAATTCAAAGAAATTTTTTTCTTTGATTCAAAGAAACTGATTTCTGAGTGCTGACTGAAAACCTACTAATATCTTGAATACATTTGAAACCCTATGATCAAGAACATAGAAATATCTGATAATAAAGTTTGCACTAAAATCCGTTAATCAAATAATAACTAAATTGAGAAAACTCAGACTATCTGCTCTAGTAATTACTGAGTTGATCTTAGCTGATAACTTAGAAATCGGAGCCAAGTTTCTGATTTGTTTTCAAGATCTTCATGCAATTTTCTAAAAGTAGAAATTAAATATAATATAATTTAGTTTTAAGCCTTATCAGGTCGATCTTTTAGATAATTGCCTAAATTATGAAATGAAAATCTGTACTTATAAGATCATTAATTTAAGAATCAGTAAAATCCCGGATTTATTCCCATTTTGAAATAAATGATTTATTCGGTTCAATCTCGCGTTACGAGAGAATTGAAATCCAATCCGCAATTCCGCAGGAAAGCAAATTAAGGTGGGACGCCAAATCCAGGATTTAATACCGCAAATAGAATGTCGACTTTAATATCCCTTCACCAAAAAATTGATTTTTTTTTCTAATATTTTCTTTTAGAAAATTAGTTTACCTACAAATTAAAATTCGACTCAATAAATTTCACCTTCTACTCTGAGTCTTCTACCACGTTTGAAAAAAGGAACTGAGATATAAAAATCAAATAAGACTATATAAATAGTGAGCACGTGGAACTTTAATTTATAATTTAATAAATTGACCTTCCTACTCTGTATACAATATACGTACGAAATGAATTTAAACATAAAATTAAAATCAATGTTTTCAAGCATTCGAATTTCAAATCATTCTGACCTTCATATTCGTCTGATTATTGCTGGAGATTTCTATACTTATACAGTTTTTCACTACGGCATAATTTTTCTTTTATTATTATTATTAAAATTGGTCTTAGTACTCTCTATTATATTATATTACAGGGATATTATTTACTTTATTAATTATTCTTAACACGAGGAAAGCATATGCCACGATAACTATATGATCGATAACCATTTTCCTACGAACAGAGGTAATTTGTAATTTACATGTTACAGAGTAGCATTTCCTTGAACTTTATGATTATACATGTACAACAATTTTAAAATGTCGATAATTGTAAAAGGTTGCCCTATTTTTTTAAGAATATATAAAGAAAAACGATCAAATAAACTGCAAGCTCTATATTTATAAATAAAATATTTAAACAAATGTAATAAAAAAATTTGTTGATAAATTTTACATTTTAAAAATTGGTCAATTTTTAGCGATTGATAGTTCATTGAATTGCAAACCGCATTACTACTGCGCTATATTAACTGCACAGTGCACAGCATGTGGCCCATAAAAAGGGTCGATTGCACTATCTAATTAAAATTCAAGAGACGTTGCTTAAAAATCGATCTACGAAAGTTCTAATTTTTAATGGGAATCAATTTTTAGAGCCTCGAATTGGCACTAATTTGTAAGTACAATTTCAATCTCTACTCGAAACTTAAATCTCTTTACAACTGACGTTTGAAAACTTCAAGTTCTTATCGAGTAGGCCTTCAAACTTCCCTCAAATTATAGGAAATTCAATTCAACTTTTCAAAAAATAAAAAGATCATTCTATTCAGGCTAAACGTTAATTTTGAAATTTCCACCCTTTAAATATTTTATAATTTATTTTTTTTTTAAATACAAAGTTTATACAATATTAAAAATATCTTTACTATCAACGAATCAACCTACTAAATATTTCATTTTAATGAAGTTTAAGTTTTAAATTTAAAGATGTTGGCTTACTTGTTTTAAATTTCTCAAAAGAATTTTTCCTTCACAGAAAACTCATTTACTCAACAACATCTATTGCATACACCCACGCGAAATTGCGTAAAAAAAACAATTATAGTATCACCCTCTACTATAATTTACCCCACCTTACCACATGACTCACATCAATCTTTTATGAATCGAGGACGTACAACCCCTTTTTAAAAATTAAACAACAAATCTATTTTATCTTCGATCTAAAAATAGTCTCAAAGACTTAAAAAAAAGCCTCCATCCCCGATTTAAAATCGAAAAAAAAAAACATTCTCTAGAAACTTCCAAAAGCGAGCGGCACTGCACTAGATCCTCGCACGCAGGAGAAGACTAGATAAAAATGAAAAAAAAGCACACAAACCATGATGTTTTGAAGTCCGAAGCCCCAAGCCGTTGATCCTCTTGGTCAGCTCAGCACTCGCTCTCTCCACAACTCCTTGTGCAGATATCGAAGACATCTCTCCTTTTGTTTCTCTTATTTTCTTATCTCTCCCTTGAGACTTATTTCTCTTCACAGTCAAGATCTGTCATGAGCTTTTGCCTCTAAGAAATCGAAAACTCCCCTCATAATGCGCTCCAAGCTCGCGGTAAACTCCACTTCTTTCGATCGACTAAACTCGTGCTCACGAGCGGCGGACTCACTTCATGCTCACGGAAACCAGATTCTACCCAGCGATATGCGCCCATCGATTTTCCTCGGTGGACACACTTCACTTCCTTTTCCAACCGAAAATAAAACCGTAATAAATTCAAGGTAAATAAATCATTAACTCAATAAATAACACCAAAGTCTCTTGTCTCTCTTTTCAACGAATCATCAAACTAAAAAAGCAAATACAGTTCAAAGTCTAAGTTCACCTTTAAAAACTCAATTTAAAAAACTTTAAATTCTCTTTAAATAGCAATCCCTTTAAATCTTCAGTGAAGAAACCGGTCCTTTTTTATATTAAAAAGCAAAATGCACTATGAACAATGGAGTGGATGTTGCACCCTAAGTCTTTTGGAACAAATCGATACCGGCCCTCGTTTTTTGGAAACTCGAATGATGAGCTTTGCAGAATTGAGTTTAATTTGAAAATGAGCTTCAAAGCTCAGAAAATTTTCTGTTTACATGCATGTGAGGTATTGAGGTTCATAAAAAACAAGGGAGTTGCGCGGCTCGGCGTAGAGGTGCTTTTGTGCGAGGCTCAACAATGGCACTCGGGGGTGGTTTGCGCGAGACTGAATCGATATTCGCACTGAACTTGTCGGGCTACCCCCCACTATTGGTTTCTAGAACGCGTTGGGTGGATTTGAGAGGCCGCTAGGCCAGAGCTTGGCACCCCCTAATGCTCGAGAAACCGCCGAACCTGCGCGCAACATTCCTATCCCTAAGCCACTCGAATCGCTTTGACGTCGACCACAAGTAAACCAAGTAAACCTGACTCAAGTTTGCCCCTTGGCATTCCGCCTTGCACGCTTCTTCAAACTCTTAAAAATTTTAATTGAGAAGCCACCTTTCTTTAGAAAAAGAAGAACTCAAAAAAGAGTCTTTAAACCAAGAAATTTGAATCTCCAACGGTAATTTGAACCCTAGGATTGATCAGAGCACCTCAGGTTAAGGTAGAATTCGAGTACCTAGAACTTTGGTATAAACAAATTCCTCTGGTTACAAACTGTATGAAGCTATAAATATGCCCTTTATTCTTTGCTTCAGCAATGACCAAATAGTTTCAGGGCGTTGACACTGCGCTATGTACACTCGAGGGGGTCGCGCTTTTCACATCGCTGAAAGTTTTTCCAGGTAATCAATAGTTCACTTTAAAAGGAGTAGTTCGTACCTTTTTTCTTTGAAGATAAAAAATGATTTAGATACTTCAGTTAATAATAGAATCTGTTTTTTTATATTAAATAATAAAAAATGAACCCCCGGGACTTTCCAATTTTCTTGAAGGAACATTTCAAGAATAGAAAGAAAAAATGTAATTTTCAGAAAGTGAGTAACATTTATTATTATTTTTGTACATTGTTGCACTTAGTGCAACAATATTGTTTTGGATAGCGCGTAAGAAAGACGAGGGACTCAGACGATCTTCATTCCAGCCATTGAGTTCTCCATAAGCTTGAAAATCAAAGAAATATTGTTAGATAATAAAAGAAAAATAATATGATGTTACAGAATTTCATTAGAGTTTCTCGAGATTTTGTAGGATCTCTATCAAATTTCAGGATTCTGTTAGAATTCAGAGGATGACGTGTTATAACTTCATTTAAATTTTAAATAAAATGAGATTTACCTTCATATCCCAAACGACAATTTGACCATCTAGACTGCTTGTGCTGAACGTCGAGTCAGACAATTTGCGCACGCAAGTAATTGTATTTTGGTGAATGCTGTCCAGAGAACTGTCGTTCGTTTCTATTCTAGCTTGTCGATCCAACGACTGAAATTTCCGCATAGCTGACAATCCAGCTGCTCCCTTCTTTTGCGTATTGTCCAACTTCGATACGAAGTAAATTTGACCATTATCGTCCACAGAGTACATCATTGGTATGCAATTATGACCCTGCAATATATCGTTTTTATATCTAACAATTTTAATTCTAAAAACAAAAAAAAACATCACTAAGAATTTAACTTTAAGTTATATTTACCGCTGCGATAATGGAATTAGGTCCCATCCACGAGCAACTTAGAAATGGTAAGTGTTCTGTGAATAATCTAACAACTGCGTTTCCTTTCGTCGCATCTGCAACGCATATCGAGGAATTGTGTCCAACCCAGCAGACTTTGTTGCCGCAGGGACTGAAAGTAACTGCATGTACCCATCCACCTACAAAATAAAGAAATCCTGTTAGAAAATTTTTTGACCTGTTAAATTTATTGAATTTAAATTAAATGAAAAATATTTGTCATATTCTTTAATAGAAAGTAAGAATAAGCTTACCTCCATTTTGGGAGTTTAGAAACTCAACAAACAATGTTCCGAACACAGAACTTGTTCCCCAAGCGCTTTGGTTTTGTGCATCCTCCATATCTTTAATGCAAGCACTGAAAACTCGAACTTTGTAATCAGTTGATCCAGCTACTAAAACTTTGTTATTCGGATGCCAGTCAATTGCAGTCACCGTAGATCGCAAAGGTCGTTTGATATGTTTCGAGACCCACCAATTATTCTCGGAAGCAAAATAACAAACAGATATAACTCTGTCTCCAGAACCAACAGCAAATTTATTTTCTGAAAAAGAAGATTAAGTCTTCTGAGTTAAATTTTTTTATAATTATCTTTAGAAATAAAGATTAAAGATGTGTAATAGAATATAAATAGATAAGATTAAGTACATTTATCTATTTAAGAAGTGTGAATGATTTAAAAATGTACCTAGAGGAGACCACTTCACACAAGTGGCTGCTCGATTCATTCGTAGCAAAACAATCGCAGGATTCCACTTTCCATCTTCCCCTTGAGTCCAGACAAAGGCGTTCTTGTCAGCGGCACAAGTAACGATTCGATTTGTTTTTACAGCCCAGTCGATTCCAGTTACTCGATGTTCATGTTCTTGCATTACGTGTAATTGCTTCCATCCCATCGACTGTTGTTTGTATACATGAACCTCGTTATTGTTTGGACACAAGACCACTTCTACAAAATTAAAAAAAAATTTAATATATTAATACATTGTTAATCAATCTTCTTAAACTAAGAAATTTTGAATTAGAAAATACATAACATAAAAACTAATCCACAATATAAACAAAGGCTGAAAAAGGTCAAAATAATTATATCAATTTATAAACAACGATGAATGTAATCTTATCTATATTCTA
The DNA here is from genome assembly GCA_904066015.1 of Synergus gifuensis. Classification (NCBI taxonomy): domain Eukaryota; kingdom Metazoa; phylum Arthropoda; class Insecta; order Hymenoptera; family Cynipidae; genus Synergus; species Synergus gifuensis. Next base: position 299,157 of record CAJFCO010000077.1, read on the forward strand.
TATTAAATCTCGGAACCTTCATGAATTAATTTTATTTTTTATTACAAGAAAATTTCCAAACCAGTTCGATCTTTATTCCAGGCATGACAGGAGATGGTATCCAATCCAAAACTGTGTACTTGCGTCATTTCTCAAACGGACAAACTTGAGGATAAAAGTTGCACTCAATTTATAAAGATGACTTTTAAAAAATTCAACTATATTTCCAAAAAGGGAGTAAATGCGTTTGCATGAATCACACGAAGAATCACTTGGGTGCGGCCAATAACCGGGTGCTTTTCGAATGGAAATTTATCAGACGGATTGTATTTTAGGGATCTTGGAAAATTCGTGGACTATGGTCAGTCTACACGAATTCCCTAATCCCTCAAAAGGTTCGTAGTTTTGGCTCTTCCTCCAAAAAAAGAGGGAAATTTTTGATCTGACAGCTCGATTTTGCCCGGAAACTATAGATGAGGTTAGGTTCGGCCTCTCTGGGAAGTTCACTTAAAAGTCGTTTGGGGGCGCTTTTTAGACTTTATAAAGCCCTGCCCCTTTGGTTTCCAATATGAACTCCATTTTGTCATGATTTTCTGCACTTTTTTACCGGCTATCGTCGACTGTTATAAACAATTGATAGTTTTGCCGTGAGATGCTCTTCTTATTATTTTCCGAATAAAGCAGATTCAGAATTGAGCACTTCCAGCAGTATTCTACCTCTACCATATTCTACAAATGATCGACATTTCTATCTAACACGATTGTCAAGTTACGTGAGTGACTAATTTTTCACCTAACAAAACTGTTCGTTTTGCGTGTCGCGAAAAAAAAAAAAATTATTGAAAATGCTCGTTAATTCCCGAGGAATCCGTACGCGATCAAAATAATCGGGTGTCGTCTGTCGCTGAAAGAAGCTCCAGAATGAAGAATGGTTATGTTTTTCAAAGGATAGTGGTTTAACAACAATGGAGGACTTTTCCCCGTCAAAGGTGAGTGTCAAAGACTTTTTTAATATATAGAAACACCTGTACTTTAATTTCAGATAGAGAATCTAACTTTGCTGCATTAAAAAATAATCTCATTTAAGAGTCTCATTCAATGCAATGAAAAATAGAAGAACAAAAATGTCGAAGTCGTGATGGTCAGCTGTCATATTTTTTTGTCTTTTGTTTGGAATATTTGGAATAATTATTTCAAAAAAAATTTTTTCAATGTTTATTTATGTGGCCTTGCATAGTGAAAATAAAAATGTTATGACGTTTAACTATTATTTTATCCTTTATTTTTACAGTTAATTTTGAAAATTTCGTTTAGGAATTAGATTTTTAAATAGTATAACATATCTAAAGAAAAAAAGAAAAAAAAACTCGACGTTGATCTTTAATTGATAAAATTCTGAAGGGATACTGCATTAAAAATATGTGTCCAATTCTAGAGTGATGCTTGGCAAAAATTAATTGCATAAATTTGCATGCACTTTATTAAGTTATTGCACTCAGTTAATTTCATATTTAATTTGATTACATCAATAGTAAAGGCCGTAGCATCGTAGGCTTCTCGAAATTTGGGAAGCATAGGAACTTATACTAAAGAATTATTATTAATAATAATCCGAATAATATTAAATAGCATTATTTTATATTAGCTTTTCTTAAATTATGATAAGATATTTTGCTCTTATCTTTCAGGAAAATGATGAATTTTACATAATAATATTTCATGACGTCTTTTTAAAAATACGTGATACATACTTTAAACTTTTAAGAGCTAATAAAACACTCCAGATAGATAAATAAGTTTTCAAGCTTCTGTTGATAAATATCTGAATTGAAATTCTATAATGTTATTAGGATTTTGCATTTATTTTTGTTATTTTAGTGACTAACGGTTCTTTATCAGCAAACTTAGAGTGAATAATTTTTTTGTTTGAATATTATCATTAACCTCGAAACTACAAACAATTCAATTGTAAATAACTGGATTTGGAAGCTTGTAAAGTTAGAATTAAGTCAATTAGACTAGCAAGGATACACTCTCTTTCACTTTATTTGTAAGCTTTATTCTATTAATCTTCAAGCTACCAACATTTCAATTTAAAGAAGACTGGAATTGCAAATTTAATTGGAATATCGAAAATGCCTTTTTTATTTAATTTAATAAAAAATAACTAGTTTGTTCAAACCGATTAAACTAGAGAATCAAATATTTGTGTTGTAATAATTTCGAAGTTAATTCTTGGAATTGGTTTAATTGAATATAAATTTGATAAATAATGTGATGTTATTCCTTCAGAGACGATTGCAGAAGGAGTTGATGTCCTTGATTCGTGAGCCTCCACCAGGAATGCATGTTGATGGAGAACATGTGGACGAAAATTTGACCCAGTGGATTGTACATATGGAAGGTGCAAAGGGAACTTTATACGAGGGAGAACGCTTTCAACTTCAATTTAAATTCAGTTCCAAATACCCATTCGATTCGCCAGAAGTTACGTTTATTGGAGGAAACATTCCCGTTCACCCTCACGTTTACAGCAATGGTCACATCTGTCTCTCTATTCTCACAGATGATTGGTCTCCTGCCCTTAGTGTGCAAAGCGTATGTCTGAGTATCGTATCAATGTTGAGCAGTTGCAAAGAAAAGGTAAAATGTACCTCAAAAACTAATTTATGTAAATCGGGATATCTATTGTAACTCAAAAAAATGTACTCGCTTTGACAGAGATTTTCTAACTGATAGTTCTTGATCGTTCTTTCAGAAAAGGCCACCTGACAATTCATTCTACGTAAAAACTTGTAACAAAAATCCAAAGAAGACAAAATGGTGGTACCATGGTAAGAATTAAGAATCCTTTCCATTTTAAGAACAATTCAAACATATAGCCTTCAATTTTAATTATATATATCCTTTTTTTAGATGACAGTGTATAACTGAGCTGACTGGCTAAAATGAATTATCAAACTGTCGAATCTACGACAGTGCTTGACCACCCAGAGTGCTTTGAAGCCCTACCCAGGGAATTAAAGAAACATTTCTTCAAAATAATAAAAAATGCCAGAGTATTCCTATTTGTAGAACAAAGGCGTAAAATACAATTTTAATTCTTATTATTATAATAAAAAAAGTAATAGTAACACTGCGAATGACTAACTTACGAACTATATGAGGTCAAAAGCGCGGATTGTTTTATTATCATTAATAATGTGAATTAGATTCTAGGAGGTTCATCATTTGCAGAAAAGAAAATAATGATTGAGATTGGTATTAGATCGCTGCAAAAAATGTTCGAATTTCTCGACACTTGTTTAGAGTGCATACGTATAAGTAATTGTTTATGTGAAGTAAAAAAACAGAGTAGTGCAAAAACGCAATTTCTTTAGTACAATTTCGAAAGCAAGATTTGAAATACTAACACTCTGTTTATCACTTTGTCTACATATTCGATTAGTAAAAGAAGATTAGAGTATTATTTTAAATTTTCGACTGTTCTGCTTTGAGTTATTTTTTTTTTTTATTTGCTTCAACGAGAAGACTTGAAATAATTCGAGGGTATTCGAAGTACGCCAAACACTTCTAGCGTTCAATGTATTCCTACATTTAGTTAATAAATCAGATTTTTTGCACAAAAAAAAATATTCTCTTAATATCTTAATACATATTCTCTATTTCTATTTATAAAAATGTAAGCACTTAGTATGTCAAAATTTAGCGCTTCTTTGTCAGCGACCTCTGCTAACAGCTTTTAGTATCGATTTTTAAAATTCATTTTTTTCTATATTTAAATAGAGTTCTTAGTGAGTAATATTACCGAGGTAATATTCCCGTTCTCGGTAACGTTACCGAGAAGGTAACGTTAAAATAAATTACCTTACAATTTTCGAGAATTTATGAGAATTTATTTTTTTTAATTTTTATCATTTTTTATCATTTTTTATTTTTCATTTCTAGGGGGGAAAAATCCTCCCCTTGGTGCCCCCCCTGGCTACGGTCATGGATTATCGACGGCCCTGAGATTGCTCACTGACTTTCCGTTGGAGAAATTCTAGCGTTGTCTGAAATTTGAATAGCGCGCCAAATTTCAGCCAACGGCAGAATTTCTCCAACAGAAAGTCAGTGAGCAGTCTCAGGGCCGTCGATAATACATGACCGTAGTCAGGGGGGGGAACCAAGGGGGATTGTTCCCCCTCTAAATGAAAAATAAAAAATATTTCTTTAGTAAGTACACTGTAAAAAATATTATCCTAATTTTACCACAATTAATGATATGTTAAAAAATGTTAATTCTCATAAATTCTCGTTCATTCTCTTAAATTACGTAAGTTACGGTAACGTTCTTTGTTACCTTACCCAATTTTAAATTACCGAGAAGTTTCGAACTCTATATTTAAATCAAACAAAATTTGAATTTATACAGAATTAAAGCATATTAAATTTTCATTATCAAGAAAATATAAAAAGTTAATTTATTTTTTAATTCACTCAACATTTCGCGATTATTCACTCGAGCCCTGGATTGCAGAAAAAATGGCTGCGTCATGGAACAAATTTGATTTTGGTGTACGCGCATTTTAAAAACACAAATTTAAAACCCGAATAGTTTATTATATATTTTTTTAATTTCGGGAATTTAGAACAATAATCGGAAATGTATCTCGGGGCTAATTTACGAATACGAAAATTCGGACTTTGTGTGATAGCCGGTATTTTAATTTTAGTATATTTCTATTCCATACGCTCATCATCAACGAATTTAGGAAAAAATACGATTTCAATGAAAGAACTTCTTGCCGGTGCGATTAAAGCAGCAGAAATGGGGGGTTTAGAAATAATTGCCGTGCATAATAATATGCGATTAAATATTCAAAGCAAGGGAAAAACAAAGGAAGGTGAGTTAGGTTATGTCAATAAACTGCTCGATTTTTGATTTCATCTTCGATTTTCTGCAGTTTTTGAATTAAAACTTGTTCAATCATAATTTTTTTTTTAAGGTGTAAATGATCCTGTGACAGCAGCGGATTATAAATCACATTGTGCCATGTATCATACTTTAACCGCAGCATTTCCAAAAATAACAGTTATTTCTGAAGAGGAATCAAAAGAATGCGATAAAGTGAACATTTCTGATTTGAAGGACTCTTTGAAACGTTTAGAGGATTACAATATTAAAGATTCTCTCGTTGATGTTAACGACGTAACGGTTTGGATTGATCCTTTAGATGCGACAAAAGAATTTACAGGTAAAAAATCTATCAAAATCAGAATTCTGATTTAAAATTCGCTGAATTGAAAACTGAGTTTTAAAATAATAAAAACACCGCGAAATTTTTAAGTTGTCCCGTAACTCTCATGATTTTTTTTAACAAAGCAATTTTCCTTTTAGAAAATTTGTTACAGTATGTCACAACAATGGTTTGCATCGCAGTCAAAAAGGAACCAATTATAGGAGTTATACACAAACCATTTGAATCAAAATCAACATACTGGGCTTGGGTTGGACACGGAGTTTCAACAAATCTCAAGAATCATATTTTGGTAAAAATAATATAAAAAAACTATAGTACTTGTTTCAACAAAATTAAAAACTCTTAACAAAAGTTATTAAGTACCAAGCCATTTAAATTTCGAAGACATGAATTTGAAATGTGTTAAATTTTGATAATCGAAATTATTTTTAATGCGAATAAAAAATTCTTTTAGCCACCAGAAGATGCTAAACCTCCCGTTCTAATCGTTTCGAAGTCACACGCGGGATTAGTCCAAAATGCCTCGAGATTAGCTTTTGGTGAAAATGTTCAGATTATTTCTGCAGCTGGAGCTGGTTTGTATTCATTACACTCTTTATATACAATTTTTTCAAAATAAAAGAACAAAAAAGATTATATTGTATTTCTTGATAAAGAAGCTAATTTAAATTATCAATTTATTTTTTAGGGTACAAGGCTTTAGAAATCGCTGCTGGAAATGCAACAGCGTATGTACACATGACAGCAATTAAAAAATGGGATATTTGTGCTTGCGCTGCTATCATTAGGTACATTAATTAGAAATAAATCCCATTTTAACTATATTCGAATTTGATTGGAGTATAATGTGAAACGACTTTTTTAGCGCACTTGGTGGCACAATGTCTTCATTATCTGGATCAGGAAGGATATCCTTTGGTACTAGTGATCCTACTGCACTAAGTGCAGGTCTCTTAGCCACAATGAGAGACCACACTTGGTATTTGGACAAATTCTCTAATGTCTGAGAATCTAACTTCTCATATCAATCAGAATATCAAAGCAGGAAGTTTAAGCAAAAAATTCACATTTCTGTGTATCATAATGTGATTTGAAATTTACTATTCAGGTGTTCAGGGCACAAGTTTTTTCAAATTGACAAAATCAATAATGATTTGATTTGGTAAAATAAGAACAAAAGTAAATCATTATTGATTGTGGCTACTCTTCCGTAGTAGAAGAATTTTTTAGCAGTAGATCCCCAATAGTGAGGATTTTAAACTGAGAACGTACAAGATACTCTTTTTATCTTTAATTAAAATCTGATTTTTTAATAATTGCTAAACAATGAATCTCTCTAGAATTAATTCAAAGCTATAATGAAAAAATTTAGCCGATCTTCTGTCTAAAACAGTGGATTTATGTAGAGAAATTTAAAAACTGAGACTGTCCCTCGTATAGAACTTTTTTACATTTAAAAATATATTTTTACTGTGTAAATAATTTTTTTAAGAATTGTTTATAACGCCTGTTTACGACACTTAAAGTGTCTTACAAAATTAAATATATACACGAGATTTAAAGTAAATGAAATATTGCTTTTATAATTTTTTTTTTTTTTTTTTTTATAAAACTCATAGTTATACGATTTTTAATTAAATTTATATTTTCTTGCGTATCATTTTGAAAGTAAATAAATCTAGATGAATTGATCTCTCAAGATAATTACACGAGTAAGAATAAGCAAGGTAGAAGTTGGTTCTATCGGAAAGTTCTATTTTTCCTTATATTTTGTCGTACATTTTGTAGTGCATAACCTTAAAATATAAATAACACAAAGTTTAGCCTTATGATCGTTTACAAAAATTATAGTTATGGTTCTTGAATATGTAAAGGAGATTTCCACGACCCTTATCAGTTTTGGATATTCTAATGCACTTGAAATTTTAATTGCTATTATTACAATTGTAATTATTATCATATTGAGTTTATGGTTTAGAAACAGTAAACAGGTAAGTATTTTTTATTAAAATTAAATTAGAAAAATTTATCAATTTAAACAGATCTAATTTTATATTGTTTCTAAAAACAGATTTTAAATCTTTATAATAAATCGAAAGTTTATAGTTTTTTTTATATAAAATTAATAATTAGCATCGCTGACTTTTTTTATGCAATCAATAATTTGTTTTCAATTATAAGAATAGAAAGCAAACTGTATAGTAAATTTAATTCAATTTTAAAATATCGCTTGAGTTTCGTTTTTTCTTTCTTATTCTTTTTATATAGAGTCAAAAGGACGATGACGAAGAGGACGAAAATGATGAAATTCTAAGGATAGGTTTACAGGCACATTTTAAAAAAGCACAACAGAAAGTACTTGAGAAGACGTTAAGTTCTGAGGATCAAGATAAAGAAAAAGAGTAAATGATTATTTTTGTACGTAAAATTAAATTTCATGAGTTTAGGAAAAGTTATAAAAATATTTTCTTCCTTTTTTACAGAGTAGAATCGCAGAGTTTAATGGAGGTCATGAAGTTACTTCAGGAACGAAAAGATTTATTTCCGGAATCATCAATGGATGATCTAAAAAAGCAGTTGAATTTATATAGAACGCAGTAATCTATATTATAAGTGTCTTTTAACGCACGCGTATGTACAACGAGAAATATATATTTATATAATTTTCACAATTTATAAACGAACCGTCTTGAATTATAGTAGTAACTTTGATTTTTTATTTAGCATTTATATATCATGTTTCCTATGACATTAATCTTATTTCAAATGTTCCAGATTGCATTAATTTAATTCATTATTTACAAGTGTAAAAAGGTATATTTCATATTTCTTTATATTTCCCGCTTTTTTTTTGGCAAGTATTTTTAGAAATATGTACATTAACATAACTGAAAATAAGATAAGATAAGACTTTATGCAGTATATTTTTTATTCAGTGCGAGCATTTTTCGTCAGCGGTTTTTTTCTTTTCTTTCTCCTATAAAATCTCCACTAGGACGGTAAGGGTTACTTTTAAAAAAATCATAAAATTCTCACCGTTCTGTATATACACTGAGAAAATGTGTTCGGTAACCGTTCAAGTAAATATGGTAAAAGTTGGATATAGTGGCTTTTCAGCGATCTGTAAT